>CM065425.1:7934770-8493854 GCA_033060865.1 Dorcus hopei | reverse complement strand
TCCTACTTTATAGATCTCGACGCGGCGATTTCAAATATGGGGTCGTTTATGCCGCTTAGTCTAACCGTTCTCGAGTTATCGAGGTTTTTGTGTAGAAAATTTCAAATTTTTTTCCGACGATTTGGTCGGAAATTTCTCGAAAAAACATTTTCTCGAATCCTTTCGGAACTGATCCTACCTTATAGATCTCGACGCGGCGATTTCAAATATGGGGTCGTTTATGCCGCTAGTCCTAACCGTTCTCGAGTTATCGAGGTTTTGTGTAGAAAATTTCAATTATTTTTTCCGTCGATTTGGTCTGAAATTTTCAGAAAATAAAACATTTTCTCGAATCCTTTCGGAACTGATCCTACCTTATAGATCTCGACGCGGCGATTTCAAATATGGGGTCGTTTATGCCGCTAGTCCTAACCGTTCTCGAGTTATCGAGGGTTGTGTGTAGGAAATATCTAATTTTTTTCCGACGATTTGGTCGGAAATTTTTCGAAAAAAAACATTTTCTCGAATCCTTTCACAACTGATCCTACCTTATAGATCTCGACGCGGCGATTTCAAATATGGGGTCGTTTATGCCGCTAGTCCTAACCGTTCTCGAGTTATCGAGGTTTTTGTGTAGAAAATTTCAAATTTTTTTTACGACGATTTGGTCGGAAATTTCTCGAAAACAAACATTTTCTCGAATCCTTTCGGAACTGATCCTACCTTATAGATCTCGACGCGGCGATTTCAAATATGGGGTCGTTTATGCCGCTAGTCCTAACCGTTCTCGAGTTATCGAGGTTTTTGTGTAGAAAATTTCATGTTTTTTCCGACGGTTTGGTCGGAAATTTCTCGAAGAATACATTTTCTCGAATCCTTTCGGAACTGATCCTACCTTATAGATCTCGACGCGGCGATTTCAAATATGGGGTCGTTTATGCCGCTAGTCCTAACCGTTCTCGAGTTATCGAGGTTTTTGTGTAGAAAATTTCAAATTTTTTTTCCGTCGTTTTGGTGGTAAATTTATCTAAAAAAACATTTTCTCGAATCCTTTCGGAACTGATCCTACCTTATAGATCTCGACGCGGCGATTTCAAATATGGGGTCGTTTATGCCGCTAGTCCTAACCGTTCTCGAGTTATCGAGGTTTTTGTGTAGAAAATTTCAAATTTTTTCCGACGATTTGGTCGGAAATTTTTCGAAAAAACATTTTCTCGTATCCTTTCGGAACTGATCCTACCTTATAGATCTCGACGCGGCGATTTCAAATAAATGGGGTCGTTTATGCGCTAGTCTAACCGTTCTCGAGTTATCGAGGTTTTTGTGTAGAAAATTTCAAATTTTTTTCCGACGATTTGGTCGGAAATTTTTCGAAAAAAAACATTTTCTCGAATCCTTTCGGAACTGATCCTACCTTATAGATCTCGACGCGGCGATTTCAAATATGGGGTCGTTTATGCCGCTAGTCCTAACCGTTCTCGAGTTATCGAGGTTTTTGTGTAGAAAATTTCAAATTTTTTTCCGACGATTTGGTCGGAAATTTCGAAAAAAACATTTTCTCGAATCCTTTCGGAACTGATCCTACCTTATAGATCTCGACGCGGCGATTTCAAATATGGGGTCGTTTATGCCGCTAGTCCTAACCGTTCTCGAGTTATCGAGGTTTTTGTGTAGAAAATTTCAAATTTTTTCCGACGATTTGGTCGGAAATTTCGAGAAAAAACATTTTCTCGAATCCTTTCGGAACTGATCCTACCTTATAGATCTCGACGCGGCGATTTCAAATATGGGGTCGTTTATGCCGCTAGTCCTAACCGTTCTCGAGTTATCGAGGTTTTGTGTAGAAAATTTCAAAATTTTTTTCCGACGATTTGGTCGGAAATTTCTCGAAAAAAAACATTTTCTCGAATCCTTTCGGAACTGATCCTACCTTATAGATCTCGACGCGGCGATTTCAAATATGGGGTCGTTTATGCCGCTAGTCCTAACCGTTCTCGAGTTATCGAGGTTTTTGTGTAGAAAATTTAAAAATTTTTTTCCGACGATTTGGTCGGAAATTTCTCTAAAAAAACATTTTCTCGAATCCTTTCGGAACTGATCCTACCTTATAGATCTCGACGCGGCGATTTCAAATATGGGGTCGTTTATGCCGCTAGTCCTAACCGTTCTCGAGTTATCGAGGTTTTTGTGTAGAAAATTTTTTCCGACGATTTGGTCGGAAATTTCTCGAAATAAAACATTTTCTCGAATCCTTTCGGAACTGATCCTACCTTATAGATCTCGACGCGGCGATTTCAAATATGGGGTCGTTTATGCCGCTAGTCCTAACCGTTCTCGAGTTATCGAGGTTTTTGTGTAGAAAATTTCAAAATTTTTTTCCGACGATTTGGTCGGCAAAATTACGCAAATAATCATTTTCTCGAATCCTTTCGGAACTGATCCTACCTTATAGATCTCGACGCGGCGATTTCAAATATGGGGTCGTTTATGCCGCTAGTCCTAACCGTTCTCGAGTTATCGAGGTTTTGTGTAGAAAATTTCAAAATTTTTTTCCGACGATTTGGTCGGAAATTTCTCGAAAAAAACATTTTCTCGAATCCTTTCGGAACTGATCCTACCTTATAGATCTCGACGCGGCGATTTCAAATATGGGGTCGTTTATGCCGCTAGTCCTAACCGTTCTCGAGTTATCGAGGTTTTTGTGTAGAAAATTTCAAATTTATTTTCAGACGATTTGGTCGAAAATTTTTCGAAAAAAACATTTTCTCGAATCCTTTCGGAACTGATCCTACCTTATAGATCTCGACGCGGCGATTTCAAATATGGGGTCGTTTATGCCGCTAGTCCTAACCGTTCTCGAGTTATCGAGGTTTTTGTGTAGAAAATTTCAAAAATTTTTCCGACGATTTGGTCGGAAATTTCTCGTAAAAAAACATTTTCTCGAATCCTTTCGGAACTGATCCTACCTTATAGATCTCGACGCGGCGATTTCAAATATGGGGTCGTTTATGCCGCTAGTCCTAACCGTTCTCGAGTTATCGAGGTTTTGTGTGTAGAAAATTTCAAATTTTTTCCGACGATTTGGTCGGAAATTTCTCGAAAAAACATTTTCTCGAATCCTTTCGGAACTGATCCTACCTTATAGATCTCGACGCGGCGATTTCAAATATGGGGTCGTTTATGCCGCTAGTCTAACCGTTCTCGAGTTATCGAGGTTTTTGTGTAGAAAATTTCAAATTTTTTCCGACGATTTGGTCGGAAATTTCTCGAAAAAACATTTTCTCGAATCCTTTCGGAACTGATCCTACCTTATAGATCTCGACGCGGCGATTTCAAATATGGGGTCGTTTATGCCGCTAGTCCTAACCGTTCTCGAGTTATCGAGGTTTTTGTGTAGAAAATTTCAAAATTTTTTCCGACGATTTGGTCGGAAATTTTCGAAAAAACATTTTCTCGAATCCTTTCGGAACTGATCCTACCTTATAGATCTCGACGCGGCGATTTCAAATATGGGGTCGTTTATGCCGCTAGTCCTAACCGTTCTCGAGTTATCGAGGTTTTTGTGTAGAAAATTTCAAAATATTTTTCCGACGATTTGGTCGGAAATAATTCGAAAAAAAACATTTTCTCGAATCCTTTCGGAACTGATCCTACCTTATAGATCTCGACGCGGCGATTTCAAATATGGGGTCGTTTATGCCGCTAGTCCTAACCGTTCTCGAGTTATCGAGGTTTTTGTGTAGAAAATTTCAAATTTATTATCCGACGATTTGGTCGGAAAATTTTCAAAAAACATTTTCTCGAATCCTTTCGGAACTGATCCTACCTTATAGATCTCGACGCGGCGATTTCAAATATGGGGTCGTTTATGCCGCTAGTCCTAACCGTTCTCGAGTTATCGAGGTTTTTGTGTAGAAAATTTCAAATTTTTTCCGACGATTTGGTCGGAAATCTGCCCCAAAAAAACATTTTCTCGAATCCTTTCGGAACTGATCCTACCTTATAGATCTCGACGCGGCGATTTCAAATATGGGGTCGTTTATGCCGCTAGTCCTAACCGTTCTCGAGTTATCGAGGTTTTTTTTTAGAAAAATAAAATATTTTTTACCGTCGAATTTGACGGAAATTTATCGAAAAAAAACATTTTCTCGAATATTTTCGGAACTGATCCTACCTTATAGATCTCGACGCGGCGATTTCAAATATGGGGTCGTTTATGCCGCTAGTCCTAACCGTTCTCGAGTTATCGAGGTTTTGTGTAGAAAATTTCAAATTTTTTTTTCCGACGATTTGGTCGGAAATTTTTCGAAAAAAACATTTTCTCGAATCCTTTCGGAACTGATCCTACCTTATAGATCTCGACGCGGCGATTTCAAATATGGGGTCGTTTATGCCGCTAGTCCTAACCGTTCTCGAGTTATCGAGGTTTTTGTGTAGAAAATTTCAAATTTTTTTTCCGACGATTTGGTCGGAAATTTCTCGAAAAAAACATTTTCTCGAATCCTTTCGGAACTGATCCTACCTTATAGATCTCGACGCGGCGATTTCAAATATGGGGTCGTTTATGCCGCTAGTCCTAACCGTTCTCGAGTTATCGAGGTTTTTGTGTAGAAAATTTCAAAATTTCTTTCCGACGATTTGGTCGGAAATTTTACGAAAAAAAAACATTTTCTCGAATCCTTTCGGAACTGATCCAACCTTTTAGATCTCGACGCGGCGATTTCAAATATGGGGTCGTTTATGCCGCTAGTACTAACCGTTCTCGAGTTATCGAGGTTGTTGTGTAGAAAATTTCAAATTTTTTCCGACGATTTGGTCGGAAATTTCTCGAAAAAAACATTTTCTCGAATCCTTTCGGAACTGATCCTACCTTATAGATCTCGACGCGGCGATTTCAAATATGGGGTCGTTTATGCCGCTAGTCCTAACCGTTCTCGAGTTATCGAGGTGTTTGTGTAGAAAATTTCAAAATTTTTTTCCGACGATTTGGTCGGAAATTTCTCGAAAAAAAACATTTTCTCGAATCCTTTCGGAACTGATCCTACCTTATAGATCTCGACGCGGCGATTTCAAATATGGGGTCGTTTATGCCGCTAGTCCTAACCGTTCTCGAGTTATCGAGGTTTTTGTGTAGAAAATTTCAAATTTTTTTTCCGACGATTTGGTCGGAAATTTCTCGAAAAAAAACATTTTCTCGAATCCTTTCGGAACTGATCCTACCTTATAGATCTCGACGCGGCGATTTCAAATATGGGGTCGTTTATGCCGCTAGTCCTAACCGTTCTCGAGTTATCGAGGTTTTTGTGTAGAAAATTTCAAATTTTTTTTTCCGACGATTTGGTCGGAAATTTCTCGAAAAAAAACATTTTCTCGAATCCTTTCGGAACTGATCCTACCTTATAGATCTCGACGCGGCGATTTCAAATATGGGGTCGTTTATGCCGCTAGTCCTAACCGTTCTCGAGTTATCGAGGTTTTTGTGTGTAGAAAATTTCAAAATTTTTTCCGACGATTTGGTCGGAAATTTCTCGAAAAAAACATTTTCTCGAATCCTTTCGGAACTGATCCTACCTTATAGATCTCGACGCGGCGATTTCAAATATGGGGTCGTTTATGCCGCTAGTCCTAACCGTTCTCGAGTTATCGAGGTTTTTGTGTAGAAAATTTCAAATTTTTTTCCGACGATTTGGTCGTAAATTTATCTCAAAAAAACATTTTCTCGAATCCTTTCGGAACTGATCCTACCTTATAGATCTCGACGCGGCGATTTCAAATATGGGGTCGTTTATGCCGCTAGTCCTAACCGTTCTCGAGTTATCGAGGTTTTTGTGTAGAAAATTTCACACTTTTTTTCAGACGAGTTGGTCTGATTTTTTTGGATTAAATACTTTTTCTCGAATCCTTTCGGAACTGATCCTACCTTATAGATCTCGACGCGGCGATTTCAAATATGGGGTCGTTTATGCCGCTAGTCCTAACCGTTCTCGAGTTATCGAGGTTTTTGTGTAGAAAATTTCAAATTTTTTTCCGACGATTTGGTCGGAAATTTCTCGAAAAAACATTTTCTCGAATCCTTTCGGAACTGATCCTACCTTATAGATCTCGACGCGGCGATTTCAAATATGGGGTCGTTTATGCCGCTAGTCCTAACCGTTCTCGAGTTATCGAGGTTTTTGTGTAGAAAATTTCAAATTTTTTCCGACGATTTGGTCGGAAATTTCTCGAAAAAAACATTTTCTCGAATCCTTTCGGAACTGATCCTACCTTATAGATCTCGACGCGGCGATTTCAAATATGGGGTCGTTTATGCCGCTAGTCCTAACCGTTCTCGAGTTATCGAGGTTTTTGTGTAGAAAATTTCAAATTTTTTTACCGACGTTTTGGTCGGAAATTTCTCGCAAAAAAACATTTTCTCGAATCCTTTCGGAACTGATCCTACCTTATAGATCTCGACGCGGCGATTTCAAATATGGGGTCGTTTATGCCGCTAGTCCTAACCGTTCTCGAGTTATCGAGGTTTTTGTGTAGAAAATTTCAAATTTTTTTCCGACGATTTGGTCGGAAATTTCTCGAAAAAAAAATTTTCTCGAATCCTTTCGGAACTGATCCTACCTTATAGATCTCGACGCGGCGATTTCAAATATGGGGTCGTTTATGCCGCTAGTCCTAACCGTTCTCGAGTTATCGAGGGTTTTGTGTAGAAAATTTCAAATTTTTTTTCCGACGATTTGGTCGGAAATTTCTCGAATAAAAACATTTTCTCGAATCCTTTCGGAACTGATCCTACCTTATAGATCTCGACGCGGCGATTTCAAATATGGGGTCGTTTATGCCGCTAGTCCTAACCGTTCTCGAGTTATCGAGGTTTTTGTGTAGAAAATTTCAAAATTTTTTTCCGACGATTTGGTCGGAAATTTCTCGAAAAAAAACATTTTCTCGAATCCTTTCGGAACTGATCCTACCTTATAGATCTCGACGCGGCGATTTCAAATATGGGGTCGTTTATGCCGCTAGTCCTAACCGTTCTCGAGTTATCGAGGTTTTTGTGTAGAAAATTTCAAATTTTTTTTCCGACGATTTGGTCGGAAATTTCTCGAACCAAAACATTTTCTCGAATCCTTTCGGAACTGATCCTACCTTATAGATCTCGACGCGGCGATTTCAAATATGGGGTCGTTTATGCCGCTAGTCCTAACCGTTCTCGAGTTATCGAGGTTTTTGTGTAGAAAATTTCAAATTTTTTTCCGACGATTTGGTCGGAAATTTCTCGAAAAAAAAACATTTTCTCGAATCCTTTCGGAACTGATCCTACCTTATAGATCTCGACGCGGCGATTTCAAATATGGGGTCGTTTATGCCGCTAGTCCTAACCGTTCTCGAGTTATCGAGGTTTTTGTGTAGAAAATTTCAAATTTTTTTTCCGACGATTTGGTCGGAAATTTCTCGAAAAAGAACATTTTCTCGAATCCTTTCGGAACTGATCCTACCTTATAGATCTCGACGCGGCGATTTCAAATATGGGGTCGTTTATGCCGCTAGTCCTAACCGTTCTCGAGTTATCGAGGTTTTGGTGTAGAAAATTTGAAAATTTTTTTCCGACGATTTGGTCGGAAATTTCTCAAAAATACATTTTCTCGAATCCTTTCGGAACTGATCCTACCTTATAGATCTCGACGCGGCGATTTCAAATATGGGGTCGTTTATGCCGCTAGTCCTAACCGTTCTCGAGTTATCGAGGTTTTGTGTAGAAAATTTCAAATTTTTTTTCCGACGATTTGGTCGGAAATTTTTCGAAAAAAACATTTTTTCGAATCCTTTCGGAACTGATCCTACCTTATAGATCTCGACGCGGCGATTTCAAATATGGGGTCGTTTATGCCGCTAGTCCTAACCGTTCTCGAGTTATCGAGGGTTTTTGTGTAGAAAATTTCAAATTTTTTTCCGACGATTTGGTCGGAAATTTTTCGCAAAAAAACATTTTCTCGAATCCTTTCGGAACTGATCCTACCTTATAGATCTCGACGCGGCGATTTCAAATATGGGGTCGTTTATGCCGCTAGTCCTAACCGTTCTCGAGTTATCGAGGTTTTTGTGAAGAAAATTTCAAATTTTTATTACGACGAATTGGTAGGAAATTTCTCTAAAAAACATTTTCTCGAATCCTTTCGGAACTGATCCTACCTTATAGATCTCGACGCGGCGATTTCAAATATGGGGTCGTTTATGCCGCTAGTCCTAACCGTTCTCGAGTTATCGAGGTTTTTGTGCAGAAAATTTCAAATTTTTTTTCCGACGATTTGTTCGGATATTTTTCGATATATAACATTTTCTCGAATCCTTTCGGAACTGATCCTACCTTATAGATCTCGACGCGGCGATTTCAAATATGGGGTCGTTTATGCCGCTAGTCCTAACCGTTCTCGAGTTATCGAGGTTTTTGTGTAGAAAATTTCAAATATTTTTTCCGACGATTTGGTCGGAAATTTCTCGACAAAAATCATTTTCTCGAATCCTTTCGGAACTGATCCTACCTTATAGATCTCGACGCGGCGATTTCAAATATGGGGTCGTTTATGCCGCTAGTCCTAACCGTTCTCGAGTTATCGAGGGTTTTTTGTAGAAAATTTCAAATTTTTTTCCGACGATTTGGTCGGAAATTTCTCGAAAAAAACATTTTCTCGAATCCTTTCGGAACTGATCCTACCTTATAGATCTCGACGCGGCGATTTCAAATATGGGGTCGTTTATGCCGCTAGTCCTAACCGTTCTCGAGTTATCGAGGTTTTTGTGTAGAAAATTTCAAATTTTTTCCGACGATTTGGTCGGAAATTTCTCGAAAAAACATTTTCTCGAATCCTTTCGGAACTGATCCTACCTTATAGATCTCGACGCGGCGATTTCAAATATGGGGTCGTTTATGCCGCTAGTCCTAACCGTTCTCGAGTTATCGAGGGTTTTTGTGTAGAAAATTTCAAATTTTTTTCCGACGATTTGGTCGGAAATTTCTCGAAAAAACATTTTCTCGAATCCTTTCGGAACTGATCCTACCTTATAGATCTCGACGCGGCGATTTCAAATATGGGGTCGTTTATGCCGCTAGTCCTAACCGTTCTCGAGTTATCGAGGTTTTGTGTAGAAAATTTCAAATTTTTTCCGATGATTTGGTCGGAAATTTCTCGAAAAAAAAATTTTCTCGAATCCTTTCGGAACTGATCCTACCTTATAGATCTCGACGCGGCGATTTCAAATATGGGGTCGTTTATGCCGCTAGTCCTAACCGTTCTCGAGTTATCGAGGTGTTTGTGTAGAAAATTTCAAATTTTTTTACGACGATTTGGTCGGAAATTTCTCGAAAAAAAACATTTTCTCGAATCCTTTCGGAACTGATCCTACCTTATAGATCTCGACGCGGCGATTTCAAATATGGGGTCGTTTATGCCGCTAGTCCTAACCGTTCTCGAGTTATCGAGGTTTTTGTGTAGAAAATTTCATATTTTTTTCCGACGATTTGGTCTGAAATTTCTCGAAAAAAACATTTTCTCGAATCCTTTCGGAACTGATCCTACCTTATAGATCTCGACGCGGCGATTTCAAATATGGGGTCGTTTATGCCGCTAGTCCTAACCGTTCTCGAGTTATCGAGGTTTTGTGTAGAAAATTTCAAATTTTTTCCGACGATTTGGTCGGAAATTTCTCGAAAAAAACATTTTCTCGAATCCTTTCGGAACTGATCCTACCTTATAGATCTCGACGCGGCGATTTCAAATATGGGGTCGTTTATGCCGCTAGTCCTAACCGTTCTCGAGTTGTCGAGGTTTTTGTGTATAATATTTCAAATTTTTTCCGACGATTTGGTCGGAAATTTCTCGAAAAAAAACATTTTCTCGAATCCTTTCGGAACTGATCCTACCTTATAGATCTCGACGCGGCGATTTCAAATATGGGGTCGTTTATGCCGCTAGTCCTAACCGTTCTCGAGTTATCGAGGTATATGTGTAGAAAATTTCAAATTTTTTCCGACGATTTGGTCGGAAATTTCTCGAAAAAAAAACATTTTCTCGAATCCTTTCGGAACTGATCCTACCTTATAGATCTCGACGCGGCGATTTCAAATATGGGGTCGTTTATGCCGCTAGTCCTAACCGTTCTCGAGTTAACGAGGTTTTTGTGTAGAAAATTTCACATTTTATTTCCGATGATTTGGTCGGAAATTTCTCTAAAAAAAAATTTTCTCGAATCCTTTCGGAACTGATCCTACCTTATAGATCTCGACGCGGCGATTTCAAATATGGGGTCGTTTATGCCGCTAGTCCTAACCGTTCTCGAGTTATCGAGGTTTTTGTGTAGAAAATTTCAAATTAATTTGCCGACGATTTGGTCGGAAATTTCTCGAAAAAACATTTTCTCGAATCCTTTCGGAACTGATCCTACCTTATAGATCTCGACGCGGCGATTTCAAATATGGGGTCGTTTATGCCGCTAGTCCTAACCGTTCTCGAGTTATCGAGGTTTTTGTGTAGAAAATTTCAAATTTTTTTCCGACGATTTGGTCGGAAATTTCTCGAAAAAAAACATTTTCTCGAATCCTTTCGGAACTGATCCTACCTTATAGATCTCGACGCGGCGATTTCAAATATGGGGTCGTTTATGCCGCTAGTCCTAACCGTTCTCGAGTTATCGAGGTTTGTGTGTAGAAAATTTCAAATTTTTTTTACGACGAGTTGGTCGGAAATTTATCGAAAAAAACATTTTCTCGAATCCTTTCGGAACTGATCCTACCTTATAGATCTCGACGCGGCGATTTCAAATATGGGGTCGTTTATGCCGCTAGTCCTAACCGTTCTCGAGTTATCGAGGGTTTTGTGTAGAAAATTTCAAATTTTTTTTCCGACGATTTGGTCGGAAATTTCTCGAAAAAAAACATTTTCTCGAATCCTTTCGGAACTGATCCTACCTTATAGATCTCGACGCGGCGATTTCAAATATGGGGTCGTTTATGCCGCTAGTCCTAACCGTTCTCGAGTTATCGAGGTTTTTGTGTAGAAAATTTCAAATTTTTTTTCCGACGATTTGGTCGGATATTTCTCGAAAAAATTCATTTTCTCGAATCCTTTCGGAACTGATCCTACCTTATAGATCTCGACGCGGCGATTTCAAATATGGGGTCGTTTATGCCGCTAGTCCTAACCGTTCTCGAGTTATCGAGGTTTTTGTGTAGAAAATTTCAAATTTTTTTCCGACGATTTGGTCGGAAATTTCTCGAAAAAAACATTTTCTCGAATCCTTTCGGAACTGATCCTACCTTATAGATCTCGACGCGGCGATTTCAAATATGGGGTCGTTTATGCCGCTGGTCCTAACCGTTCTCGAATTATCGAGGTTTTTGTGTAGAAAATTTCAAATGTTTTTTGCGCAGTTTTGGGCTGAAATTTCTTGATAAATTATTTTCTCGAATCCTTTCGGAACTGATCCTACCTTATAGATCTCGACGCGGCGATTTCAAATATGGGGTCGTTTATGCCGCTAGTCCTAACCGTTCTCGAGTTATCGAGGTTTTTGTGTAGAAAATTTCAAATATATTTTCCGACGATTTAGTCGGAAATTTCTAGAATAAATATTTTCTCGAATCCTTTCGGAACTGATCCTACCTTATAGATCTCGACGCGGCGATTTCAAATATGGGGTCGTTTATGCCGCTAGTCCTAACCGTTCTCGAGTTATCGAGGTTTTTGTGTAGAAAATTTCAAATTTTTTACGACGATTTGGTCGGAAATTTCTCGAAAAAAAACATTTTCTCGAATCCTTTCGGAACTGATCCTACCTTATAGATCTCGACGCGGCGATTTCAAATATGGGGTCGTTTATGCCGCTAGTCCTAACCGTTCTCGAGTTATCGAGGTTTTTGTGTAGAAAATTTCAAAATTTTTTCCGACGATTTGGTCGGAAATTTCTCGAAAAAACATTTTCTCGAATCCTTTCGGAACTGATCCTACCTTATAGATCTCGACGCGGCGATTTCAAATATGGGGTCGTTTATGCCGCTAGTCCTAACCGTTCTCGAGTTATCGAGGTTTTTGTGTAGAAAATTTCAAATTTTTTCCGACGCTTTGGTCGGAAATTTCTCGAAAAAAACATTTTCTCGAATCCTTTCGGAACTGATCCTACCTTATAGATCTCGACGCGGCGATTTCAAATATGGGGTCGTTTATGCCGCTAGTCCTAACCGTTCTCGAGTTATCGAGGTTTTTGTGTAGAAAATTTCAAATTTTATTTACGACGATTTGGTCGGAAATTTTTCGAAAAAAACATTTTCTCGAATCCTTTCGGAACTGATCCTACCTTATAGATCTCGACGCGGCGATTTCAAATATGGGGTCGTTTATGCCGCTAGTCCTAACCGTTCTCGAGTTATCGAGGTTTTTGTGTAGAAAATTTCAAATTTTTTTTCCGACGATTTGGTCGGAAATTTCTCGAAAAAAACATTTTCTCGAATCCTTTCGGAACTGATCCTACCTTATAGATCTCGACGCGGCGATTTCAAATATGGGGTCGTTTATGCCGCTAGTCCTAACCGTTCTCGAGTTATCGAGGTTTTGTGTAGAAAATTTCAAATTTTTTTTCCGACGATTTGGTCGGAAATTTCTCGAAAAAAAAACATTTTCTCGAATCCTTTCGGAACTGATCCTACCTTATAGATCTCGACGCGGCGATTTCAAATATGGGGTCGTTTATGCCGCTAGTCCTAACCGTTCTCGAGTTATCGAGGTTTTTGTGTAGAAAATTTCAAATTTTTTTTCCGACGATTTGGTCGGAAATTTCTCGAAAAAAAACATTTTCTCGAATCCTTTCGGAACTGATCCTACCTTATAGATCTCGACGCGGCGATTTCAAATATGGGGTCGTTTATGCCGCTAGTCCTAACCGTTCTCGAGTTATCGAGGCTTTTGTGTAGAAAATTTCAAATTTTTTTCCGTCGATTTGGTCGGAAATTGCTCGAAAAAAATCATTTTCTCGAATCCTTTCGGAACTGATCCTACCTTATAGATCTCGACGCGGCGATTTCAAATATGGGGTCGTTTATGCCGCTAGTCCTAACCGTTCTCGAGTTATCGAGGTTTTGTGTAGAAAATTTCAAATTTTTTTCCGACGATTTGGTCGGAAATTTTTAGAAAAAAACATTTTCTCGAATCCTTTCGGAACTGATCCTACCTTATAGATCTCGACGCGGCGATTTCAAATATGGGGTCGTTTATGCCGCTAGTCCTAACCGTTCTCGAGTTATCGAGGAGGTTGTGTAGAAAAATTCAAAAAATTTAACCGACGAATTGGTCGGAAATTTTACGAAAAATAACATTTTCTCGAATCCTTTCGGAACTGATCCTACCTTATAGATCTCGACGCGGCGATTTCAAATATGGGGTCGTTTATGCCGCTAGTCCTAACCGTTCTCGAGTTATCGAGGTTTTGTGTAGAAAATTTCAAATTTTTTTCCGACGATTTGGTCGGAAATTTCTCGAAAAAAAAACATTTTCTCGAATCCTTTCGGAACTGATCCTACCTTATAGATCTCGACGCGGCGATTTCAAATATGGGGTCGTTTATGCCGCTAGTCCTAACCGTTCTCGAGTTATCGAGGTGTTTGTGTAGAAAATTTCAAATTTTTTTCCGACGATTTGGTCGGAAATTTCTCGAAAAAGAACATTTTCTCGAATCCTTTCGGAACTGATCCTACCTTATAGATCTCGACGCGGCGATTTCAAATATGGGGTCGTTTATGCCGCTAGTCCTAACCGTTCTCGAGTTATCGAGGTTTTTGTGTAGAAAATTTCAAATTATTATTCCGAGGGTTTGGTCGGAAATTTTTCGAAATAAAACATTTTCTCGAATCCTTTCGGAACTGATCCTACCTTATAGATCTCGACGCGGCGATTTCAAATATGGGGTCGTTTATGCCGCTAGTCCTAACCGTTCTCGAGTTATCGAGGTTTTTGTGTAGAAAATTTCAAATTTTTTTTCCGACGATTTGGTCGGAAATTTCTCGATAAAAAACATTTTCTCGAATCCTTTCGGAACTGATCCTACCTTATAGATCTCGACGCGGCGATTTCAAATATGGGGTCGTTTATGCCGCTAGTCCTAACCGTTCTCGAGTTATCGAGGTTTTTGTGTAGAAAATTTCAAATTTTTTATACGACGATTAGGTCGGAAATATTGCGAAAAAAAACATTTTCTCGAATCCTTTCGGAACTGATCCTACCTTATAGATCTCGACGCGGCGATTTCAAATATGGGGTCGTTTATGCCGCTAGTCCTAACCGTTCTCGAGTTATCGAGGTTTTTGTGTAGAAAATTTCAAATTTTTTCCGACGATTTGGTCGGAAATTTCTCGAAAAAAACATTTTCTCGAATCCTTTCGGAACTGATCCTACCTTATAGATCTCGACGCGGCGATTTCAAATATGGGGTCGTTTATGCCGCTAGTCCTAACCGTTCTCGAGTTATCGAGGTTTTTTGTAAAAAATTTCAAATTTTTTTCCGACGATTTGGTCGGAAATTTCTCGAAAAAAACATTTTCTCGAATCCTTTCGGAACTGATCCTACCTTATAGATCTCGACGCGGCGATTTCAAATATGGGGTCGTTTATGCCGCTAGTCCTAACCGTTCTCGAGTTATCGAGGTTTTGTGTAGAAAATTTCAAATTTTTTCCGACGATTTGGTCGGAAATTTCTCGAAAAAAACATTTTCTCGAATCCTTTCGGAACTGATCCTACCTTATAGATCTCGACGCGGCGATTTCAAATATGGGGTCGTTTATGCCGCTAGTCCTAACCGTTCTCGAGTTATCGAGGTTTTTGTGTAGAAAATTTCAAATTTTTTTCCGACGATTTGGTCGGAAATTTCTCGAAAAAAACATTTTCTCGAATCCTTTCGGAACTGATCCTACCTTATAGATCTCGACGCGGCGATTTCAAATATGGGGTCGTTTATGCCGCTAGTCCTAACCGTTCTCGAGTTATCGAGGTTTTTGTGTAGAAAATTTCAAATTTTTTTCCGACGATTTGGTCGGAAATTTCTCGAAAAAAACATTTTCTCGAATCCTTTCGGAACTGATCCTACCTTATAGATCTCGACGCGGCGATTTCAAATATGGGGTCGTTTATGCCGCTAGTCCTAACCGTTCTCGAGTTATCGAGGTTTTTGTGTAGAAAATTTCAAAAAATTATTCCGACGATTTGGTCGGAAATTTCTCGAAAAAAAACATTTTCTCGAATCCTTTCGGAACTGATCCTACCTTATAGATCTCGACGCGGCGATTTCAAATATGGGGTCGTTTATGCCGCTAGTCCTAACCGTTCTCGAGTTATCGAGGTTTTTGTGTAGAAAATTTCAAATTTTTTTCCGACGCTTTGGTCGTAATTTTCTCGAAAAAAAAATTTTCTCGAATCCTTTCGGAACTGATCCTACCTTATAGATCTCGACGCGGCGATTTCAAATATGGGGTCGTTTATGCCGCTAGTCCTAACCGTTCTCGAGTTATCGAGGTTTTTGTGTAGAAAATTTCAAATTTTTTTCCGACGATTTGGTCGGAAATTTCTCGAAAAAAACATTTTCTCGAATCCTTTCGGAACTGATCCTACCTTATAGATCTCGACGCGGCGATTTCAAATATGGGGTCGTTTATGCCGCTAGTCCTAACCGTTCTCGAGTTATCGAGGATTTTGTGTATAAAATTTCAAATTTTTTTTCAGACGATTTGCTCGGAAATTTCTCTAAATAACATTTTCTCGAATCCTTTCGGAACTGATCCTACCTTATAGATCTCGACGCGGCGATTTCAAATATGGGGTCGTTTATGCCGCTAGTCCTAACCGTTCTCGAGTTATCGAGGTTTTTGTGTAGAAAAAATCAAATTTTATTACCGACGATTTGGACGGAAATTTCTATATAAAAAACATTTTCTCGAATCCTTTCGGAACTGATCCTACCTTATAGATCTCGACGCGGCGATTTCAAATATGGGGTCGTTTATGCCGCTAGTCCTAACCGTTCTCGAGTTATCGAGGTTTTTGTGTAGAAAATTTCATAATTTTTTCCGACGATTTGGTCCGAATTTTCTAGAAAAAATACATTTTCTCGAATCCTTTCGGAACTGATCCTACCTTATAGATCTCGACGCGGCGATTTCAAATATGGGGTCGTTTATGCCGCTAGTCCTAACCGTTCTCGAGTTATCGAGGTTTTTGTGTAGAAAATTTCAAATTTTTTTCCGACGATTTGGTCGGAAATTTCTCGAAAAAAAACATTTTCTCGAATCCTTTCGGAACTGATCCTACCTTATAGATCTCGACGCGGCGATTTCAAATATGGGGTCGTTTATGCCGCTAGTCCTAACCGTTCTCGAGTTATCGAGGTTTTTGTGTAGAAAATTTCAAATTTTTTTCCGACGATTTGGTCGGAATTTTTTAGAAAACTAAGATTTTCTCGAATCCTTTCGGAACTGATCCTACCTTATAGATCTCGACGCGGCGATTTCAAATATGGGGTCGTTTATGCCGCTAGTCCTAACCGTTCTCGAGTTATCGAGGTTTTTGTGTAGAAAATTTCAAATTTTTTTCCGACGATTTGGTCGGAAATTTCTCGAAAAAAAACATTTTCTCGAATCCTTTCGGAACTGATCCTACCTTATAGATCTCGACGCGGCGATTTCAAATATGGGGTCGTTTATGCCGCTAGTCCTAACCGTTCTCGAGTTATCGAGGTTTTTGTGTAGAAAATTTCAAATTTTTTTCCGACGATTTGGTCGGAAATTTCTCTAAAAAAAAAATTTTCTCGAATCCTTTCGGAACTGATCCTACCTTATAGATCTCGACGCGGCGATTTCAAATATGGGGTCGTTTATGCCGCTAGTCCTAACCGTTCTCGAGTTATCGAGGTTTTTGTGTAGAAAATTTCAAATTTTTTTCCGACGATTTGGTCGGAAAATTCTCGAAAAAAACATTTTATAGAATCCTTTCGGAACTGATCCTACCTTATAGATCTCGACGCGGCGATTTCAAATATGGGGTCGTTTATGCCGCTAGTCCTAACCGTTCTCGAGTTATCGAGGTTTTTGTGTAGAAAATTTCAAATAATATTTACGACGATTTGGTCGGAAATTTCTCGAAAAAAAACATTTTCTCGAATCCTTTCGGAACTGATCCTACCTTATAGATCTCGACGCGGCGATTTCAAATATGGGGTCGTTTATGCCGCTAGTCCTAACCGTTCTCGAGTTATCGAGGTTTTGTGTAGAAAATTTCAAATTTTTTTTCCGACGATTTGGTCGGAAATTTCTCGAAAAAAAACATTTTCTCGAATCCTTTCGGAACTGATCCTACCTTATAGATCTCGACGCGGCGATTTCAAATATGGGGTCGTTTATGCCGCTAGTCCTAACCGTTCTCGAGTTATCGAGGTTTTTGTGTAGAAAATTTCAGATTTTAAAACCGACGATTTGGTCGGAAATTTCTCGAAATAAAACATTTTCTCGAATCCTTTCGGAACTGATCCTACCTTATAGATCTCGACGCGGCGATTTCAAATATGGGGTCGTTTATGCCGCTAGTCCTAACCGTTCTCGAGTTATCGAGGTTTATGTGTAGAAAAATTCAAATTTTTAAACAGACGAGTTGTTCGGAAAGTTCTCGGAATTATACATTTTCTCGAATCCTTTCGGAACTGATCCTACCTTATAGATCTCGACGCGGCGATTTCAAATATGGGGTCGTTTATGCCGCTAGTCCTAACCGTTCTCGAGTTATCGAGGTTTTGTGTAGAAAATTTCAAATTTTTTTCCGACGATTTGGTCGGAAATTTCTCGAAAAAACATTTTCTCGAATCCTTTCGGAACTGATCCTACCTTATAGATCTCGACGCGGCGATTTCAAATATGGGGTCGTTTATGCCGCTAGTCCTAACCGTTCTCGAGTTATCTAGTTGAGTGTGAAGAACATTTCAAAAATTTTATCCGACGATTTGGTCGGAAATTTCTCGAAAAAAAAATTTTCTCGAATCCTTTCGGAACTGATCCTACCTTATAGATCTCGACGCGGCGATTTCAAATATGGGGTCGTTTATGCCGCTAGTCCTAACCGTTCTCGAGTTATCGAGGTTTTTGTGTAGAAAATTTCAAATTTTTTTCCGACGATTTGGTCGGAAATTTCTCGAAAAAAAACATTTTCTCGAATCCTTTCGGAACTGATCCTACCTTATAGATCTCGACGCGGCGATTTCAAATATGGGGTCGTTTATGCCGCTAGTCCTAACCGTTCTCGAGTTATCGAGGTTTTTGTGTAGAAAATTTAAAAGATTATTTCTGACGAATTGGTCGCAAATTTCTCGTAAAAAAACATTTTCTCGAATCCTTTCGGAACTGATCCTACTTTATAGATCTCGACGCGGCGATTTCAAATATGGGGTCGTTTATGCCGCTAGTCCTAACCGTTCTCGAGTTATCGAGGATTTAGTGTAGAAAATAAAAAATTTTATTTCCGAAGATTTTGTCGGAAATTTCTCGATAAAAAACATTTTCTCGAATCCTTTCGGAACTGATCCTACTTTATAGATCTCGACGCGGCGATTTCAAATATGGGGTCGTTTATGCCGCTAGTCCTAACCGTTCTCGAGTTATCGAGGTTTTTGTGTAGAAAATTTCAAATTTTTTTTCCGACGATTTGGTCGGATTTTTCTCGAATTTAAAAATTTTCTCGAATCCTTTCGGAACTGATCCTACTTTATAGATCTCGACGCGGCGATTTCAAATATGGGGTCGTTTATGCCGCTAGTCCTAACCGTTCTCGAGATATCGAGGAATATGTTTATAACATTACAAATTTTTTTTCCGACGATTTGGTCGGAAATTTCTCGAAAAAAAAACATTTTCTCGAATCCTTTCGGAACTGATCCTACTTTATAGATCTCGACGCGGCGATTTCAAATATGGGGTCGTTTATGCCGCTAGTCCTAACCGTTCTCGAGTTATCGAGGTTTTTGTGTAGAAAATTTCAAATTTTTTTCCGACGATTTGGTCGGAAATTTCTCGAAAAAAAACATTTTCTCGAATCCTTTCGGAACTGATCCTACTTTATAGATCTCGACGCGGCGATTTCAAATATGGGGTCGTTTATGCCGCTAGTCCTAACCGTTCTCGAGTTATCGAGGTTTTTGTGTAGAAAATTTCAAATTTTTTTTCCGACGATTTGGTCGGAAATTTCTCGAAAAAAAACATTTTCTCGAATCCTTTCGGAACTGATCCTACTTTATAGATCTCGACGCGGCGATTTCAAATATGGGGTCGTTTATGCCGCTAGTCCTAACCGTTCTCGAGTTATCGAGGTTTTTGTGTAGAAAATTTCAAATTTTTTTTCCGACGATTTGGTCGGAAATTTCTCGAAAAAAAACATTTTCTCGAATCCTTTCGGAACTGATCCTACTTTATAGATCTCGACGCGGCGATTTCAAATATGGGGTCGTTTATGCCGCTAGTCCTAACCGTTCTCGAGTTATCGAGGTTTTTGTGTAGAAAATTTCAAATTTTTTTCCGACGATTTGGTCGGAAATTTTTCGAAAAAACATTTTCTCGAATCCTTTCGGAACTGATCCTACTTTATAGATCTCGACGCGGCGATTTCAAATATGGGGTCGTTTATGCCGCTAGTCCTAACCGTTCTCGAGTTATCGAGGTTTTGTGTAGAAAATTTCAAATTTTTTTCCGACGATTTGGTCGGAAATTTCTCGAAAAAAAACATTTTCTCGAATCCTTTCGGAACTGATCCTACTTTATAGATCTCGACGCGGCGATTTCAAATATGGGGTCGTTTATGCCGCTAGTCCTAACCGTTCTCGAGTTATCGAGGTTTTTGTGTAGAAAATTTCAAATTTAATTTCCGACGATTTGGTCGGAAATTTCTCGAAAAAAACATTTTCTCGAATCCTTTCGGAACTGATCCTACTTTATAGATCTCGACGCGGCGATTTCAAATATGGGGTCGTTTATGCCGCTAGTCCTAACCGTTCTCGAGTTATCGAGGTTTTTGTGTAGAAAATTTCAAATTTAATTTCCGACGATTTGGTCGGAAATTTCTCGAAAAAAAACATTTTCTCGAATCCTTTCGGAACTGATCCTACTTTATAGATCTCGACGCGGCGATTTCAAATATGGGGTCGTTTATGCCGCTAGTCCTAACCGTTCTCGAGTTATCGAGGTTTTTGTGTAGAAAATTTCAAATTTTTTTTCCGACGATTTGGTCGGAAATTTCTCGAAAAAAAACATTTTCTCGAATCCTTTCGGAACTGATCCTACTTTATAGATCTCGACGCGGCGATTTCAAATATGGGGTCGTTTATGCCGCTAGTCCTAACCGTTCTCGAGTTATCGAGGTTTTTGTGTAGAAAATTTCAAATTTAATTTCCGACGATTTGGTCGGAAATTTCTCGAAAAAAAACATTTTCTCGAATCCTTTCGGAACTGATCCTACTTTATAGATCTCGACGCGGCGATTTCAAATATGGGGTCGTTTATGCCGCTAGTCCTAACCGTTCTCGAGTTATCGAGGTTTTGTGTAGAAAATTTCAAATTTTTTCCGACGATTTGGTCGGAAATTTCTCGAAAAAAACATTTTCTCGAATCCTTTCGGAACTGATCCTACTTTATAGATCTCGACGCGGCGATTTCAAATATGGGGTCGTTTATGCCGCTAGTCCTAACCGTTCTCGAGTTATCGAGGTTTTTTTGTAGAAAATTTCAAAATTTTTTTCCGACGATTTGGTCGGAAATTTCTCGAAAAAAAACATTTTCTCGAATCCTTTCGGAACTGATCCTACTTTATAGATCTCGACGCGGCGATTTCAAATATGGGGTCGTTTATGCCGCTAGTCCTAACCGTTCTCGAGTTATCGAGGTTTTTGTGTAGAAAATTTCAAATTTTTATCCGACGAATTGGTCGGAAATTTCTCGAAAAAAACATTTTCTCGAATCCTTTCGGAACTGATCCTACTTTATAGATCTCGACGCGGCGATTTCAAATATGGGGTCGTTTATGCCGCTAGTCCTAACCGTTCTCGAGTTATCGAGGTTTTTGTGTAGAAAATTTCAAATTTTTTTCCGACGATTTGGTCGGAAATTTCTCGAAAAAACATTTTCTCGAATCCTTTCGGAACTGATCCTACTTTATAGATCTCGACGCGGCGATTTCAAATATGGGGTCGTTTATGCCGCTAGTCCTAACCGTTCTCGAGTTATCGAGGTTTTGTGTAGAAAATTTCAAATTTTTTTTCCGACGATTTGGTCGGAAATTTTTCGAAAAAAACATTTTTTCGAATCCTTTCGGAACTGATCCTACTTTATAGATCTCGACGCGGCGATTTCAAATATGGGGTCGTTTATGCCGCTAGTCCTAACCGTTCTCGAGTTATCGAGGTTTTTGTGTAGAAAATTTCAAATTTTTTCCGACGATTTGGTTGGATATTTCTCGAATTAAAAAATTTTCTCGAATCCTTTCGGAACTGATCCTACTTTATAGATCTCGACGCGGCGATTTCAAATATGGGGTCGTTTATGCCGCTAGTCCTAACCGTTCTCGAGTTATCGAGGGTTATGTGTAGAAAAATACAAATTTATTATCCGACGAGTTTGTCGGAAATTTCTCGAAAAAACATTTTCTCGAATCCTTTCGGAACTGATCCTACTTTATAGATCTCGACGCGGCGATTTCAAATATGGGGTCGTTTATGCCGCTAGTCCTAACCGTTCTCGAGTTATCGAGGTTTTTGTGTAGAAAATTTCAAATTTTTTTTCCGACGATTTGGTCGGAAATTTCTCGATAAATAACTTTTTCTCGAATCCTTTCGGAACTGATCCTACTTTATAGATCTCGACGCGGCGATTTCAAATATGGGGTCGTTTATGCCGCTAGTCCTAACCGTTCTCGAGTTATCGAGGTTTTTGTGTAGAAAATTTCAAATTTTTTTTTCCGACGATTTGGTCGGAAATTTCTCGAAAAAACATTTTCTCGAATCCTTTCGGAACTGATCCTACTTTATAGATCTCGACGCGGCGATTTCAAATATGGGGTCGTTTATGCCGCTAGTCCTAACCGTTCTCGAGTTATCGAGGTTTTGTGTAGAAAATTTCAAATTTTTTTCCGACGATTTGGTCGGAAATTTCTCGAAAAAAACATTTTCTCGAATCCTTTCGGAACTGATCCTACTTTATAGATCTCGACGCGGCGATTTCAAATATGGGGTCGTTTATGCCGCTAGTCCTAACCGTTCTCGAGTTATCGAGGTTTCTGTGTAGAAAATTTCAAATTTTTTTCCGACGATTTGGTCGGAAATTTTTCGAAACAGAACATTTTCTCGAATCCTTTCGGAACTGATCCTACTTTATAGATCTCGACGCGGCGATTTCAAATATGGGGTCGTTTATGCCGCTAGTCCTAACCGTTCTCGAGTTATCGAGGTTTTGTGTAGAAAATTTCAAATTTTTTTCCGACGATTTGGTCGGAAATTTCTCGAAAAAAACATTTTCTCGAATCCTTTCGGAACTGATCCTACTTTATAGATCTCGACGCGGCGATTTCAAATATGGGGTCGTTTATGCCGCTAGTCCTAACCGTTCTCGAGTTATCGAGGTTTTGTGTAGAAAATTTCAAATTTTTTTCCGACGATTTGGTCGGAAATTTCTCGAAAAAAACATTTTCTCGAATCCTTTCGGAACTGATCCTACTTTATAGATCTCGACGCGGCGATTTCAAATATGGGGTCGTTTATGCCGCTAGTCCTAACCGTTCTCGAGTTATCGAGGTTTTTGTGTAGAAAATTTCAAATTTTTTTTCCGACGATTTGGTCGGAAATTTCTCGAAAAAAAAACATTTTCTCGAATCCTTTCGGAACTGATCCTACTTTATAGATCTCGACGCGGCGATTTCAAATATGGGGTCGTTTATGCCGCTAGTCCTAACCGTTCTCGAGTTATCGAGGTTTTTGTGTAGAAAATTTCAAATTTTTTTCCGACGATTTGGTCGGAAATTTCTCGAAAAAAACATTTTCTCGAATCCTTTCGGAACTGATCCTACTTTATAGATCTCGACGCGGCGATTTCAAATATGGGGTCGTTTATGCCGCTAGTCCTAACCGTTCTCGAGTTATCGAGGTTTTTGTGTAGAAAATTTCAAATTTTTTTTCCGACGATTTGGTCGGAAATTTCTCGAAAAAAAAAACATTTTCTCGAATCCTTTCGGAACTGATCCTACTTTATAGATCTCGACGCGGCGATTTCAAATATGGGGTCGTTTATGCCGCTAGTCCTAACCGTTCTCGAGTTATCGAGGTTTTTGTGTAGAAAATTTCAAATTTAAAAACCGACGAATAGGTAGGACATTTCACAAATAAAAACATTTTCTCGAATCCTTTCGGAACTGATCCTACTTTATAGATCTCGACGCGGCGATTTCAAATATGGGGTCGTTTATGCCGCTAGTCCTAACCGTTCTCGAGTTATCGAGGTTTTTGTGTAGAAAATTTCATTATTTTTTTCAGTCTTTTTGGTCGGAAATTTCTCGAATTATAAAATTTTCTCGAATCCTTTCGGAACTGATCCTACTTTATAGATCTCGACGCGGCGATTTCAAATATGGGGTCGTTTATGCCGCTAGTCCTAACCGTTCTCGAGTTATCGAGGTTTTTGTGTAGAAAATTTCAAATATAATTTCCGACGATTTGGTCGGAAATTTCTCGAAAAAAAACATTTTCTCGAATCCTTTCGGAACTGATCCTACCTTATAGATCTCGACGCGGCGATTTCAAATATGGGGTCGTTTATGCCGCTAGTCCTAACCGTTCTCGAGTTATCGAGGTTTTTTGTAGAAAATTTCAAAATTTTTTCCGACGATTTGGCCGGAAATTTATCGACTAATACATTTTTTCGAATCCTTTCGGAACTGATCCTACTTTATAGATCTCGACGCGGCGATTTCAAATATGGGGTCGTTTATGCCGCTAGTCCTAACCGTTCTCGAGTTATCGAGGTTTTTGTGTAGAAAATTTCAACTTTTATTTCCGTGGTTTTGGTCGGATATGTCTCGACTTAAAACATTTTCTCGAATCCTTTCGGAACTGATCCTACTTTATAGATCTCGACGCGGCGATTTCAAATATGGGGTCGTTTATGCCGCTAGTCCTAACCGTTCTCGAGTTATCGAGGTTTTTGTGTAGAAAATTTCAAATTTTATTTCCGACGATTTGGTCGGAAATTTCTCGTAAAATATCATTTTCTCGAATCCTTTCGGAACTGATCCTACCTTATAGATCTCGACGCGGCGATTTCAAATATGGGGTCGTTTATGCCGCTAGTCCTAACCGTTCTCGAGTTATCGAGGTTTTTGTGTAGAAAATTTCAAATTTTTTTTCCGACGATTTGGTCGGAAATTTCTCGAAAAAAAAATTTTCTCGAATCCTTTCGGAACTGATCCTACCTGATAGATCTCGACGCGGCGATTTCAAATATGGGGTCGTTTATGCCGCTAGTCCTAACCGTTCTCGAGTTATCGAGGTTTTTGTGTAGAAAATTTCAAATTTTTTTCCGACGATTTGGTCGGAAATTTCTCGAAAAAAATCATTTTCTCGAATCCTTTCGGAACTGATCCTACTTTATAGATCTCGACGCGGCGATTTCAAATATGGGGTCGTTTATGCCGCTAGTCCTAACCGTTCTCGAGTTATCGAGGTTTTTGTGTAGAAAATTTCAAATTTTTTTTCCGACGATTTGGTCGGAAATTTCTCGAAGAAAAACATTTTCTCGAATCCTTTCGGAACTGATCCTACTTTATAGATCTCGACGCGGCGATTTCAAATATGGGGTCGTTTATGCCGCTAGTCCTAACCGTTCTCGAGTTATCGAGGTTTTTGTGTAGAAAATTTCAAATTTTCTTTCCGACGATTTGGTCGGAAATTTCTCGAAAAAAAAAAATTTTCTCGAATCCTTTCGGAACTGATCATACCTTATAGATCTCGACGCGGCGATTTCAAATATGGGGTCGTTTATGCCGCTAGTCCTAACCGTTCTCGAGTTATCGAGGTTTTTGTGTAGAAAATTTCAAATTTAATTACCGACGATTTGGTCGGAAATTTCTCGAAGCTAACCATTTTCTCGAATCCTTTCGGAACTGATCCTACCTTATAGATCTCGACGCGGCGATTTCAAATATGGGGTCGTTTATGCCGCTAGTCCTAACCGTTCTCGAGTTATCGAGGTTTTTGTGTAGAAAATTTCAAATTTTTTTTCCGACGATTTGGTCGGAAATTTCTCGAAAAAAAACATTTTCTCGAATCCTTTCGGAACTGATCCTACTTTATAGATCTCGACGCGGCGATTTCAAATATGGGGTCGTTTATGCCGCTAGTCCTAACCGTTCTCGAGTTATCGAGGTTTTTGTGTAGAAAATTTCATATTTTTTTCCGACGATTTGGTCGGAAATTTCTCGAAAAAACATTTTCTCGAATCCTTTCGGAACTGATCCTACTTTATAGATCTCGACGCGGCGATTTCAAATATGGGGTCGTTTATGCCGCTAGTCCTAACCGTTCTCGAGTTATCGAGGTCTTCGAGCATAAAATTTCAAATTTTTTTTCCGACGATTTGGTTGGAAATTTCTCGAAAAAAAACATTTTCTCGAATCCTTTCGGAACTGATCCTACTTTATAGATCTCGACGCGGCGATTTCAAATATGGGGTCGTTTATGCCGCTAGTCCTAACCGTTCTCGAGTTATCGAGGTTTTTGTGTAGAAAATTTCAAATTTATTTGCCGACGTTTTGGACGTAAATTTCGCGAAAAAACATTTTATCGAATCCTTTCGGAACTGATCCTACTTTATAGATCTCGACGCGGCGATTTCAAATATGGGGTCGTTTATGCCGCTAGTCCTAACCGTTCTCGAGTTATCGAGGTTTTTGTGTAGAAAATTTCAAATTTTTTTTCCGACGATTTGGTCGGAAATTTCTCGCAAAAAAAAATTTTCTCGAATCCTTTCGGAACTGATCCTACTTTATAGATCTCGACGCGGCGATTTCAAATATGGGGTCGTTTATGCCGCTAGTCCTAACCGTTCTCGAGTTATCGAGGTTTTTGTGTAGAAAATTTCAAATATAAATTCCGACGATATGGTCGGAAATAAATCGAAAAAAAACATTTTCTCGAATCCTTTCGGAACTGATCCTACTTTATAGATCTCGACGCGGCGATTTCAAATATGGGGTCGTTTATGCCGCTAGTCCTAACCGTTCTCGAGTTATCGAGGTTTTTGTGTAGAAAATTTCAAATTTTTTTTCCGACGATTTGGTCGGAAATTTCTCGAAAAAAAACATTTTCTCGAATCCTTTCGGAACTGATCCTACTTTATAGATCTCGACGCGGCGATTTCAAATATGGGGTCGTTTATGCCGCTAGTCCTAACCGTTCTCGAGTTATCGAGGTTTTTGTGTAGAAAATTTCAAATTTTTTTTCCGACGATTTGGTCGGAAATTTCTCGAAAAAAAACATTTTCTCGAATCCTTTCGGAACTGATCCTACCTTATAGATCTCGACGCGGCGATTTCAAATATGGGGTCGTTTATGCCGCTAGTCCTAACCGTTCTCGAGTTATCGAGGTTTTTGTGTAGAAAATTTCAAATTTTTTTCCGACGATTTGGTCGGAAATTTCTCGAAAAAAACATTTTCTCGAATCCTTTCGGAACTGATCCTACTTTATAGATCTCGACGCGGCGATTTCAAATATGGGGTCGTTTATGCCGCTAGTCCTAACCGTTCTCGAGTTATCGAGGTTTTTGTGTAGAAAATTTCAAATTTTTTTCCGACGATTTGGTCGGAAATTTCTCGAAAAAACATTTTCTCGAATCCATTCGGAACTGATCCAGTCTTATAGATCTCGACGCGCCGATTTCAAATATGGGGTCGTTTGTATCGCTAGTCCTAACCGTTCTCGAGTTATCGAGGTTTTTGTGTAGAAAATTTCAAATTTTTTTTCCGACGATTTGGTCGGAAATTTCTCGAAAAAAAAAATTTTCTCGAATCCTTTCGGAACTGATCCTACTTTATAGATCTCGACGCGGCGATTTCAAATATGGGGTCGTTTATGCCGCTAGTCCTAACCGTTCTCGAGTTATCGAGGTTTTTGTGTAGAAAATTTCAAATTTTTTTTCCGACGATTTGGTCGGAAATTTCTCGAAAAAAATCATTTTCTCGAATCCTTTCGGAACTGATCCTACCTTATAGATCTCGACGCGGCGATTTCAAATATGGGGTCGTTTGTATCGCTAGTCCTAACCGTTCTCGAGTTATCGAGGTTTTTGTGTAGAAAATTTCAAATTTTTTTTCCGACGATTTGGTCGGAAATTTCTCGAAAAAAAACATTTTCTCGAATCCTTTCGGAACTGATCCTACCTTATAGATCTCGACGCGGCGATTTCAAATATGGGGTCGTTTGTATCGCTAGTCCTAACCGTTCTCGAGTTATCGAGGTTTTTGTGTAGAAAATTTCAAATTTTTTTTCCGACGATTTGGTCGGAAATTTCTCGAAAAAAAACATTTTCTCGAATCCTTTCGGAACTGATCCTACCTTATAGATCTCGACGCGGCGATTTCAAATATGGGGTCGTTTATGCCGCTAGTCCTAACCGTTCTCGAGTTATCGAGGTTTTTGTGTAGAAAATTTCAAAGTTTTTTTCCGATGATTTGGTCGGAAATTTCTCGAAAAAACACATTTTCTCGAATCCTTTCGGAACTGATCCTACCTTATAGATCTCGACGCGGCGATTTCAAATATGGGGTCGTTTGTATCGCTAGTCCTAACCGTTCTCGAGTTATCGAGGTTTTTGTGTAGAAAATTTCAAATTTTTTTTCCGACGATTTGGTCGGAAATTTCTCGAAAAAAAACATTTTCTCGAATCCTTTCGGAACTGATCCTACTTTATAGATCTCGACGCGGCGATTTCAAATATGGGGTCGTTTATGCCGCTAGTCCTAACCGTTCTCGAGTTATCGAGGTTTTTGTGTAGAAAATTTCAAAGTTTTTTTCCGACGATTTGGTCGGAAATTTCTCGAAATAACACACTCTCTGGTATCCTGTTGGAACTGATCCTACTTTATAGATCTCGACGCGGCGATTTCAAATATGGGGTCGTTTATGCCGCTAGTCCTAACCGTTCTCGAGTTATCGAGGTTTTTGTGTAGAAAATTTCAAATTTTTTTTCCGACGATTTGGTCGGAAATTTCTCGAAAAAAAACATTTTCTCGAATCCTTTCGGAACTGATCCAGTCTTATAGATCTCGACGCGCCGATTTCAAATATGGGGTCGTTTGTATCGCTAGTCCTAACCGTTCTCGAGTTATCGAGGTTTTTGTGTAGAAAATTTCAAATTTTTTTTCCGACGATTTGGTCGGAAATTTTTCGAAAAAAAATATTTTCTCGAATCCTTTCGGAACTGATCCTACCTTATAGATCTCGACGCGCCGATTTCAAATATGGGGTCGTTTGTATCGCTAGTCCTAACCGTTCTCGAGTTATCGAGGTTTTTGTGTAGAAAATTTCAAATTTTTTTTCCGACGATTTGGTCGGAAATTTCTCGAAAAAAAACATTTTCTCGAATCCTTTCGGAACTGATCCTACCTTATAGATCTCGACGCGGCGATTTCAAATATGGGGTCGTTTATGCCGCTAGTCCTAACCGTTCTCCAGTTATCGAGGTTTTTGTGTAGAAAATTTCAAATTTTTTTTCCTACGATTTGGTCGGAAATTTCTCGAAAAAAAACATTTTCTCGAATCCTTTCGGAACTGATCCAGTCTTATAGATCTCGACGCGCCGATTTCAAATATGGGGTCGTTTGTATCGCTAGTCCTAACCGTTCTCGAGTTATCGAGGTTTTTGTGTAGAAAATTTCAAATTTTTTTTCCGACGATTTGGTCGGAAATTTTCGAAAAAATATTTTCTCGAATCCTTTCGGAACTGATCCTACCTTATAGATCTCGACGCGCCGATTTCAAATATGGGGTCGTTTGTATCGCTAGTCCTAACCGTTCTCGAGTTATCGAGGTTTTTGTGTAGAAAATTTCAAATTTTTTTTCCGATGATTTGGTCGGAAATTTCTCGAAAAAAAAATTTTCTCGAATCCTTTCGGAACTGATCCTACCTTATAGATCTCGACGCGGCGATTTCAAATATGGGGTCGTTTGTATCGCTAGTCCTAACCGTTCTCGAGTTATCGAGGTTTTTGTGTAGAAAATTTCAAATTTTTTTTCCGACGATTTGGTCGGAAATTTCTCGAAAAAAAACATTTTCTCGAATCCTTTCGGAACTGATCCAGTCTTATAGATCTCGACGCGCCGATTTCAAATATGGGGTCGTTTGTATCGCTAGTCCTAACCGTTCTCGAGTTATCGAGGTTTTGTGTAGAAAATTTCAAATTTTTTTCCGACGATTTGGTCGGAAATTTTTCGAAAAAAAATATTTTCTCGAATCCTTTCGGAACTGATCCTACCTTATAGATCTCGACGCGCCGATTTCAAATATGGGGTCGTTTGTATCGCTAGTCCTAACCGTTCTCGAGTTATCGAGGTTTTTGTGTAGAAAATTTCAAATTTTTTTTCCGACGATTTGGTCGGAAATTTCTCGAAAAAAAACATTTTCTCGAATCCTTTCGGAACTGATCCTACCTTATAGATCTCGACGCGGCGATTTCAAATATGGGGTCGTTTATGCCGCTAGTCCTAACCGTTCTCCAGTTATCGATGTTTTTGTGTAGAAAATTTCAAATTTTTTTTCCTACGATTTGGTCGGAAATTTCTCGAAAAAAAACATTTTCTCGAATCCTTTCGGAACTGATCCAGTCTTATAGATCTCGACGCGCCGATTTCAAATATGGGGTCGTTTGTATCGCTAGTCCTAACCGTTCTCGAGTTATCGAGGTTTTTGTGTAGAAAATTTCAAATTTTTTTTCCGACGATTTGGTCGGAAATTTTTCGAAAAAAAATATTTTCTCGAATCCTTTCGGAACTGATCCTACCTTATAGATCTCGACGCGCCGATTTCAAATATGGGGTCGTTTGTATCGCTAGTCCTAACCGTTCTCGAGTTATCGAGGTTTTTGTGTAGAAAATTTCAAATTTTTTTTCCGATGATTTGGTCGGAAATTTTCCGAAAAAAAACATTTTCTCGAATCCTTTCGGAACTGATCCTACCTTATAGATCTCGACGCGGCGATTTCAAATATGGGGTCGTTTGTATCGCTAGTCCTAACCGTTCTCGAGTTATCGAGGTTTTTGTGTAGAAAATTTCAAATTTTTTTTTCCGACGATTTGGTCGGAAATTTCTCGAAAAAAAACATTTTCTCGAATCCTTTCGGAACTGATCCTACCTTATAGATCTCGACGCGGCGATTTCAAATATGGGGTCGTTTATGCCGCTAGTCCTGACCGTTCTCGAGTTATCGAGGTTTTTGTGTAGAAAATTTCAAATTTTTTTTCCGACGATTTGGTCGGAAATTTCTCGAAAAAAAACATTTTCTCGAATCCTTTCGGAACTGATCCTACTTTATAGATCTCGACGCGGCGATTTCAAATATGGGGTCGTTTATGCCGCTAGTCCTAACCGTTCTCGAGTTATCGAGGTTTTTGTGTAGAAAATTTCAAATTTTTTTTCCGACGATTTGGTCGGAAATTTCTCGAAAAAAAACATTTTCTCGAATCCTTTCGGAACTGATCCAGTCTTATAGATCTCGACGCGCCGATTTCAAATATGGGGTCGTTTGTATCGCTAGTCCTAACCGTTCTCGAGTTATCGAGGTTTTTGTGTAGAAAATTTCAAATTTTTTTTCCGACGATTTGGTCGGAAATTTTTCGAAAAAAAATATTTTCTCGAATCCTTTCGGAACTGATCCTACCTTATAGATCTCGACGCGCCGATTTCAAATATGGGGTCGTTTGTATCGCTAGTCCTAACCGTTCTCGAGTTATCGAGGTTTTTGTGTAGAAAATTTCAAATTTTTTTTCCGACGATTTGGTCGGAAATTTCTCGAATAAAATATTTTCTCGAATCCTTTCGGAACTGATCCTACCTTATAGATCTCGACGCGGCGATTTCAAATATGGGGTCGTTTATGCCGCTAGTCCTAACCGTTCTCCAGTTATCGAGGTTTTTGTGTAGAAAATTTCAAATTTTTTTTCCTACGATTTGGTCGGAAATTTCTCGAAAAAAAACATTTTCTCGAATCCTTTCGGAACTGATCCAGTCTTATAGATCTCGACGCGCCGATTTCAAATATGGGGTCGTTTGTATCGCTAGTCCTAACCGTTCTCGAGTTATCGAGGTTTTTGTGTAGAAAATTTCAAATTTTTTTTCCGACGATTTGGTCGGAAATTTTTCGAAAAAAAATATTTTCTCGAATCCTTTCGGAACTGATCCTACCTTATAGATCTCGACGCGCCGATTTCAAATATGGGGTCGTTTGTATCGCTAGTCCTAACCGTTCTCGAGTTATCGAGGTTTTTGTGTAGAAAATTTCAAATTTTTTTTCCGATGATTTGGTCGGAAATTTCTCGAAAAAAAAACATTTTCTCGAATCCTTTCGGAACTGATCCTACCTTATAGATCTCGACGCGGCGATTTCAAATATGGGGTCGTTTGTATCGCTAGTCCTAACCGTTCTCGAGTTATCGAGGTTTTTGTGTAGAAAATTTCAAATTTTTTTTCCGACGATTTGGTCGGAAATTTCTCGAAAAAAAACATTTTCTCGAATCCTTTCGGAACTGATCCAGTCTTATAGATCTCGACGCGCCGATTTCAAATATGGGGTCGTTTGTATCGCTAGTCCTAACCGTTCTCGAGTTATCGAGGTTTTTGTGTAGAAAATTTCAAATTTTTTTTCCGACGATTTGGTCGGAAATGTTCGGAAAATATTTTCTCGAATCCTTTCGGAACTGATCCTACCTTATAGATCTCGACGCGCCGATTTCAAATATGGGGTCGTTTGTATCGCTAGTCCTAACCGTTCTCGAGTTATCGAGGTTTTTGTGTAGAAAATTTCAAATTTTTTTTCCGACGATTTGGTCGTAATTTTCTCGTAATTTATCATTTTCTAGATTCCTTTCGGAACTGATCCTACCTTATAGATCTCGACGCGGCGATTTCAAATATGGGGTCGTTTATGCCGCTAGTCCTAACCGTTCTCCAGTTATCGATGTTTTTGTGTAGAAAATTTCAAATTTTTTTCCCTACGATTTGGTCGGAAATTTCTCGAAAAAAAACATTTTCTCGAATCCTTTCGGAACTGATCCAGTCTTATAGATCTCGACGCGCCGATTTCAAATATGGGGTCGTTTGTATCGCTAGTCCTAACCGTTCTCGAGTTATCGAGGTTTTTGTGTAGAAAATTTAAAATTTTTTTTACCGACTATTTGGTCGGATATATTTCGAAAAAATATTTTCTCGAATCCTTTCGGAACTGATCCTACCTTATAGATCTCGACGCGCCGATTTCAAATATGGGGTCGTTTGTATCGCTAGTCCTAACCGTTCTCGAGTTATCGAGGTTTTTGTGTAGAAAATTTCAAATTTTTTTTCCGATGATTTGGTCGGAAATTTCTCGAAAAAAAACATTTTCTCGAATCCTTTCGGAACTGATCCTACCTTATAGATCTCGACGCGGCGATTTCAAATATGGGGTCGTTTGTATCGCTAGTCCTAACCGTTCTCGAGTTATCGAGGTTTTTGTGTAGAAAATTTCAAATTTTTTTTCCGACGATTTGGTCGGAAATTTCTCGAAAAAAAACATTTTCTCGAATCCTTTCGGAACTGATCCTACTTTATAGATCTCGACGCGGCGATTTCAAATATGGGGTCGTTTATGCCGCTAGTCCTAACCGTTCTCGAGTTATCGAGGTTTTTGTGTAGAAAATTTCAAATTTTTTTTCCGACGATTTGGTCGGAAATTTCTCGAAAAAAAACATTTTCTCGAATCCTTTCGGAACTGATCCTACTTTATAGATCTCGACGCGGCGATTTCAAATATGGGGTCGTTTATGCCGCTAGTCCTAACCGTTCTCGAGTTATCGAGGTTTTTGTGTAGAAAATTTCAAATTTTTTTTCCGACGATTTGGTCGGAAATTTCTCGAAAAAAAACATTTTCTCGAATCCTTTCGGAACTGATCCAGTCTTATAGATCTCGACGCGCCGATTTCAAATATGGGGTCGTTTGTATCGCTAGTCCTAACCGTTCTCGAGTTATCGAGGTTTTTGTGTAGAAAATTTCAAATTTTTTTTCCGACGATTTGGTCGGAAATTTCTCGAAAAAATATTTTCTCGAATCCTTTCGGAACTGATCCTACCTTATAGATCTCGACGCGCCGATTTCAAATATGGGGTCGTTTGTATCGCTAGTCCTAACCGTTCTCGAGTTATCGAGGTTTTTGTGTAGAAAATTTCAAATTTTTTTTCCGACGATTTGGTCGGAAATTTCTCGAAAAAAAACATTTTCTCGAATCCTTTCGGAACTGATCCTACCTTATAGATCTCGACGCGGCGATTTCAAATATGGGGTCGTTTATGCCGCTAGTCCTAACCGTTCTCCAGTTATCGATGTTTTTGTGTAGAAAATTTCAAATTTTTTTCCCTACGATTTGGTCGGAAATTTCTCGAAAAAAAACATTTTCTCGAATCCTTTCGGAACTGATCCAGTCTTATAGATCTCGACGCGCCGATTTCAAATATGGGGTCGTTTGTATCGCTAGTCCTAACCGTTCTCGAGTTATCGAGGTTTTTGTGTAGAAAATTTCAAATTTTTTTTCCGACGATTTGGTCGGAAATTTTTCGAAAAAAAATATTTTCTCGAATCCTTTCGGAACTGATCCTACCTTATAGATCTCGACGCGCCGATTTCAAATATGGGGTCGTTTGTATCGCTAGTCCTAACCGTTCTCGAGTTATCGAGGTTTTTGTGTAGAAAATTTCAAATTTTTTTTCCGACGATTTGGTCGGAAATTTTTCGAAAAAAAACATTTTCTCGAATCCTTTCGGAACTGATCCTACCTTATAGATCTCGACGCGCCGATTTCAAATATGGGGTCGTTCATACCGCTACTCCTAACCGTTGTCGAGTTATCGAGGTTTTTGTGTAGAAAATTTGAAAATTTTTTTCCGACGATTTGATCGGAAATTTTTCGAAAAAAAAACCATTTTCTTGAATTCTTCCGGGACTGATCCAGTCTTATAGATCTCTATAGAAGTGAATGCTCCCGTTTTACTTTATCTCCGCGATTAGATGACGTCGATCGACTCATTTGTTATTATTATTATTTAAATGTGGCTGAAGAATTATTTACAAAATAAACGTAGAAACACGTTTAAATCTAAACTAGAGTGAATGCCTTCGTTAATTGTGAATCCGAGACGTAAACCTAGCAGAGATTCGAACCTGACATACGAAGCTCTGTATTTTAGCCGTTCGCGAATAGATGGAGTCGATCGACTCATTTAAATGTGACTGATTTATTACCGTAGAATTATTTACAAAATACATTTTGTAGCACGTGTGAACCGAAACGGAAGTGCCCCCGTTTTACCTTTTGTTACATTTCAAGCTTAATGAAGAGTGGTTGAGAATCTAAGACGCAAACCTAGCAGACATCCGAACCTGCCGCACGTATCTCCGTACTTTAGCCGTTTCTGAATACCTAGATGGCGTCGATCGACTCAAATGCGGCTTAAGAATTATTATTTGAGAATTTGAGTAACACATTTAAATCGAAATGAAAATTAACGCCTTCGATTTTCTTTTAATGCATTTCAAGGTTAATGACGAGTACATAATTAAGTTTGATAATAAAAAAAAATCTTTTAATGCATTTCAAAGTTAATGACGAGAACATGATTAAGTTTGATAATAAAAAAAATCTTTTAATGCATTTCAAAGTTAATGACGAGTACATAATTAAGTTTGATAATAAAAAAAAATCTTTTAATGCATTTCAAAGTTAATGACGAGAACGTGATTAAGTTTGATAATAAAAAAAATCTTTTAATGCATTTCAAAGTTAATGACGAGAACATAATTAAGTTTGATAATAAAAAAAAAAATGTTTAATGCATTTCAAGGTTAATGACGAGTACATAATGAACTTCGATAATAAAAAAAAACTACTTATTTAAGACCCCACCATTCATGTAAATACTTTTCAAAATTCTGTTTATATTTCTCATGATAAATAAAGGTTCTTTACATCTTTATTTTGTTGACACACTTTCTTCAAAAGATGATTATTTCTCTTTTTTTTATTTCAATTCTGTTTGTAACAATTTTTTCCATCTCCAATCGCCTTTTGTTTTTTTTTCGATATTCTTCCACATCCAAGATGTTGACCCCCTTTAGTTTTTCATCGTCGCTTTTTCGACGATTAGAAATAAATACAAAATATAAATACATCGTATATACGGTGGACAAAAGGCATCATCAGGTCCGATTTTATTGTCAGTCTTCAATATTACTGACCGGTACAATCAGGCACTATAGTGCCAGTATTATCGACAATGTGAGGTTTTGTTTAATGGTCGTATTTCTGTAGTTAGTAGAATCGGAATTTGCAAAAGTTTTAAGATACGGGGTACGTTGCTATTCAACAACAATAATGAAACCCTCTATGCTATTATAGTTATTTACGTTTGATATGGAAGGGGGGCGGTTGATAGATAAACGAAAAGGAAACAATGCAATGGTGAGTCACTGTACATGTGTGATCTCTTCAGTTGATTCAAATTATTTTTTCAAACGACACTTCTGCGATTCACAAACAAATAAAAAGTGGGCGCAGCTTCAAAGCGAAGGCATTCATTTATATTCAGATGGTGCTTTCTTGACGGGAAAGGTGCACCGAGTGAATTTTACGAGCAAAGAATGAGGGTGTGGAGGAGCATTGTTTTGAATATTGAAGGACGTCGACTATTTAAACACCTTAAACAAAACAAGCGCAGTTGTAATCACTAAAAATACATTCTACTCGATTTTTTTCACTCCCGAAAACTTTCAATTGAAAAAAGGAATCAAAGAGAGAAGAGCTGGATCAATAAATTTCAACAAAGTTCAGGGAATACCTACATAAGTCTTGAAATACCGTGGCATTTGTGGCGAATGAATAAATCGTTTGCATTTGCATATTGTAAACTGACTGCAAGATGAAATGTAGGTTAACTTCTTATTGTGGCATTTACAGTTGCAACTATACTATGTAGGTATTTAACGAACGAATGATATTAAAATATTATTTGGTATATTTAAGGGTTTCTTCCCTTCAAAGTTTCTTAATTTTTTTTTTTAGATAGTTGAAAATTCTTTTAGTGAGCTTCTGGGAATTTATTGTTTGCAGTTTTGCTTGGAATTATTCCTTGTATCTACTCAGAGAACAATAAAACATACGAAACCAAAATAAGCGACAGATTAGACTGAAGGATCTGAATTCGAATTCGAAAAGCAGAGCTAACTCGTGTGCATGTTACGTACAATTAAAACTATTTGAACGTAAACTGAATGGTGTTGTCCACGAAACTAAAGAATTTAGTACGTCGAGCAACATTCTTATGTGCCCAAGATACTAAACATGTAGTTAGTTCCCTGAAATAAGTTCATATTGTAATGATTCGTCGACACCAGCCGGCGTCAGACTGTCTCTCGTGTCACAGCCGTCTAGTCGACGCACCTTAGGCGACAGCCGAGAAAGTGCTGGCGGCGGAATAAACTAGATCAGACAGTCTGTCGCGTACTCGAATGTTCGCGAAAAACAACTCCGGCTTATAAAGCACGCGACCGGGAGTTCGGGGAATTCAGCGTTGGACAGTTCGGCGTTTAAAGTTCGTGTTACATTTGCACTCGGCTGTTAAAATAAATTAGGGATAAGCTCGTATATAAATGTTAGTGTTAGACTGTAAATTTATAAATAAATTAGTTTATACTAAGGGCCGGTTTCACAAAAGCTGAATAACTTTAACCGACGATTAACTCCCTGGATACCTGTGTTAAAAGCATAGCAACAATTTTTAACGATTGATTAAATTTAACGGAGCTTTATGAAATCGACCATTCAAGTTACAAGTTGTATTAGGTTTGTTCGTAGTGCAGTTTACAAACTAGTTTGCAACCGTCAGATCCAGTCCCCCATAGAAGTTATGATCAATTTCGACAGATGCGTTAGATGTAAAACGTTCATTGTGCATATTTCCAACGGTTTCAAACTAATCAGAACTGCTCTACGAACAGACCTATTATATCTTTAAAGTAGCGAAAGCAGAGCAATCTTGCTTCCGCTTTTTTTATTAAGATTATTCACAAAAATTCGTGTGGCGCGGATCTTTTTATTCAAGATGGAGTATTGTTTCGTTAGCGAGCGAATTTACTTTAAAATAACTGACACGAAACTTCACGGAAAAAGCTTCTATCCTTTCTACCCCGAAACCGATAACAAACTTTGGAAAATTTTAATATTAAATCAAAAATAAAACCGAACTCAGAACAAAAAGAAATTAAATTGAACCAAAATTACGACGAGAAATCAACGCGGACAAAAGCTTAAGGAACCCGGAATTGCCTGTTTTTCTCTCGCGGCGGCTATTTAAGCTTTCGCTACCACCCTGGAAAACCAGAGAGGGATTTTTTTTTTCAAAGTTAGCAATATTTCCACAAGACCCGTGGTTGATTCGAGCTTCTAGCGGCGAGTAGCTTTTCACGAGATGGCGCTTTCACCGTTTTTATCCACGTGTCGTGCGTTCAAGGACAGAGATGCTAGTCAAACGGCGCCGGCGTATTCATCTCCGCATACTGAATCAGTGGGAACGAGAAATTTTATCATCGCAACCTAATATCGCCTCTGGTTTGAAAGCACGTTCAAGTCTCATAAAGCGATACGTGTTTCCTACTCTCTGGTTTCTTTCAGGAATAACAGGTATAGCTTTAAAAAAAAGAAAATAATTTCGAAATTTCTTTACGCATTTTTCGGGTCCTTACATACACAAGCTGAGTTTCCTCCGAAATCACCTGGATTGACCGTCATAGACCATTTTGTGTTTCCTTCATTAAAAAATCGGATTTTCCAAACTGCTGTAGAGAATAAGCAAGAACTAGAACAAAGGATTGTTGAAGAATGTGCAACGATAACGCCAGAAATGCAGAAATGAGAAGGCGCTGAATTTATGCATTGAACAACTTTTATTTTAATTTGTTTTTTCTTGTTGAAAAAATGTTATAATTCTTCCATTTTAGTTTTCAGATTAGTCAATATTAATTCTAGAGATGAAATACTAATAAAGTTAGAAGTTATTTGAAAACGATGATCTAAGCTAAGACAGTCGCTTTCCATTTGGTGACCGCCCTTGACCAAAATAATTTTTGATATCTCGATATAATTCAAATCCAGTTTCTTTAATAGTCTCCAAAGAAAGCGTCTGCTGTCAAGTCAGATGACATTTTATTTGTTGTATAATAATAAAGATTTTTCTTGTAGCTTCTGTAAAGTATTCTTTCTTGGCTCATTGTCGTCAGTGTGGTTATAAAGTCATTGTACGAATTTGTGCAATTACTAAATAAATATATGTAGTACTGCAATCTACCGTGAATATATCTTATTCTGAAACATGCAAAATACACGTATCCGTTTGTTGCTAGAGTAACGTAATAATTAAATGACAGCAATGTATTAAAGCGTGTATTTTATTTTGAAACATATTTTGTTCCATTACTTTATTTCTCCCACGGGCAAGTTCGCGTTTACACTTGAAGTACGCTCTGATCAAAAGTGTGAGAGAGAGCGACTGCGTTTCACTGCATGTGAGATAAAAGCGAGAAAAAGAAACACTCCGATCGATCCGAGCGTAAATGCGAACTCACCCTATGTTTCAAAATAAAATACACGCTTTAATACATTGCTGTCATTTAATAATTACGTTACTCTAGCAACAAACGTATGTGTATGTTTTGCATGTTTCAGAATAAGATACATTCATGGTATATGCTTAATGTGTAAGACAGAGAAACCACGTTTTTCACCAAACTGGCCGACTTTTCTAGTGATTTTCTTTCCGGCAAGTTTAATAAAACTTAACACCTGTTAAATAAAAGGTTAAAATGTCCAAGTGTGTCGTTGTTAGCGTTAGACATTTAAATTTCCCGCCAATATTTTGCACTAAAATGGCGACTGATATAGTCGTCCAAGTTTTGCATCGATTTTATGATCTTGCCATAAAAAAAGCTTCAAAGAGACCCACACTGCGGTCGCCTCTTTGTCGTTTTTTTTTAGCAAGGCCATAAAACCGCTACCAAACTGAAAGGACTATAATTCAATGTAGCGAAACGAAAGTCCAGGAAGAAGCCGATAAACATTACGCAACTTCATCGTGCTTCATGAACAGCTGCGAATTTTTCCCTCAAGGTTGATTATTGTTGATTAATTATACAACCCTCATCCTATTGTTTGAGTGATTAAAATGTTAATTTAATACGAACGTAACGCAATGTAGAAGACGGGTTAAAAAATTAAATTAACTTCCTCTGGGTCGATTTGGAAATTTCTTGAGGAGAATCATCGGTGTATCCACAGGGTACACCAAGCAAAGTGTACTGAGGATGACCGCTTAGAGATTGAAATAGGTATACACATCAGAGAGAAGAAATTTGCGTTTTTAATTTATTGATCGAGGCGCTGATTAATTAATTACTATACTGCGCAAATTTAACCGTCATCGGTTATCATTATTGTGTTATGTACGTTAAAATGCGACGTTTCGGATTCTGATTCTGTCACCGTCTAAATATAGAGGCCGACGTTAATTACGCATTAATATACATTTTCTTTTTTTAAATAAAACAGTTCTATTTTGCACGGAATATTTAGTTTGCCGGCCCTTTCTCGAAGCGGCCAGCTTTTTCTGGCCTTGCTCGGTTGAGTGAGAAAAATATTGTATTTCATTTAAATGTCCAGTTCTGGCTGGTCAAGTCCGATCACTTCTGGAATTGACTGCAGTTTGCCGCTAAATGTACAGTCACAGTTCGAAGATCTTGTGACTCCTTAAATGTATGTGCATACATAAATACTTTGCTTGCTCAAATAGACACAATTAATTTTTATTCGTTATGACTTTGCAATTTTGGGGACAGGTTTGCATTTAATCTGAATTATTTGAAAAGATAATATTTAAATAAATAATGAGTGTATTGCGTTGCGTTGATAAAATCGAACCGCCGGCGCCGACTATCTCCTCGCACGTCTGCTAGCCGGATAGAAATGGGGAAGATGGTGCGCGAATACCGCGCATTTGGTTTCCTCTAGTTCTTCACGCAGCCTCGGGATCTTCTGTAGAGTGGACGGGCCGCTCCTAAAGAAGAGCCCGCCTGACCAGTAGGACGGGGAGGAGAAGACAGCTGTCAGCCGTCTATCATCCGCGGCATTACGACGTCACTATCCCGCATTTTGGGCCAGGGAAACATGATGGCGGAGAAGGTGTTTCCCTGCTCCAGGAGCGACGCGCCTTACAAACACCGAAAAATTCCCGAAGGGGTTCAAACTTGCACTCTTTTTTTTTTTGTAAGTCCGATCGCGCTCGCGTCACAATCGGTTCGTTAACAACAAGGTTTGTAGGCTCGTTAACTTTTTTTTTTCTTTAAAAACAATCGTCGTTTTTTATATTAGGGAAGCACACGCACGAAGAGGTGGTTCCACACGCGCACGTTCAAAAATTATTACTTTTTTTTTTCTTAATTAACCCGTCGCGTTTGGGGGCGTTAGGGTACAAGCAAATTAATTTAGCTGTTAGCTATTATCATCAAAGGAACCCATTGGCGATGTTGCGTTGTTTGTGCTACGCCTGTATTATTATTATTATTATATGTAGTATTACTAGAGAATGGTGAGGAGAACACATATGGTGGGGGACTCGTGTGTGTAAATTAAACATGGCGCAACATTTATGGTTACACATGGTTGCTGAATTGCGAGCACTCCCATCAGGAACTAAGAAACGCGAAGGAGTTTCACCAGAGCGCAAACGAAACACGGGGAGTACTACCACCTGCATTCAGATTTTTATGCAGTTGCTTGCACCCCCTCATTTAAAGAGCGAGGGGGTGCTTTGATCGCCCCCGATATAAAAACGCGCATTTTTCGCCCGCAAATTAAAAAAAATTGTTATTTTATTAAGCGGCATACTCTTCGCCTGTCGCCATCTCGCTCCCTCTGCCCGTCCCTCGTATACGTTCGTCTCGCTCTACCGTCCGGGTAATGCGTTCATACGCCCGTATTTACATGTGTTTACCGTCGAAAAACTTGTTATTAGTTATTTTATTAATATTACGCCGCTGTTTCCCCCAAATCGAAATTCTGTTTTCTTGCTTTTTCCAGAAAATTTTTATATAAGGTACCAGGGTATCATGACCCAGGCGGACGTCGACGTTTGGTTCAGCGTTTGTCGTGTGTTCCTCTTGGGAAATATCCCCCGGGGGTGTCCGCCGATCAACCTTGGAAATTAATTAACGCGTCGCCGACGACCCGCCGTGGTCAAAAACGGTCGCCCCCCAAAAGAAAGAAGTCTTCTTAAGCTCGTGGGTAAGTACACGAAATTGTTTAATATCCCGAAACCAATACAACACAATAGCGCAATTGCAATTAATTAAATTAAAAAAATATATTATAAATTAATGACCCCCGGCTTAGACTCTTCACGTGTGTTTCAGTTTAAGCGTAAGCAGAGTTGATTTGGTTTGAAGAGTCAAAATCACGGGGGCGATGTGAATGAACATGAAGCCATGAAGCAAAAGCATAAAACCGACGACGGTCGACAATATTTCATACGTATTACGTAATCATCCCCTTGCTATTATGCCGCCCTAATACTTTGTGCTCTTCATTTGCATATAGGGAATCTTTAACCATCAATTTAAAAACGACGGAGCTTAAACATATGTGTGTCTGCACTGTTTCCTCCTCCTCTAGCGTTTTCAAATCAATTCCGTGGCTATTTAAAACCGACGATAGTGACGGGGGTTTGTTCGGGCTAATTTCTTTTTTTTTTTTTGCTTGCGGGGGCGATTTAAAATTTTACGCGCGGGCGAAATCCGTCGGGGTGATTTTTGCTTTTATTTACGTCGTCCCCAGGGGGAAGGAAATGAGGAGTGCGAAAGGAAAACTGGTCGTCTCCCTTGGATTTCATGAATTCGTTGGAATTATTACTTCGAAATCGAGCAGGGTCGCAGAGGGGCGCGGAGGTGGAACGGGACATTCCGATCGCCTCCGCCTTGGTTTACTTCAACGCCTCAAAGCGGCACGTTAAGAAGTAAGTGATTCGGACGGTGGTATCAAGCGAACATGAACAGTATTTTCTGATTAGCAAAGTTCCCTTGCCGAACAAAATTCTAACAACCCCGAGTTTACTTAAACATTTTTTTTAGCTCGGCCAAGGGTTAAAGGCTAAAGTATGATGTGTTTGTCAATTCCAATACGTAATTAATTATGTACTAAAAGTGGAAGTATTTTTTTCTTCTTCTAATTCTTATGCAGTTGAATTTCTTTTGCAAAAGTGAAATATAAAATTAAACTTCCAGCGACGCTGGAACGAATGCAAATTGCCCAATAATATTTTGGCCACATTCTGTAGTGATTGCATTCGTTGGTTGCTAAAATTAATATAGTTTCTTGTCCATTGCAAGATCATGCAACAAAATTTTGAACATAACCGTGGAAACAACTTTCTAAAAGTATTCTAATTGTAGTAGCTAGTAGCATTATTATTGTATTATTATTTACAATGACGCAGCTAGAAATATCGAGCCCTTCCTCCCTCCTTTGTTGTTAATTATCATTAAAAAAAAAAAACACACACACACACTACATTAACATGTAATAAAAGAAGCAAGAGATAATAGAGATTATAACACAGAAGGATCTCGATACAACGGACTACAATTGGCGGGAAGGAGTTTTCGATCAAGCTGAAAATCATTTATCACATACAGGGTGTTTAAAAAATATGTTCGGGTATGTTACCCACTTATAGATCTCACCAATACAAACACAAAAGACTTAATAGACATAGGTCCGAAAATCAAGCGTTCCCCAGATACAGTGGATTCAGTAAAAAATACATTTTGCTTGTTAAACCTTCGGTAATTTTTCAATTTAAACTAATAGTGGTTCATTATACTATTGCGCTTGCAATTTGAATGTAATTGATGAAATATTTGGCTCGTGATTATGGTAAAGCTTCAGTATTTACACTTCTTGATTACAGTAAAGCTTTCGACCGGATTAATCATGGATTACTTTGGGCTAAACTTAAGCACAACGGATTCGACAGTAATTCTGTTTTGTTGTTTCAAAATTATTTGCAGGCACACAAACAAAAGAGTAGTACTGAACAGCTTATCCTCAATAAAATCGGGTGTACCGCAAGGATCGGTTCTAGGGCCTCTGCTTTACATCATTTATACATGGGATTTTAGAAACTTTCTTAAAAATTATAAGGTGAAGTGGGGTAAATGCAACATAGTTTTGTAATAGTTCAATTTCAAAAGTGTTTGTACTCCGGGTCGTTCCTTAAAACAAAATTATAAAATTACGTTGTATTCAATACTAACATATCTAACTACTGTGATGGTTGAGTACAATAATGTATGTTCACTAAAAAGTTATGTATCTTTTTTTAAAACCATGTCCTTATATGGTAGAACCTTTATGATACTAGACTCTTCTATTGTATCTTCATCTTCTATTTTCGGCCACACAAATTGCCCATTTGAGAATTTTATAAATTTGATTAACCAGTCATCTTCATGTTTACTTGTGTATTGCACTAATACCCAAGAATTTACTTCACGACGCATCATCTTTTGTTGCAAAGTCTTCTACATCATCATCCATATCATTATCTGTATCTATGTATGTTGGAATAGTCGACTCATCTAGATTGTCACTGTCATCAGAGGTAGATGTTTGCTGTTGCTTTTTCTTGTTTCTATTTTGCTGTGTTTTCGGTTTTAGTTTTTTTTGTCATATTCGTGATTTTTCATCCGTTGAAATGACAGTGCACTTCAGTTATTTGACATTTTTGAGGTAGTTTCATTAACAGCGCATTTAGAGGCTATTACTGGCTCATCCCTGATGATCGGCCTGCTGCAGCAGTGTCTAGTAGAAGTTAATCAGAATCCAATACTGCTGATGAATTAGCTACAGTACCTTCCAAACTACTCATAGGTTCTAAAATGTTAGCCATGGATTGTGGTGTGTTAACATTTGTATTCTTTTTAGCCAGATACTCATTCCATTTTTTTAACATTTGTGGCGGAATCTGATCTTCTGGGATAACATCTTTATTTAGTGGACATATACCTGCTTTTCTAATTCCATTCTGAATAACTTCAGTGGGAATTTGTCTCCATGTTTCGCATAGGAACTGTGAAAATATTTTCTTCGGTAATTTATGACCCACATGTTGACGTTGCCATAAGACAACTTTCTGATCCCACCGTGATTTAAATGATTTGAATACTGCACGGTCCAGCGGTTGGAGTAAATGACTACTATGTGGAGGCAATTTAATAATTGTGACGTTTTCCTGCTGGGCTCATTCAATAAGAGATATAATGAAGTGTGTGGCATGACTCTTTTTTCCAATAGTAGGCAAAATAGTTTTGATGAAATAATTGGAGAAGATTTCACTTTCCATCCAACCTTTCTTACTAGCAGCATACACTGTTCCTGGATATCCTTGATCTTCATCAGCCATTCACTGATCCCAAATGTGCACGCCTTTATATATGATTAAAGGAGGAGCTTTTCCACCAGCAGCATTACAAATCAGTAATATTGTTGTATTTTCCTTACCTGGAGGACTTACAGTTCGTGATGATGCTTTGTTAATTGCGCCAACCATCTTAGTTTCTTTGAGATCAATGGTTAAGCTGCTCTCATCTAAATTCCATATTCTTTCTGGTTTATCTTGCAAGTTGAAGTTATTAATAGTTTCTTCTAACAGACAGAAATATTCATAAATACTAAAAGAATCCAAAGCTTTTTTCTTGCACATTCTACATTTTGAGGCACCTTCATACTGAGGCGATGTCTTTCTTTAAACCCAAGGAACCAATCCTCACCGGGCATGTTATTTCTTAATGTAGTTCTTTTGAACATAATCACTGACTGTTTCCAAAACTTCTTGACGTGTTAAACCAAATCCCCATTTTTCCATGGTTTTTAATCCTGCTGCCACGGTTTTTTCTTCTATAACTGATAGGCATGTAGGACGTCCACTTCTTTTATGAACAGCTCCTCTTGTACCTTTCACTCGAGTGTAAAATGTGGAATAAGGAATGTTGTAAGTCTTACTCGTCTCATACACTGTTGATTTACCAGTTTTCACCTCTTCAATAGCCTCTTTCATGTCTTGCTTGCTGTATGGCCGCATGGTATTAGGCCTTTTACTCGTACGTATGTAATTTCTCACCATAATTTTGCTACAAGTGGGGCTAATGTAACATACAGCTGAATTCAAAAAAAATGGGAAATGATTTTTTTCCAGTTGTAAATTTGATTCCATTTGTCAGTTAATTGTCTACTTGACAACATATACATATCTTTTAAAAAAATTAACCTATTTACCTATGAACTGACATACCGTCAAATAATTCTCACCTATTCTTAATAAATCCATTTTCACACTATGAAAATATTGAAAAAAACGTGTCAATTTATTTTGACATTTCCCGATTTTTTTTGAATTCAGCTGTACATTTTACAATTACCTCTTAGGGGTGTATTACATTTACCCCAAATTGGTTTTTATAAGGGGCAATTGTAATATACCTCAGAATAATTAGTGTACTTGTGATTGTGAAAAAAATAACAAAATGTATGAACCTTCCAAATTACAACCCTTTCAAAGTATCCGATGGACCACTTGCCAAATCACCATCTGAGGTTTTACAACATGTGAACATGTGTGAACAAACAACAAGCGAGAAAAATATAACCTTCAAATTCTGAAGGTATGCTGGCTACAATTAGAGTACTTTTATTATATCTTGACACGAGATGGCAATGTTACGAGTTCATCAATTTGTAACTTTCATGACATTATTACAATTGCCCCATTTTTACAATAACCCCACTTCACCTTACTTTTCAGTTTTATACAGATGATACACAGTTTCAGCATAGTTTCTCTGCTGATGCTGTGCAGTTAACTTCGGTTGCAATTAACTCATACTTTGCCAGGTTACTTTAAATATCAAATCAACATAATTTAATTATAAATACTAATAAATTGCACATGAAGTTTTTCAATTAATAGAAGATTGCTTCATATGAGTACTGCAGTACATGAAATAGTACTTTATGGTGGTCCACCATTTTAATTTGATAAATTAGTGCAACGTAATAGTATATTACATATCGAGAGTTGTAAATAGCAAATTACGCACGGTGGAAAAGTTGCGCATGAGCCGCGCAGCGGCGAATGCAAGTAATTCCACAAGTGCGTAATTGCTTTACAACTCTAGTTTTGTACTATACTTTATCTACGACCACAAAAATTACCTTATTATTCAAGTTCAAAATAATCAGCAATGACACTTGCAATTTTGACGACTGTCTAATGTGATCTGGCTACGTAGATCTAACTGCAAATGTGCGTAAAGTAGGTGCGTTGTGCGTTTTTCTTACTTTACGCACGACGTTTGTAAACACCGGCTTACTTAGTTTATGTGTTGTACGTAATTCGTCATTTACAGTAGTGGTCGTAGATAAATATACATAATCCGGATATCTTTCATTTGTCTGAACTTTCAATTGCACTCTTAATTTATAAGCTGTTTCTTTGTATAATGGTTTTCCCTCGGATTTGAAGAAACAATTTAATTATAAATTAAAAAAAAAAACATATTATATTATTAAGCGAACAGAGACGGACAGTAATTTCATTTATTTAAAGTTTGCATTTAATAATTGCTGTTTATTTAAATTTTGAGTAGTAGGAATAATTATTAATAAACATAGGTTTATTTTGGTACTTTTTACGCTTGCACTTTTATGTACTGGTTTCCATACATTTAGATTAAATGAAAGACCAGCGATTGTGCTAGACTTCGCCTGATAAAGATTATTTATTATTATCATTAAAGAAGTCCAATTACAAACCAATTACAGTAGATGTTCTTACATGATTTACTATCTACGTATGCTCATCTCTATAAAACGAAATCAGTTGTGTTTTAAATCACTCTCAGCACACGTTATTTTATTTATTTATTTAAACTGAAATCCTTTTACCGTTAGGTGTCGGATTACAACCAATTACAATGCAATATACTACAGGGTGAGTCATAATGGGCGGAATAAATTTTACCAGTATGTAGGAAAGACTTTATGAAGTAAAAAAGTTATTCATAGAGCTCGTGCTTGTATTAGAGTTCAAGAAGCACAGTTTGAACAGTTTTTGTAATACTGAACATTTTTTATACAGTTTATCCAATTTTTTAACAGTTTTCACAACAAATATTTGTTTATTACATGACTTTGACTCCTTGTAGTTCCTCAACTGTGCGGATTAGGACATAGGTTTATAGGAACTTTTTTACTTAAAAAAGTCTTTCCTACATACTGGTAAGATTTGTTCCGCCCATTATGACTCACCCTGTATATCTAATAAGACGTAATAAAACTTAATTTTAACTTTTCTTGATTATTTTATTCCATGCCTTTCTATCTCTTGTCAGGTTCTTTATTTCTCTCCACTGTATGTCGCTGGTTTCCGCTGCTTTCTGTACCTGTTCACTCCATCTTTCCATCTGTCTTGTCCACTCTTTTAGCTATCCTAGTGTCATTCATTCGGAGAAGGTGTCCCATCCATCCAACTTGCCTCTCTTCTATCAGTGTCTTTATAGTTAGGTTTCACTTTCAATTCTGTCCATTTTTGTGATTCCTTTAATTGTCCTTAGAAATCTCATCTCCATTGCCGTGATTTTGCTCTCGTTTTTTCTGTCGATCGTCCAAGATTCGCTGCCTTAGATTAAAGAAGGTCTTACCACTTTTTTATATACTTCCGATTTTATTTGATCCGAGGAACGTGTTCTTTAGTGTATTGTATATTTTTCCCGTCTTTCCTATTCTTTCCATTACTTCTCTGTCTATTTCCCCTTTGTTTTCTACTGTCGTACCCAAATATTTAAAATTTGTTACTTGTTCTAGTTTTTATCCTTCTATTTTGATAGAGTGGTGTGAGTCCTTCCTTGAAATAATCATAGTGTTTGTCTTTTCTATGTTTATTTCCGTATTTATTTTCCTGAGTTCGTATTGGTAAATATTAACATTTTTTTTTAAATTTTTACGCTGATTATGCTTGTTTCGTATTAGCGCGCTCCTACACGTTTAAGTGTGCCCTTGTTTTTTATTGTTATTGTTATTTAAAATTTGTTGTAAACTAGTCTATATTGCACCTTAACTAAAAATTAACTACAGAATTAAAATAATTAGGCTGACTAATGAATTAACTGCTTTAATGATCTAAACGTTGCGAGGACCGAATTTGTACTGTTCGACTTTCCCTTTCGTATTATGGTCGCACTTGACCTGAAGGGTGTTGGCCTAGGGTAAAGATGGCACTTTCTTAGAAATGAGGCAAGTAGGTGCCTGACCGCTTACAAAGTCGTTCGGAAATATTGCATGAATTTAAATCTGAGCCTCTGTCACGCCGAAATAATCTACACCGTAACACTGCTTTTAACACTATATCGTCTGCAAATAGTAGTTCCTGTATTGTTATTTTATTCACTTTCCATTTTCCCACTTCATATTACTGCATTTCTGCAAATTTTCACAATATCGTCTATGAATACTGAAAATAGAAGTAGACTAAGAACACACCCTTGCTTTAAACCTATTTTTGTTTCCAATTGATCTGACTCATCGTTGTGTGTCCTTATTTTATTTCTGTTATCTCTGTATAGTGCTTTAATGTCCTCTATCAATCCTTTTTCCATTCTTCTTCTTTCCAGGCTTGTCCAGACATCCTTTCTCTGTACCCTGTTAAATGCCTTTTTAAGGTCTACGCATATAAAGCAGATATGTATTTCCTTCTTTTTCCTTATCAGTTATCAGTTATTCTCTTAGTTGTCTGATTATAAAAATTAGATCCTGTGTACTTCTACCTCTACGAAATCCATGTTGTGACTCTTCTAACGAGTTTTCAATTTTCTCTCTTTAGTCTCTTCTCTATGATTGTGGTTAGTCCTTTGCCGGGTGTTTGAACCTTTTAAGTTTTCACGTGTTTAGTCACAAGTGGAGATCTCAGCGTCCATAAAAAATAATAAAAAAAAGAAGAATAAATAAAAAGTTCGATCCGAAACACCGCTCCGTTCTCTTCTTGGATTTTCTTCTAGTAAAATCCGCAACATAAAATTTGGTCCTTCGAGCCGGATCTTCCTAGCAGTTCGCAAATCCTCCAACAAGACTTTGAACGCTTTCTGCAACTTATAAATTTGGTAAAGGTGAGAAGTTTTCAATTTTGACAACATGACCACGACAACCTTGATCAAACGTCAACATGAAATTTTTGACCGTATTTCGGCTTTACCTCATCAAATCAAGGATAAAATCGACACCAAATCCCTTTCGAGATCCGACAAATTAATCGATATTAGCTGTGCTTCCCTCAACAAACATTGGGAGAAGTTTTGTAACAACCATGAAGCTTTGGTATTAGAAAAAGGCGTCGGTAACACAGAATATTACGTCAACAATTTCTTCTCTGAATGCGAATTGGTCTACCTTACAAGTTTGACGCTCCTAGAGGAACTCCGTCCGTTGTCAGAGTCAAATATGACAGCTCCTGTCAATTTAAATCCTACTACTCCGAGAGAAATGTTACCTGCACTTCCAAAAGTGTCTCTGCCTGAATTCTCCGGTTCATATTTAGAATGGGAATCATTTCGCGATGTATTCGAAGGAATGGTACTTAATCGGGAGGATGTTAGCCAAGTACAGAAATTACTCCTGTTAAAGAGCGCTCTGAAGGGTGAAGCAGCTTTACTGGTAAGAAACATTGCAAGTACATCAGCGAACTTCGAGGGTGCTGTGTGCGCCCGTTACACAAACGAACGCCTCCTGGTTAATGCTCATTTATCAGCCCTTTTCGATCTGCCAACGTTTTCCCAAGTATCTGCCCAGGAAATGCGAATTCTTCTTGATCGAGTACGCGAAGAACTCCGTGCTCTTCATCAATTAGCACGACCCGTTGAACATTGGGATGACATCATAGTATTCATGATCATTCGCCGCCTTGATCCCATTTCTCGTAGAGAATGGGAATTGCATCTAACTGCTTTTGACGCTCAAAGCAAGTTAGCTGATCCGAATTATGTACCATTGCAACCAACTTTTAAACAAGTAGAGAATTTCCTTGAATCCAGAATCCGTGCTTATGAAATGTCCACTCCGGGTGCTACGACTGTCGCCGTCTCCAGCCCAAACTCACGCAAGCCTCCAAGCCACCGTTCTCATCAAGCTTTGGTTCAACGCAAAACAACGTGTTCTTTTTGCGGAAATGAACATTCCAATTTTTCCTGTGAAGCCTTTCGCAGAAAGAATTCACAAGATCGGCTTTTCGAAGTTAGAAGACTACATCTGTGCTTCAACTGTCTAGGTCAGCATCCAAAACGAGATTGTAAGTCCAAAAAGACCTGCCTCACGTGTAAGCAAGATCATAATTCACTATTGCACGACTCGATCCAAACGTATCCCAACGTATCGAAATTGGGTTCGCCTTTGCCATGTGCTGCTAAGTTCGATAGTACCAAATCCGTACATTCATGTTTCGCGAGTGATGGTGTTTCGCAGTCAGTCGCATTGCTGGCGACTGCTCTGGTGACTGTCGTTTCACCGGTAGGCGAACGCGTCCAAACGCGCGCGCTTTTAGACTCTGGATCTGAAGTGACTTTCATAGCCGAACATATTGTTCAGCGTTTACAATTAACCCGACAACGTTCCTCTGTTCGTGTTGTTGAGTTGGTGCATCCGCTTCCGTTTCTGCTTCTTCAGTCACCAAAGTGTCTTTCGAATCTCAACTCGAAGCAGAGACTCATACTGTGAACGCTTACGTTTTGCCGCGATTAAGTGGTCGCATTCCTTCACGAACTGTTTTGCCCATAGATCCTTCATTATTGAGTGGACTTCGGTTAGCAGACCCTAGTTATTATCAAGATCAGAAGATCGGACTCCTCCTTGGGGCCGATATCTTCAGTTCTTTGCTCCGTCCTGGAATTCACGTAATTCCAAATTCCAAAGTTGTGGCCCTTAATACCTCTTTGGGTTGGGTACTAACGGGCACTTTGAACAGTTCAGTCAGTTCTTCAGTGTCTTCACTCCATTGCTGCATCCAAGATAATTTAAACAACACACTGCGTCAGTTTTGGGAAATAGAAGAGATCCCCTTGAACATTCACGAACTCTCCCCAGAGGAGCAGGTTTGTGATCAACACTTTTCAGATACATATCGCCGCGATGAAAGTGGACGCTTCATCGTTCGACTACCGCATCGTGCTGAAATCTCAGACGGTGACAACCGAAATCAAGCAGTTCGGTCACTGTTCGCGCTTGAACGTCGTTTCTCAGGTGATAATCAACTGCAACTGAAATATGCAGAATTCATGCAGCAGTACGAGTCAATGGGACATATGGAAATAACTGAAACTTCTCCTACCTCCCCAAGCTGGTATCTTCCTCATCATGCCGTTGTACAACAAGGACTACAAGGAAGTAAGTTACGTGTTGTGTTTGATGCCTCTCGAAAGAACACACAAGGTCATGCTCTCAATCAAGCTTTGCTTCCAGGCCCTGCTCTGCAAAATGATCTCACGCTTGTACTGACGCGTTGGCGTAATCATAAATTTGTTTTTTGTGCAGACATCGTGAAAATGTTTCGACAAATTCTCGTTGATCCTGCCGACAGGGACCTACAACGCATTGTCTGGCGCAACAGTTCGTCAGAGTCCGTTTGCGATTATCGACTCAACACAGTAACCTACGGTACCGCTTGTGCTCCATTTCTTGCAATTCGCGTCTTACGTGAACTTGCAAATCTCGAAGGTGAACGATTTCCTTTTGGCGCTGAATGCCTCATTCATGAAACGTACGTAGATGACATATTATCAGGTGCTGAATCACTTGCTGAAGCAGTCATGAGACGAGATGAATTGATTCAACTTCTGGCATGCGGTCAGTTTGAGTTGAGCAAGTGGTCTGCAAATCATCCTATATTACTCCATCACGTCTCCAGAGAATCAAATACTCTTTCAGGTTCTGTTGAACTTCCCGATTTTACTAAGATGCTGGGCATATTCTGGGATCCAAAGTCTGATGAATTCCATTTCAAGCAACGTGCACCTTTGCAGACACCAGAGAATACGAAGCGCTCAGTACTCTCTCAAGTTGCGCAATTATTCGATCCGTTAGGTTGGATATCTCCTGTTATCGTGTCAGCAAAGATTTTGCTTCAGGACTTGTGGCTTAGCGGAAATGACTGGGATGAACCTCTTGACTTTCAGTTTCAACAGCGATGGTCAAAATTCCAGAAAGGATTATCTTATTTAAAAGATATCAAATTTTCCCGATGGACCGGATTGAGCAAAAATATGCGAGCCGAGTTGCATGGCTTCGCTGATGCGTCCACCAGAGCCTATGCTGCAGTTATCTATCTTCATCTCATCGATACAGAAGAGTCAATCCACACGACACTCCTGATTGCAAAAACTAAAGTGTCTCCGGTAAAAACCGTTTCTGTGCCGCGTCTGGAACTTTGCGCCGCGCAACTCCTCGTTCGACTCTTGCTTCACTTACGTCGTATAAAATTGTTTTCCTCATTTCCATGTTTTGCTTGGACTGATAGTATGGTTGTTTTAGCTTGGATTCGCGGTCATCCAAGCCGATGGAAAACTTTCGTCGCAAATAGAGTTTCATACATCCAGACATCGTTGCCTGGATTGGTGTGGCGTCACGTGCCGAGTGCTGACAACCCCGCGGATATCGCATCACGTGGCATGTCTCCACAAGAACTCTCGACTTCACATTTGTGGCTATCTGGACCCCAATGGCTCTCCAAGACTTCGTTAAATTGGCCATCCCAAATAAGGGAAGTTCCCGCTTCACCAGGTGAAGAAGCTTCTTCTACTCGCGCACATTCCCTACTCGGGCAACTAGAAAATGTAAATTTTGATTTACTTTCTCGTTATTCATCACTATCTCGCACACTCCGAGTAACTGTATATTGTGTTCGATTCGTAAATCTCTGCCAAAAAAAACTCAATTTTTCTAACTTTATCACACCGAGTGAAATCGCAGATGCTAGAACGCGCCTCATAAGATTTGTTCAAAATTTATCATTTGTTAAAGAAATTACAGCATTAATTAATTCACAGCCAGTTTCTTGTTCATCGTCTATTCATAATTTGAATCCTTTTCTTGATGAACATCAAGTACTACGTGTAGGTGGACGTCTTGAAAATGCTAAGTTGCCCCGATCCGAAAAGCACCCCCCGATTTTGCCTAAATCCTCGCCTTTAAGCCTGCTGTTTGTTCGATATGCTCATCAATCAGTTTTACATGGTAGACTGGCACTCACCATCAGCTTCTTGCAGAAGCATGTGTGGATTATTCGAGGACGAGCATTGGTCAAACAGGTACTCCGAAATTGTGTGCTTTGTAGACGACAACGACCTACTCTCGGACATCAGCTAATGGGTCAGTTACCAGAAGTTCGAGTCACACCAAGTCGTCCATTTCTTCGTTCTGGTGTAGACTACGCAGGACCCATAAGATGTCGTACCTCTGCTGGTCGTGGACAACGAGCACATAAGGCCTATATTGCACTCTTCGTGTGTCTTAGCACAAAGGCGATTCATATCGAGGCCGTTAGCGACCTCACCACTAATGCTTTCTTAGCTGCTTTTCGCAGGTTTGTCGCTCGCCGAGGAATATGCGCTGAATTATGGTCAGATAATGGAACTACGTTTGTTGGAGCTGACGCAGAATTGAAAACACTCTTCCGTGAAAGTTCTGCTTACTACAGAGACGTCGCTTCTGAACTCGGTAACTCCGGAACTCATTGGCGCTTTATCCCACCATCATCTCCGCATTTTGGAGGTCTCTGGGAGGCCGGAGTAAAATCAACCAAAGGTCTGCTGCGAAAAGTAATCGGTGATCAGACTCTTACGTATGAAGAACTCTCAACCGTTCTGGCACAAGTCGAAGCCTGTTTGAACTCACGACCATTAGTACCACTCTCTTCAGATTCATCAGATCTCTCCGTATTGACCCCTGCTCATTTTTTGGTCGGGTCTTCTCTCCTGACGGTTCCTGAACCAGAAATTAACGACAAAACGACACATTTCACATCCAGATGGCAATTGGTACAACAACTGCAACAACATTTCTGGCGCAAGTGGTCTTTACAATACTTGCATCACCTGCAACAAAGATCCCGATGGCGCAACGTAAATAAGAACTTCAATCTTGGTCAGCTGGTCCTGATTCACAATCCGCAGTTACCACCAGGAAAATGGTCCCTTGGTCGTGTGACCGCACAACATCAGGGAGTGGATGGATTAGTTCGTGTAGTCACAGTGCGAACTGCTAAAGGAGAATTTCGACGCCCAATTACCCGACTTAGTCCACTACCAGTAGAACCATCCCATGAGAATGATTCGTCTATTAAGTAAATTTGACCGAAGCAGCTCCATCACAACTCACTTATCTTATGGTGGGCAGCTTTTACTGATGCGTTATCGTGTTCGTGTAATTTGTCACGTCGTTTACTTTTCTGTTATAATTCTAATTATGCGAGCTTCATTCTCCACATGTGATTTATAAATTCGAGTTATTTTCTCGCTTCGCTCGAAGGTGGGCAGTAATGTTTGAACCTTTTAAGTTTTCACGTGTTTAGTCACAAGTGGAGATCTCAGCGTCCATAAAAAATAATAAAAAAAAGAAGAATAAATAAAAAGTTCGATCCGAAACACCGCTCCGTTCTCTTCTTGGATTTTCTTCTAGTAAAATCCGCAACACCGGGTGATTCCTCTGTAGTTTGCAAAGCATTTTGGATCACCTTTTTTTATATATATATATATGTGCAGTATTATTCCTACATTCCAATCTGAGGGTATTACTTTAAGAGTTATTATTTCATTTAGTAAGCCACGAAATTCCTCTGTAGCTTTATTTCCCATGTATCTTAACATTTCTCCTGTGATTCCGTCTTCCCCCGGTGCTTTTCCTAGTTTAAGTTTGTTAATCGGTTCAGTGATTTCTCCTCTCGATATTTTTTGTACATTTTCGGCTTCTCCGTGAACTGTCTTTGTTTCCTCCATCTCCTGGACTTAATTACTTTCTGATTCCGTTAATTTTTTGAAGTATTCTTTCCATCTTTGCATTATTTCTTTATCCTCGGATATCACAATTCCGCTCTTATCTTTTATATTTCTTAGTTTTGTCGGTTTCTTTTGGCTTAACTATTTTAGAATATTATAGAATAGTTTTTGGTTTTCTGAGTAGTTTTCTTTCATCCTTTTTCCAAACTCTTCCCATGATTTTTTCTTCGTTTCCTTTATAATCTGCTTTGTTTCTGTTCTTGTTTTTTTATATATGTTATAGTCTTCCTCAGTTCTGCTTAGTATAAAAATTTTCATTTTTCCTTCTGACTTTTTGTTGTACCTCCGTTGACCACCATCTTATTTCTCGTCCTAGATGTATTCACAATTTTAGGTCTTTTTAGATCTGCACTTCTCTACACTTTTTGCACCAACCGCTCCTGAGAGAGTGCGATGTATATGACATAATAAGTAAGAGTGAGAAAAATAGAGTAAAGGTGTTCAAAGGGTAGAAAGTGCAGAACAAACGAACAGACCTTTTATTTACTCCACAACTAATTCTTGCCGCTTCTAGGACGTTCTTTTAAATGTCTCCATTTAATTTCTATATCTTTACTTATTTTACTTTGATCAATTTCCTTCTCTAAGCTTTCTTGGAAAAATTCTTCGAGTTCCATTCTCCTTTAGTCTATAACTTTTGCTTTTTTGTTTAACTATTTTCTTCCTTTTTGTCTCTTGTTTGTCCTTCGTGTTTATCCAGAGTTCCATCCTTAGTAAATAATGGTCACTTCCTATTTCAGCATTTCTTATTACCCTTACATCCTTGACCCTTTGCCAATTTTCTGTATTTATTTGTGTTTTGAACCACTCTCAGCACACGTTATTATTAAGACTTTTGTGTTTGTATTGATGTGATGTATAACTGGGTGAAATATCGCAACATGTTTTTTGAACAACCTGTATATAAGAAGAAAGGCCATTTACTTTGTGTACAGGTGTTTGTCGTGGTCAAAAAACCACAATAAAATCTTTCCTTTTTCTATCTAGACTGTGTTGTTGATATTATCACTTTTTCTCCCAATCAGTTTACTTATCCAAAGCTAGGGCCCCCACACTCGTGGGCCCTTTCGCAATTGCAGGCCCTTGCTATACAGTCGTTACGCCACTGGTTATTTAAGGCCGTTTTACATCACCATATAAGATTTATTATTTCAATTCCTTAAATAAATAATTGAAGTGCACAGATAGAACACGTTCTATTTTTGATACTCCTACAATTTTAGTGTAAAACGCAAGGCGTTGTTAAAAAGAAACGTTTCGTGTTTCTACCTACCACAGAGAGAGTGGAGTGGTAGGAGTTGTTAACGTTAAGGACTGCGATACAGAATACAGACAAATACGCTAACGTAGCGACATCTTTCGATTATACAACCAGGGCGACAGAACCTCGAGGAACGTCCCGTGCGGTCGGAACGAGGAAAACCGAGGTGGACGGCGCAGCCGGCAGCCGGCAAGTTTGGAATGCGTCCACCTCGTCCGCTTCATGTTCTCCTGTCCTGCGAAAGTCCACAAAGGCGGTCCTGGGGGTTGGCTGTCGAGCTGGGGCGTAGCCCTACCACGTGCACACTCCCTACGGCGGGCAGCTCTTAACTCACTCGCGACACGAGCAAGGGCGCCTCCAGGAGTCGCAAGTTTCGTGCGGATTTCCTCGGGAGACTTCGTACAACTGGTTGCATAGGTTTACGACGAACAAATCGCCCGAATTTGCGTAGCACCAACAACAACACCGAGTTAAACCATCGCATAATCCCCCTTGGAAAATTGGGCTTGGCTACTTCAAGGAAGACAAAAGCACGAGTTGAAACGAGCGGTTTTGGTTTTAGGTTGCGTGAGGTCATTTCGGTGAGGGTCTTTCGGCTCGGCCCCTCCTTTTCGCCTTACCCACTAGAGGGAAATGTACCTTCAGATGCTGACAGGATGGATTTATTGCCCATTCGAGGAAGCAAAGCAAAGCCGCCTTTTTGGGGTTCACTCTGACGCGACAAGTGCGATGAAGTTCTGTTCGTAAAGGGGGGCGTTTTGCATAGGATTACTTTTCAGGTTTGAGTCAGCGGGTAGGTACTTTGTAAACAATTAGTTTTTGTTACAAATGAATCATCGAACTACGTATGATAATGTTTTGCACTCGTTTGGGCAAGCTATTTTATTTGTTCCAGTGAAGAGATAAAACGCGCGAAAGCAAATGGAAAACACCAGACGTAAAATAAAAAAAAAATTATGATAAGGATAAGTATCTACAGCATTCTTTTCTCTGATCTTCTCCGCTGTAAAAATATTCCGCATTTATTGAAAGCCGATCGTACAGTTAAATGCTCAATCAGGAGCAAACAGGATACTTCCTTTTATTAAAAAAATAATAATAATAAATTTGTAAAATACAGGGTAATTCCAAGAGTCGTTCACAAACTGTACGCTTATTGAGTCCGTTCGTTTTTCTTTTTCATTTTTGATATACATAAAACTTGATCTTACACAGGGTGTTGTAGTGCTTCGGTAAAGATAGTCACGTAAGCAGCAATTAATTAGCGAATAGAAAATAGTAACCTAATTTAACTTAGTTACATTTTTGGAAGGAGGAAGAACAACGGGCCAATCATTTACAGAAATTTTCAGGCATGTTTGATGACTTCGTTGTGTATAAAATTGTTGAATGACATCTCATCAAACATCTCAGCCAATAGGCCAACAAATATCTCGTCAAACATTCATGCTGCTTTTGATGAATGCCTTAATTCATCGAACATCTCATTTCATTTTCAAAAGGCGACAAATATTGCTTCCAGTCTTCTTTCTTTAGAAGATCTCTTAACCTTCCTTCCTTTTTGCTTTTTATTCTTCTAAGTAGAGGACGTTCCTTACGATTAATTTTTAGTCTTTCTTTTCTGCTTCAGAAGAAGACAAACATTTCTCATGGTCTACCTTTTTTCTTTCTTGTTCGACAGAAGACGTTCTTTAAAATTCTCTTTTTTTCTTCAGACGCAATTTTTTGCTTTTTATGTAAAAAAAGCAACAGTCGTCTTTATTTCTTTGTTTGTTTCTATTTCCTTCCTTCCTCAGATCTACTTTTCTCTTTCTTTTCCGTTTCAGAAAAAGACAGTCACTTCTTAACAATCTTCTTTTTTCGATGCCTCTTTTTTTTCTCATCGGAAGGTTGTTGCTTTTGCCGGAGAAGATGTTCCAGTTTATTCTCGCTTTTCTGCTTCAGCAATTTCTTTTTTATATACGTAGTTAAGTATTCGATATAAATTGACTAGAGACGTAAAATGAAATGCAAATGAATAGAGCAGATGTTGAAATTTTATTAAACCTTTGCAGAACTTTGGGATATAATGTATAGAGCGTTCATAAATGATTGAAAGGCGTTTGAACTTCCCGCTCAGTAGATTACTTGTAAAAGTTGGTACTTTGCTATGTATTTAGAATACTTTTCTTGCACAAAGATGAGATATATGAGACTGTGAACATTTAGCTTAGATAATCACTAAAATGTCACTAGGAGCATTCACTAAAAATTTCACTAGAAACAAATGTCGATGTGTCTACGGCTATTACCTCTTCTGACTGTCTGATCTCCATTCATAACAACAGCGGAACAGCCGCCTTTTATTTAGTTTTTAGACTGAACAATTCCGACTAATTACGAACAAAATCTGCAGGTTAAATAACATTGCAACTGGCAACACGTGCACGCGTACACGTGTTCCAAAACGATGAATGTTTTCACGGTAATCGCGGCGCGTTTCAGATTCGAGTGCGTTTTATCAAGTTTTGTTCATTACTGCACTTTGTGTTGGTAACGTTGACCTTAGTATTAAAAAATCGTAAAAAAAACGAAAAAAAAAAAACTGGACGTCAGAGATATAAACAAAAGACGATCGATTGTTCAACAAATGCAGGAAACAAAAATGGTCGACGATTTGAATACAAGAAAACCTTTCGTTTTCACTTTTACGTTAAAAATAAATTTGTTTGCACATAGTTGATAAAGAAGAACGCTATTTTTATGCTTGCTTAATTATTTTATGACAAATGTCATCACAAAATTATTTTCAAATCAAAATGAGTAGATTTTTTACTAAACCGGTCACTAAATTTTCGACGTGTTTGAACTCGTATCGTTAGTAACGAGGAACTCGCTTGGCGAACGTCGCTAATTATTTTATAACAAAAGATATCGCAAACTTAACAAAAAATAACCAAATTAGTTAGTATTAAATGAAGAATCCCCAAATATGGATGATACTAAAGCAGTCACAAAATTAGACATGTCTAAATTTACTAACATTTGTCTGAAATTTCAATTTCGATAGAAAGTCGCCTGATAGTAAGAAAATCACTAAATTGGCAACTGTGCGAAAGCTTCTTGCGCGGCAGAAGTGTCAACGTTGTAAGATTAAGAAAGTAACTAACACGTTTGCGCGCGAAATTCAAACACCTTTCAATCCTTTATGAACGCACTGTATGTACTCACGTAGCACATGCATTGGATGTATTATGCGAAGATTGTACTTTTTAGTTAATTTCTTTTTAGAATTTTCTCAACAACATTGCTGTCGTGTATCCAAAACACTTACCTACTCCTACAACCATAAATGAAAGTATAACAAATCTGTTTATCTTATTATTAATAAATTTGATCTAATCAACATACTAGTTACACATTTTGAAAACCTTCTTAATTAAGAAAATAATCAAATTCGAAGGGAAACCCAACGCGAAAAGAAAATTTAATTAATTAAGCGTGAGCTTTTATGTTTGCCAGAAACATTCCACTTCTTTTGATCGCTGCGCTACTAACTTATACGTACAGGATGACTAAAGTGACCATTTATTTTTCAATCGATGAAAACGCAAAATATTGTACGACACGAACTTAATTGGTTTTATTGTAAATATACATTTTGCCATGCGCTTTTGTTTAGAACTATAATTTAACGATTTAACTATAATAAAACGATTTACTTGTAGTGCCAGGAAATCTTTAATGAGTAGAACCCTGTATATCCTGTGGATCTTTAAAGTTTAAAGTTACTTAAAACCCTGTACATAGATAGCAAAATAAACGTAATATTTCTGATCTAACCACAGATCAAATGTTTTATAGAATACTCTACTTATAGTCTATTCAAGATAAGAAGGTAGTAGATGTCGCTGCATTCGAAAGAAAATACACACAGCTAAAAATATAAAACGTGCCAAATTTTAAAAAGGAACGTAGCTATTCAAAATTGTTAAACTGAAAAATGTAAGTAGAATTGTTTATTTTTATAAATTAACTTCCTTAAAAACGAATGCTTTTATAATTTTTGTCATTGGTAATAAACCAGAGATTAAAGTTAACCGACAACTCCGTGATGCTTATTTTTCCTATGTAATATTGTCTTATGCTTTAACCAATCACGTTAAAGGTCAAAGGTCTCCTAAGCTTTCTATCGCTACCTTCTTATCTTGAATAAACTACAGAGGATTTTTAATGATTTTAGTTGAGTACAACCTTGTATATGGAAAGGTAATTATGATTTTTGCCTCAAATCTGGATTAACTTTTTGCCAACGAATCAGAGGCGTAGCGATTGTACAGGAGAATGGAGAAAGGTGTGGGGGCCCTGGCTTTGGACAAGTAAACTGATTGTGTGAAAAAGTACAAATATCAACAACACAGCCTAGATAGAAAAAGGAAAGATTTTATTGTGGTTTCTTGTTCACGACAAACACCTTTATATACAGGCTGTTTAAAAAACATGTTGCGATATTTCACCCAGCTATAGATCACATCATTACAAACACAAAAGTCTTAATAAATGTAGGTTCGCAAATCAACCGTTTTCGAGATTTTTTGAGTTTTTGAAATGAAACTTCTGTACCTACGCACAGAAGGCGTTGAATTTTTGTAGTAATAACGTGTACTGTGAGAGTGGTACACCTAATTTTAGTGAGGTTAAGGTTCAATATTACTCATTTGTACAAAACAGAATTACTGTCGAATCCATTGTACTTAAGTTTAGCACAAAGTGATCGATGATTGATCCGGCCGAAAGCTTTACTGTAATCAAGAAGTATAAATACTGAAGTTTTACCATGATCACGAGCTTCAAATATTTGATCAGTTACATTCAATAATGCAGTTGTAGTAGTATAATGAACCGCTATTAGTTTAAATTGAAAAATTACTGATGGTTTGACAAGCAAAATGTATTTTTTACTGAATCCACTGTATCTCGGGAACGCTTAATTTTCGGACCTATGTTTATTAAGACTTCTGCGTTTGTGTTGATGAGACCTATAAGCGGGTAACATATCCAAACTTTTTTTTTAAATACCTTGTATATGATATATGATTTTCAGCATCATTGGAAACTTCTTCCCGCCAATTAGTCTGTTATATCTATATTCTCCTGTACTATGATATCTTTTATCTCTTACTTCTTTTATTGCGCGTTAATGTAGTGTGTGTTATATTTTTATCTGCAAAAGTCAAAATTTTTGTGTATTATGATCAGTAACAAACTCTCCGACCGTGCTTGCGGAAGGGTTATGCCACTGTTGACAGATAAAGGAAAGGAAACAATATAATGGTGAGCCAGTGAACAGATCTGTGCAGGGGCCCAATTCTTGAAATCGTTTGACCTTATGTCATATGCGACATGAGACATGACGCTAAAATGACGCAATTCTCGAACGATCGATCATGGACACGATCGATCATGGAATTTTGTTTGCAATTCAATTATCAATTGTTTGAATGTCATTTCTAGTCCTTTAGGTTTACGAAGTGGTGTTCCACAGGGCTCTATATTAGGGCCACTTCTGTTCATAATCTACACGTCTCAGTTTCCCTCTTTACTAAAACACTGCAGTTTACACATCTACGCTGATGATTCTCAGATTTACATTTCCTTTTATCCTTCTGATATCGATAGTGCATGCACTTTAATAAATAGTTTAAAAGTTCTGCCTAGCATAAATTAGGCTTAAATCCAACCAAATCGTCTGCAATACTATTTGGTAGATGCAAATTTAAAAAAGAGATTATTAATAAACTGAAAATTAAAATTGGTGACATCAACATTGCGTTTGTTGATAAATTAAAAAAACTTAAGTATCATTTTGGATCCAAACTTGAACTTCACGCATTATGTTTCGAAACTGTTACATGAACTTAAAAATTATTTATCTCAATAGACATTCACTAGATCATAAAACTAAAATTTGTTTATGTAATTCCTTAGTTTTGAGTCGAGTAAATTACTGTGACGCAGTGTGTGGACCACATTCAGATGTAAATCTAGATTGCAAAAACTACAAAATAGCTGTTTACGACTATGGGATTAGGAAGTACTCTAGAATTAGTCACAAAGTTAAAGAGACGGGCTGGCTACACATGGAACACAGAAGAATGTTTCACTGTTTTTGCCTGTATTATAAAGTTTTGCATAATCAGAGTCCACCGTACCTACCTTTATAATTTAATTACGTTTCGAACTGATGTTCACAGTTTAAATTTACGGTGCAGAGGTCTGTTAACTCCTCCGCTTCACAAGACACGAAAATTTAAACGTTCTTTTAGTTACTGTATCGTAAATTTTTTTAATAAATATTATATTGTAATGATTCGTCGACACCAGCCGGCGCCAAATTGTCTCTTGCGTCACTGCCGTCTAGTCGACGCACCTTAGGCGACAGCCCAGAGAATTCTGACGGCGGAATAAACTAGACCAGACAGTGGGTCGCCTCCAGAATGTTCGAGATAAACAACCCCGGGCATATAAAAATGTACGCGGCCGGGAGTGAGCCAGTTCGAATAGAATTCATCGTTGGGAAGTTCGGCGTTAAAGTCGCGTCATAAACTTTCGCTCGGCTGTTAACATAAATTAGGATTAAGTTTTGTAAATTTTTCTAGTGTTAAATGTTAGTGTTAATTAGTTGCTTTATTTAATAAATTAGTTATTAACTGTTTCGTGTTTTGTTTTAAAATAAAAACTAATAGAACCTTTAAAATCGTGACAATATTGAATGTGCTACACTAAAATATTCGCAATTCAGATGCAAACTATTTCAGATTTTGTTGTCACCTCAAATGTAAACCACCTGCTAATCAAACGGGAACAATGTCAAATTTTACACGTCTTATGCTTTCTTTATTTTATTTTTTTTGTATTCTCTAAGTGTTGATATTTTGGTTAGGTGGTAGAGCAGTCAAACGGTCATTTTGGCGTTTGTACTGAACCTCGCCAAAAGTAAATTTAATGTGTTGTTCATGTATTCTATTCTTTTCTTTCTGTACAATAAAGACACGATTATTATTATTTGTATAGTTTTGTATGAGAGTCTACATTTTGACATCATGTCGCATACGACATTTGTCGAGTGATTTCAAGAATTGGTTCAAACGACAATTCTGTTTTCCACAAACAAATAAAAAGTGGGCCCAGCTTCAGCGGTATTCAATAGGTCTGTTCCTTTGTTCTGCATTTTTCGACACTTCTTGCACCAACCGCACCCTGAGAGAGTGAGATGTATGTACTATAACATAAGTAGGAGTGAGAAAAATAGAGTAAAGGAGTTAAAGGTGCAGAACAAACCTATTAGGTATTCAGGTAATGTTTTCTTGACGGGAAAAGTGCACCGAGTGAATTTTACGGGTAAAGAATGAGGGTGTGGAGGAGCATTGTTTTGAACATTGAATAACGTCGGCTATTTAAACACCTTAAACAAAACAAGCGCAGCTGTAATCTCTAATAAATTGCGCACGCCGGAAAAAGCACACCGACTGCTGAAATCTAGTAGGTCGTGGTAGTCATTATTCATTTAGTAAGCCATGTTCTACACAAACATCAAAATGTCACCTCGCAAAGCAGTGCTAATCTTTGCTATTTTGTGCCATCCAATCTTCTTTTCGCAAGCGCTGGAGTGCTATAGCTGCAGTGCAAACACAACTACCGAACGTGGTTCGAAGGCATCGTGCTGGAATCCGGTGGAAGAACATGCACGCACCATGGTTTGTGAAGAAAACAAAAACTGTACAGTTTACATCTCTCAGGATGTAAACTACGAAAGTTTTTATGAAGTGCTTACCTTACTAGTTCTACTTTCTTTCTACGAATACTTTGCAACATATGAGTGAGTCGGGGGGTGTGGTTGTTAAGTTCATTTACTCGAATTCGTGTAGCATAGACTTTTGTAATTCAAGATCAGCTTTGACAATGGGACATAGGATCACCCTTCTGCACAGAAACCCTAGGTAGAGTCTATCTAGCGCCGCAATTTTCGTGTTTTGCCTGAACTTGTATTTACTTTAAGAAAAAAAAAACAAAGTTGTAATAAGATTTATTGTCCTGACGTTGTTAATTTATAGCGCAAAGATAAAAACAATAAACAACCATAAAATGGCGAAACAAAACATAACTTTTCAAGCTTCAAGCAGTGAAAGGTGTCCTCGGGTACATCAATATCACGGTATAGCAAAATGAAATTCTACGAAGAAGCCGATAAACATTACGCAATTTCATCATGCTTTACGAACAGTTGCGAATTTTTTCCTCAAGGTTAATTAATTAATTCATTATTATACAACCCCCATCCTATTGTTTGAGTGATTAGAATGTTGATTTAATATGAACTAACGCAACAAAGACGTGACGTAGAAGGCGAGTTAAAAAATTAACTTAACTTCCTCAGGGTCGATTTGGAGATTTCGTGAAGAGAATTACCGGTGTATTCGGAAGATACACCAACCAAAGTGTACTGAGGATGATCGCTTAGAGATTGAAATACGCATACACATCAGAGAGAAGAAATTTTCTTTCGTTTTTAACTTATTGATCAAGGCACTGATCAATTAATTACTATTCAAATTATACTGCGCCGTCATCAGTAGGCAGCGGACGGCCGTTGGGCAGGCGAGAGTGAGGGACGTATCGAACGGGCGAAAAATACATAACTAGTAGTGGCGATGTATTTTTCGCCCGTTCGACACGAGCCCACTCTCGCCTTCCCAACGTCCGCTGCCTAGTCATCAGTCATCATTGTTGTGTCTTGTATGTTAAAATGGGTAAGATATTCGAACATATTTTTTAAACAGCCTGTATATGATATATGATTTTTAGCTTCATTGAAAATTTCTTCCCGCCAATTAGTCCGTTATATCGAGATTCTTCTCTACTATGATCTCTATTATCTCTTATAGTATAACTGGCTATACATTCCTTGTGGAATTGTAGCCGCTCATTGAGCTCTTCTGACTTTGTTAGTGGGGTGGTTCGTCATACCTCTCCACTTTTATACTTGTTTTACGGGTCCTTGTGTTTCTTTGCTTCATCTGCTGTTTTTTTTCCATTTATTTTTTCTCTCTATTTATTAATCCTCATAGCCTTTATATCATTAATTACTTGGTCCTCCCACTTTATTTCCGGTCTTCCCTTTGTTCTCATTTTCTGTGGCGTCCATTTCATTACGTTTTTTATGATTGATTCTTGTCTTGTGTTTACATGACCATACCATCGTATTCTTCTTGCTTTAATTTCTTTTACTATGTTTTCTCCATCTAGTATATGTTTTATTTCCAAATTTTTTTATATTCTTCGTTTACCTTTTTTGGCCCATAAATTCTTCTCACTATCTTCCTGTCAAGTATCTTCAATTTTTGAGCGTCGTTGTTTGTAATACACATAGTTTCTGCTGCCGGTTTTATTGCTACTTTGTATACTCTCATTTTTGTCTTCCTATTCATCATTTCTTCATATCTATAATATGCGTTATGTCCTGCTTTTATTCTTTGTGCTATTTCGATACTTCTTTCGTTTTTTTTTTACTTATGATCGTGCCTAGGTATTTGAAATTTTGGACTTTTTCGAATTTGTATCTTCCAATTTCTTTTTCTGATTTATTTTCTGACTTTTGTTTCTTACTTATTTTCATGTATTTTGTTTTCTTTTGGTTTATCTCTAATCCTCTCTTTCGTGCTTCGACGTCTATTCTTCGTCGTATTACTTCTTCTAACTTTTCCGCATCTCTTGCTATCATCCGCGTACTTATGCAATTACTTGTATAGATTTTTGTATATATTGTGGATTCTGTTATTACTCCTTCTAATGCTATGCTGAATAGTGCTGCGGAGAGCTCGTCTCCTTGTCTTACTCCTTTTAGTTGCTGTACTGGGTTTGTTATGCCTTCCTGTGTAATTACTATTGCTTTTGATTTGTCTAGTGTCATTTTGATTAATCTGTTTATTTTTCCTGGTGCTGTTACTTCTTTCAATAGTGCTTTTCTCTTCAAATTTTCAAACGCTTGTTTGAACTCTATGTAGATCTACATATAGTACCGTTTGTCCATCTGACAATGAGACATAGGGATTTAACATGGGAAAACAGAAATTGCTTTATATTATCTACCTGAGTACATATATATGAAATTCTGGGTTATAATCAGAAAGATTATTGCATTCAAAGTGTTTTGATACTAAATTTGTGCAATTTTAGTTGTTAATTATTTAGAAATTAAGAAAAAAAGTTATTATTTTTTTCCGGACAAGATTAGTAAGTATTTAACGAAGAGTTTACAAACAGATGTCGTGGTCAAGTTAGTTTGTTCGTGTTTCACAACCGTAAGGTCACGAGTTCAAATCCGAGTGAGGACACTTTTTTTTTTCTTTTTTTTAAATATTTTTTCAGATTTGAAATCACTTACTCTTAAACTACTTTATTATTTTATTTATAAGTTTCATTTTAATATTAATTATGTAACATAATAAATAAAGTTATAACTTTAACATAATAAAATTTTGCAAACAGAAAAATACACATAAATGGAACATAATTAATATTAAAATGAAACTTCAATACAATAATAAACTAGTTTAAGAGTGATTTCAAATCTGAAAAAAAGAAAAAAAAAGTGTCTTCATTCGGATTTGAACTCGTGACCTTACGGTTGTGAAACATGAACAAACTAACTTGACCACGACATCTGTTTGGAAAGTTTTCGTTAAATATCCACTAATCTTGTCCGGAAAAAAATAATAACTTTCTTTCTTAATTTCTAAATAATTAACAACTAAAATTGCACAAATTTAGTATCAAAACACTTTGAATGCAAAAATCTTTCCGATTATAACCCAGAATTTCATATAAATGTACTCAGGTAGATAATATAAGGCAATTTCTGTTTTCCCATGTTAAATCCCTATGTCTCATTGTCAGATGGACATACGGTATATCTTTCATATCATTTTTCTATCACTTGGTTTAGTACATGAATTGCATCGACCGTGGACTTTCCTTGCCTGAACCCATCCTGATAATCTCCTACCTCTCTTTGTTTGTATTTGTTCATCCTTTTTAGTATCACTGTTGTCATTACTTTGTACACTATGTTCAGTAATGTTATTCTTCTATAACTGTCGCATTTTTTCAGGTCTCCATTTTTCCTACTCTCCATTCTTCTGGCATTATTTCTCCTTGCCATATTTTTAGTAGCAACTCATATATTCTCTTTCTTAGTTCTTTTCCTCCTTCTTTTAGCATTTCATTACCGATGTCTGTCCCTGTCGCTTTTCCATTTTTTAAGTCGTTTATAATCTTATTTACTTCCTCTCCTGTTGGTTCTTCTATTATTTCCTCCTGTGTGTTATCTATTTCCTCTTCATCGCCATCCTCTTCTTCTACTTCTCTTTCTATCTTCTCTTCATACTCTTGCCATTGATTTTTGCTTATTGTTATCGTTGCTTTCTTTCTTGTTTGTTGTTTTATTTGTCTGTATAATTTTGTATTGTTCTTGTTGGCCTTTTCTAGCTCGTTCATTCTTGTCTCTATCCATTTCGACTTTTTGTCTTTTATTAGTTTAGTTCCTTCTTTTCGTATTTGCTTGTACCTTGCTTGTCTGCAATCATTTTAGTCTGGCCTCTCTCTTTTTATCATATCGACACACTCATTTTCAAACCATTCATTTTTCTTCTCTTTTTGTTTACTCCTTAGTGTTTTTTCTGCCGCTTCACTTATTGCAGATTTTATGTTTTCCCATTCTTCTTCTATATCTTCATTTCTGTTTCTCTTTTCTAGTTGCATTCTGACTTCTTCTTGGAACATTCTTTTATCCTCTTCCTTTTTCAGGCTTTCGACGTTCCATTTTTTAGTTATCCCACTGATTCTATTGTCTCTTCTATTCTTAATTTTGTTTTTGCTATTACTAAGTGGTGATCTGTGTTTACACTGGTTCCTCTATACGATCTGACGTCTTCTATTAAATTTTCTCTTTTCTTTTTCTTTTCTTTTTGAATTAGAATGTGGTCTATTTCTTTCCTCGCTATGTTCTCTAGGTATTCTTCTTTTCCTATTTTTGCGTTGAAGCCTCCCAGTAGTATCAGTGTCTCATGATTTGGTATTTTTTCACATGTATCTTATTTTCTAGTTTCTCGTAAAATATGTCATTTTCTTCTGGTGTTGCTGCTTGCTGCTTCTGTTGGTGCGTAAGCGTTTATTATGAATATATTCGCTATTTTGTTAGTTAATCTTATACTATATGAGATTCTTCCGTTTATTTTCTTAAACTCTAGTAATTTATTCCTGAAATTTTTATTTATCATGAACGCTGTTTTGTTTTTCCTCTCCAGGGACCCGTTCAGGAATAACGCTCCGACTAAAAAGAGCGCGCTCTGGATAATGTTCTTTCTCTCTCGTGTAAGTGATTTTGCGCATTTTGCTTTTCATTTTAAACGCCCAAAGTGCTCCCGCGATACAGTTCCTGAACGGGCTCCTGTGGACAGAAAATTTCGGATGTCACTGTCATTCCATTGACGTAAAAGTTAAGAAATTCCTATACGTATACGTCAGATGAGTGACAGTGATATCCGAAATTTTCTGTCCGCAACTGTACATTAAGGTGTATTTCTCCTTGTCTATTCGACCTTCTTCTTTTCATCTCACTTCTTGTAGTGCTAGGATGTCTATTTTGTATCGTTCCATTTCTCTTCCTATTTCTTCCATCTTTCCTACTTCTAACAATGTTTTAATATTCCATGTTCCGAACCTTGCTTTGTTTTTCTTTTTCTCCGTGTTTTTATTCGTTCTCCATTTTCTTTCCATTTTCGTCGTCTTTTTGTTTCCGTCTCTTAGTACTACTTTGGTTAGTTTTTTGGATTCCTGGGTTTCCTGTTCAGTACTAATTCCTTTTCGTTGTTATCCCATGTCATTATGCTTCCGTCTATCTTTTCCCTTTTTCTTTTTCCATTTTTGCAACTTCCCGTATTGTTTTCTGTATTTTTCTTTCTTGCTCTGTCAAGTCCGACTCTACGTAACAGTTTGTACCTTTCAGCTTGTTTTTGTTTCACAAGATCTTCAGTTTGTTTTCCCAGTTTTGGGGTCTTCCTATTTCACTTTTTACTCCTATTTTACTTTCTAGAAATTCTTGTACTTGCTTTATTTCTATTTTATCTTTGAGTTTAGCTCCTTTAGTTATCATGTTCTATTATCTCTTACTTCTTTTATTACGTGTTAATGTAGTGTGTATTATAAGTATTTTTCTTTGCAGAAAGTCAAGACTTTTGTGTTTTTTTTTTTGTTATTATAATCAACAAAATAGGGGGCCCCCCGACCGTGCAACGGGACAGTAAGTAGCTTCAGAAACGGTGCCGTCCCTTTGGAGATGTATAGTCACTTTAAGGATGACTCAATCCAAGGAGAAAGCAGGAACTTAATATTGTTACAATTTCTTCAGGTTTCAGGTAACATTTTGAAACCGTACGTTCGGACACACGTAAAACTTGGCGCAAATTAATTTCGACGAGGTGAAATCCGTTTTCATAATTGTTATTCAATAAACCGCACCGATTTCTAAAACGTCGCCGTCGTCGCGTTGCGGCAGAGATTTCTGCCCCGGGGCGGTCGTCGTAAACATGCACGCACCGTTTGCTTTATTTTTTCTTGCGCGTCGTTCTAATTTCGTTCTATGGGAGGCGGGGGGCGCGCAGATAGATTTTTGCGACAAGACGAGAGAAAAAAACTATCTATCTAACTGGAAAGGCTTTCTATTCCCATTCCGTAATTTGAGCTGTGATAATCGTGACGTAGTCGCCTAGTAACGTGCTTGCTTACGCTTACAACAGTCGGTAAACTAACTGGGCGATTCATTGTTGACCGAGCTGGGAACGGAGTAGGTTACCTGAACGCGGAACGCGCGCAGAACTCGTGTGCGCGTTTTTAAAATACACTTTCGAACAAAAATATAAACAAATACCTAAATAATTTGCTGTGGCCGTGCGGTCGTAAAGTGAAAAACTCATTTTTTTTAAACAACGTTTTCTTAATAATAGCCTAAAGTGAATGTGACTGGCTGATGTTTACCTCGACATTTAATCGATATTTTTGAATGCCCTTGATGACGCACAATCGCGTAAGTAATCTTATCATTTATAATAATCAGGGGGGGCTTTATCTGTTTTAATCGCACCTAAACCAAACAGCTCTAGGATTTTTCTTTTTCTCGTCAGTTCGCGCGCGCCAAAGTGAAAACAACGCCGCGCTCTATTTGTTTAAATTTGCTAGCCGAATAACTATCGACGATATTTTCGTTACGTTGTTAGCCTCATTGTGTTCTAAAAGCGTGACTCACGGAACCTGTAACGTGGAAAGATGAAATCTGGTAATGGAATTATTAACCGTTTTACCTGGAGCTCGGCTCTTGTTGTATATACAGTCCGGACTGAATTTTACACGTGGTATAAAAAGTGGAAATTCCTGGGGAATTTAATTAGGTGCGCGTTTAGGAATGCGCCGCGCATATTTCAATTAAATGAATTAATCAAATTCAATATCCCCTGACGTGATAAAAGTCGAAATCAAAATTAAATTAAAGAAACACGAAACGATTATAAGAGAGAGCACAGGAAGTTGATGATCGGGAGATTCTCAAGTGGCCAGATAAAGATAAAATTGACGGGAAACAAATTTTTTTAAGCGCAAAGGAATTTAATGATGCCTTATTAATTAAAGTCCTTCTGCGCTATGTAATTTCAGAACGGTTGGTTGTTAGCAAATAGTTAATAAGCGATTCCAACAACACAAAATTGTACGTGAAATCAAGGTTTTGTTTCTGTTTATAACAAAAAGATTCTTAAGAATAAGGCTTAATCTCGTTGTTAATTAATTAACCAACTCTAGATTAAACACGGAAGTTTAATCCGAGGTTGACTGTATTATAAAATGCAAGATATAAAATCGCTTGATCACTTCGCCATAGTCTAGACGTAAGGCGCACATAACTGAACATTAAACAAATTAAATTGCCACATAAAAATCAAAGGCTTTAAGTCAGGAGCGCGCGAAATATTAGGATTTACGTATTTGTGTCCCAGGGACAGAGATTCTTAACGTCACGCTTGATTGATGATACGAGGGTAACTAGAAAAGTTATCTACCTAACCCAGAAGCAAAGAGCCGTGCGATTTTTTTAAACATTTCTATTTTAATCTTCATTGACTTTAACACACTTTTGCCATTTGTTCGGAAGACTCTATGCCAGTAGAAAAAAATGTTTTCTCTTGAGCATTAAAATAATCTTCAATAACATCTTTCAAGTGTTCATCCGTTTCAAAACGCCGTCCTCTTAAGCCCGGTCTATACGTAACGTTTTGTCGTCAGCCTTGCATGATTATGCCAGATTTGTCAAACATATCGTTACGTGTGGACGGCAAGTTGGACGTTTTGCATGAACTGAATGAGGTTTGACAAACTCGCAAAAGACTGATGGGCTGGAGCTTTGTGTACAAGCAAGACGACATGTTTTTTCTTGAGCATTAAAATAATCTTCAATAACATCTTTCAAGTGTTCATCCGTTTCAAAACGCCGCGCCGTCCTCTTAAAGCCTGGTCTATACGTAACGTTTTGTCGTCAGTCTTGCATGATCATGCCAGATTTGTCAAACATGTCGTTACGTGTGGACGGCAAGTTGGACGTTTTGCATGAACTGAATGAGGTTTGACAAACTCGCAAAAGACTGACGGGCTGGAGCTTTGTGTACAAGCAAGACGACAGACAAGTCGATGCATGTAGACGTGCGTCAGTCTAATCGGTCAAACTTCGCTCACCTGCCATTCTGCTCTCAGCTGCAATTATCGTCACTAATAACGCGTGATCAATATCTTTTCCAAACAAATGTCTTTGATTAATTCATTTTTTCAAGTGTCATTTCAATTATTTATAACTGTCAGTGTCAGTAAGTTTAATTTATTAACAGAAATTTTTGTTCATAAGACTTTATTGCTGAATTGTGAACAGTTAAATAGCAATCCAGTAATCCTAGCGAATGTTATTAATAATTTAAAATGCACAATTCACTGAGAACGGTGGACATTGACGTCTTTATCTTTATAAACGTAACATTTATTCTAATAACATTTTGTTGCACTAGATTTAATTAATTCAAAAACATAGCAATTTTACTGAATTATCACAACAAAACTCATGCACCGAACGTAACCTTAAAACTTGTCGTTGCTACGAGCTGCGGCTGCGTATGTGCTCTTGACGCGTGCTTTCTTTTTAAGTGGGAAATTTGAATTTGGGATTTGATATCCACATTTATAAAAAAACATGTAATACATAAAACAGCAGTTAGATTTTGTATAGGAATGCAATATAAATAATTCAAATGGCATTCAAAATAATGAACTAATCAAAGACACGCGATTTTATTTCCATAGGTCACTTGATTAGAAAAGATATTGATCACTCGTTAGTTCTTCATCCGTGTCGATTTCGGAACGACTGAGCCAAAGTTTGACGAAAAGTTTGAGCAATGTAGCCGCACGATTTGTGTCAGTCTTGTTGGTCGGTCTTTCCAGATCATGCAAGACTGACGACAAAACGTTACGTGTAGACCAGGCTTTAGAATTTTTTTTAAGTTTCGGAACAAATAATAATCCGATGGTGCCATATCTGGGCTGTATGGTGGATGGTCTAGCTCAGTAAAGTCGTAGTCTGTCAAAATTGACCGAACTTTGGCAGCTTTATGCACGGGCGCATTGTCTTGGAGAAGAAACAGATTCGGTTGCAGGGCCGATGGGAAGTAAAAAATTCGAATTCTAGTGGCGCCATCTGACGGCCACCCCTAAGAAGTTACAGTTATTTGTCGACAACGAGTGGCCGATAGATGGCAGTATTAAAATTTAATTAATCCAGTTGTCGCTGGCGAAACTAGTTACGCGTCAGAAATTAAATTCGAAATTTCAAGTTTCAAGTACTGCGATATTTTTCCTATAAGAAATTGGCCAGAAACAAACTGGTTCTAGTGAAGGTGTTGTAGACAATGTAAGTAATGTCTGCTGAATATCATTCAGGCATTTAAGATTGCTGAGAGTAATTGCATGGTCGAAATGCAAGTGTTCGTAAGAAACGCGATTTTTCTGAAATTGAAGGAATGTGAGACACAGCACTTAGTTCATAGAAGTGTTTTAAAGGCGACAAAAGACATTTTTATTGTGTGAAGTTCCGTTTGATAAATATTTAACGATTTATTATGTGTAAGGACTTGTACAGAATTTATGATGTCAATTTGAAATCGTTCGAAATTTTTCGGGATTTTAGGTTTGGAGTTTAGAGCGAACCTGTCAAGCGAATCGTGCACGCACTTCACAATGCCGCGAATAAACGACGAAAAGTTTAATTAAAAGCGCCATCTGCTGTCAGAAAGACGAGATGAATTGATAAAGAAATAATTCGAAACTCTGGATTTTAGTTTTGAGGAAACCTGTCAAGTGAATCGTGCACGCCTTTTTTTATATGTAGTATAATGCTACCAGTAAGCAACGAAAAATTTAATTAACGGCGCCATCTATTGTCGGAGGGAGAAGTTGAATAATTTAAAAGAAATCGTTCGAAACTCTGAATTAAAGCTAAATTTTAGTTTTGAGCAAACCTTTCAAGCTAATCGTGCACACTCTTCAAAATGCTGCTAATAAACGGCGAGAATTTTACTTGAAAGCGCCATCTGTTGACAGAGAGACGAGTTATATTTAAAAAAAAAAATCATTCGTAACTCTAGATTTTAGTTTTGACCTAACCTGACAGGTGAATCTTGCACATTTTTTATAATGCTACGAATAAACGACGAAACGTTTAGTTTAAAGCGCCATCTGTTGTCAGAGAGACGAGTTAAATTTAAAACACTCTGGATTTTAATTTTGAGCAAACCTGCCAAGTGAATCGTGCACACTTTTCATAATGCTACGAATAACCGACGAAAAGTTTAATTAACGGCGCCATCTATTGCCGGAGAGACAAGTTAAATTAAGAAGGAAATCATTCGCAACTCTGGATTTTAGTTTTGAGCGAACCTGTCGAGCGAATCATGCACACTCTTTACAATGCTACGAATAAAAGGCGAGAAGTTTAGTTAAAAGCGCCGCCTGTTGTCAGAGAGGCGAGTTAAATTAAGAGACAATCATTCGAAACTCTGGATTTTAGTTTTGAGCAAACCTGTCGAGTGAATCGTGCACACTCTTTGATTTGATGACATTTCTTTCGTAAAAAAAAGTAATTATATGTATTTACATTCGTTTTATGTCTTTTATTTACTTTCCATGTAACACTCGTATAATTAAAAAAGAAAATGTATTTATAGCTAGTAGAGGAACGTGCTATGTATTTTTAAGCAGAGACTAAAACCAGGCTATTTCTGGAGGGTTGTCGTAAGATGGCGCGCCTGCGTTTGATTAAAATGAAATGCATTGACTGTCCGTTCTTGTTTTCCTTTTCTCTGTTCGATTGGCACAAATTGGGATGTCTCTTGTCTATGGCTTCACGCAATCTCTTCAGAGTATTACCGTAGGTCTCTGCATTCAACATAATTATATTCAATCAAAAGAACACCTTCAATATCGCAGAAAATGGTTGCCACGAGTTTTCCAGCTGAAGACTGAGTTCGAGCTTTCTGGACCTTTATGGACCCATTGCATGGACTCTTGCTTCGTCTCGGGATCCCAGTGGTGTACCCAAGTTTCATCACCTGTCACAATGCGACTTAAAAGTCAAGATCATTCGCTAGAGTATCCAAATGGTTTTGCGAGATTTCACGCCTTTTCAGTTTCTGTTCAGGAGACAACAACCTGGGAACCCATCTTGCTCATGCCCAATTTTTCATGCAATATGTTCATAACGCTAGGCTCAGATATTTGCAATGGTGGAGACTTTCAAACGGCGATCTTCGAGAACCACAGCCTCGACTTCCTTGCAAACCTCTGGATTTGTAGCTGCTGCAGGTCGTTCACTTCTGGCATCATCCTTCCTAAGCGAAACTGTTTAGAGCAAAATTTGACGACGTAATATGAAGGGGCTTCATTTCCGTAGACAACAGACATTCGCTGATGAATATTTTTGGGGGTGTAATGCCTTCTTTCGTATAAGAAATTTTATCACGCTTCGATGTTCCAAGTTTACTACACTCATTTTACTTTACTTTTTGCTTTACAGAATGAAAATTAATTCGTGGATTTGATTCAAACTTTCTGAAAATCTTTGAAAAACCTGACACTGTTTGACATTAATTGTACAGGTCGTCAATTGTTTCTATCATGGGCGGGTAGACAATTTTCCTAGTGTCCCTCATATTCTATCGATTATACACAGCAGTTCTCGAGTTATGTTTAATTTTTTTTTGCAGTATTGTCTTCAGTGCCTATTGAGGAAAGCTTTTATCCTAAGCTTTAAAGACATTTAAGGGACACCTGTACATAGAAGTTTTTCCCGCAGTATACGAGCCCTGCGGCAAAAGTATTCGCCTAGCTAGTGTAGCTGTTTTTGAAAATAAAATCATTATTAGAATTTAAATAGCAAAATTTTATTTGAAATTATATAAATTTATATTTATTTATTATTATTCTAGAAAAATAATCTAACACTGAATAACTAATTAACTGTCTCTTTCTTTACCCAAGACAGGTAGGCGAATACTTTTGGCGCAGGGCTCGTAATTAGAAATGGTTGATATCTCTACTATACCTTCCTTTCCTAGTTATCCTAGTTATGCTACTAGAGGGCAAAACAAAAAATTGCTAATACAATAGATGTCACTAAATAATAATAAAATAATTGTGAATGTACCATGTGATCAACGGAATTTATAATTGAAGCAGGCTGTGATACTTACCATAAAGCAAGATTGCAGCAAGATAATGTTTACTACTATCTCATCTAAGATCGTACAAAGCATGAGCATAACCTCAAATATAACAATTGTCAATTTATTATTCATTTCTCAGTGATATCCAACCACACAGCATAAAATAGCACAAATCACAGCCTCCTCTAATTATAAATTCCGTTGATCACCTGGTACCTACCACATCGAAACTGATTTAGGTAATTATCACAAAATTACCAGAAATTATCTAAATACTTTATTAAAATCTACCAAATTTTCTACTAGATTAAAAATGTTGTCACTAAATTAGAGTCTCAATCTACCAGATTTAATAGAAATTCTACTAAATTGGCAACACTGCTTGTAACATTTCCTGTTGCAGGTGTCAAATAAACGGACAATATAAAATTATATTTCTCTGTATTTGACAACGTAGCCTGTATGTTTATTGTATGGTGAAACAGAAAGTAAAAGTGTTTGGCAACATTGCCTGCACGTGTATTCTATTAACGCAATTGACAGATGCTTCAAATTTTCTTCAAATCTGAAGACTTTTTCAAAATATTCCAGAACTATATTTTTTTAATGAATTAAAAGTTCTTCTTAAAAGTGCTATTAGCAACGTGGCGTGTGTTTAGTGTCGAAAAAGCTGCGCGCACATTCATTCACTTTGCGTAGTTGCCAGATCTTTCAATTTTAAACCGGATCCGAAGTACTTACTTCTTCAAACAGTTCCAAAAACTGATTTTTTTTCGGCAAATAAAGTGACAAAAATAAACTTCCGTGCGCCTGGCAACATGCCCGTGTGTTTACTGTTAAGTTAACAATATGAAAAGCTGTTTGGCAACATTGTTGGCGCTATCTGTTCTATCAACGTAGTTGTCAAATTTTTGCCAAATCTGAAAAACATCCGCAAAATGTTTCGAAACTCATTTTTTTTAAATAAAATCGTAACAATAAAATTCGTACCGCAAGCGTAGTTGTCAGATGCTTCAAACTTTTGCGAAATATTTCTGTGCTGGTTAAAACTTCTTTTCCTGTCTCTCTGTTTTATACAAGTAGAAATTTCTGCGTTATTCACGTGTTTTTATTGCTTAAAGAAACACATCATTAGTTTGGACAGTCTACACTGCCCAAACTTATTTCACGTTTTTCAAATTTATTGCCATTTGATTTAAGTCAGGGCGAAAATTCAGTGGCGCCATCTATGTCGATTTCTCTAAACTACATTCGTGATTTTCAAATTCTTCTCCTATTTATTTTAATTTAAAAGCGAAAATCAGTGGCGCCATCCGTACAGATTTATCCGAATTAATTTCGTGATATTCAAATTTTCTAAATTTCATTTCATTTAATTTAAAGCGAACTTTCAGTGGCGCCATCTATATCGATTTCCCCAAACTAATTTTATATTTTTTCAAGTTTATACAATTTTCCGAATTAATTTCGTGATTTTTAAATTTTTCTGCCTTTTGATTTAATTTGAAGCGCAAATTCAGTGGCATCATCTACATACGAATAAAAGAAATCGGTCGCCTTTTTCTTGTCATGAACGGTCCTTCGTTTTTCTCTTCTATTTTTTTTCTAATGTTTGTTTTTTAACAAAATATCAGTTGTCTTTGTTTTTCTTGACTCACTTTCTTCAAAACGCGTTTAAATTTTATTTGTCTCTTAATTTTTACCTTCGACTCCAACTCCGACTCCGATCAAAACCGAATTCCGATTCCAGCTCTCTTATCAATCAATACTCAATGTACTAATTATTTATTTATTGATTGAAAGCACGCAAGCTGTTTAAAGAATTGCTATGAAAATCGGATCTTTGTCATTTTCTTTAAAGAAAAAAAATCTTCAATTTTAAACTCGGATCAAAATCGAGAAAATGAAATTGTTGACGTTTAATTTGTATCATAAAGGAGTCGGAATCGGAGTCGATACAGTTTTATCGACTCCGACTCCACAGCCCTCTAATCGAAACGTCGGTTTTTCTTGCAATTAAAGAAAAAAATACAGAGTTTACAAATCCCTGTGACGTTCAACTTGGCGGAATTTAAAAATTAGTTTCGCAGTTACATGGAGGTGCAAAAAGTCTATATGAACTGCGCCTGGGATTTACTTACGCTAATTATCAGTAAAATTTATGAGTCAAGTGTTGATTTAAAAAATACCGCAGACACTGATATCTATTTGAATAATAAATAATATTTTTAGCTTCCAGAAGTAATTGAGGGAAGAATTCTCAAATCAATGTTGTTCCGTTTGGCATTCATTTCTTCCTATTTGATTTATAATAGTTCCTATTATTTTTCTTTTGCTTGATATTAAAAAATAAAAATAAAGAAAACTCGAGATAGCAAACAGAATTCATACGCGATTCGAACAAGCATCAACTCGAGGAGAAATTATCTGGAGAGACGAAGTGTAATGACCATTGTAAACTGAACAACAAACACAAAGAATGAGTTTAATCAAAATAAACAGTCGCTCCGCCTCGATAACACTTATCCCCAATGACTACTTACAAAGAAATGTAAATAGAAACAATTTCGAACGAGCGCGCGCCTTGGACTATAACAATTTCTTTTATTTACAACAATCGTTTTGTTTGCACAAATTTCGAACAAATGGTGTTTTTATCCTTCGCACTCGTGCCCCCCTAACACCGTATGCGTATGTCTATGTTTAATAGACCGTGGATGACTTATTTATTAATTAAACCTTACGAGAAATAACATGCAGAAAAGTGATTTTAATTAATAATTTTTTACGCAAGTTGTAAACTCGCAATTTTCAACTCCACAACTGAACGGGCATCGGAGTTAATTGATTAATTAAAGCGTTCGGTTTTGTTCCTTCGAGTGAACAAACAACAACGTATGGGGGAGATTCAAAAAGTAGGTGGTACGTGTATCACATGGCGCGAAGGCTATCGATTTCACGAAGTTGCAAGATAACTCGGGCGCCAAATTATCTGGAGCATCTCACCTTGAGTTCAACGTGCACAGTTTCATACTCGCATAATTGAATCAGCCTTGTATTTACTCGACGGAATCGCGAAAAAAATCTTTTTTATTTTCCACGCTCATTTAAATCGCTTGGTTTTGATGTTCGCGTTCACTATTATTATTGTTGTCGTCCGCTTCAATAATGATGCCCCGAAGAATGCCGTCGCTAACGATTTCTTCAGCTGCTGCTTTCTAAGTATTTTTGCTGTTGAAACGATTCTCGCAAGAATGCTGCGAAAGACGCTGGCTAACGTAATTACATCGGGTCTTGTTACGGAGACGTGCTGAGATGATGATGGCCTCTTGAAAGGAAGCTGCAGGAGCGATGGCTTAGTTTCAGTTTGAGAACTTGGTCATTTCTAATTGGACGATAAATCGGAGATTAATTCCGTTTATGATTATTTACGAAGCGCGAGTTAGTTACCGTTGATTTTAAAACGACTTTTCCATATCAATATAATAGCTTTAATTCCTGTCATGTTTGGTGGTATGTACGTATAATAAAAATAAAAAGATACTTGCAGAACGGTTAGCTTTACATGAAGCCGCTGCTCTGCTTTTTAAATGCCACGAAATGTTCTTAAAGACATAAAAGAAAAGGAAAGGCAAACGGAATTTGGAAGAATTCAGTTGGCTTCACGCCCCGTGTTGTTCCTGAACAATGTTTGCAAACATGTCTAGATACGCAAGAGTGTTTCCTGTAACCCATTTGACAAGGTTGATTAAAAGAAACATCGTTTCTTCTTTAAGAAACACAGACAAATGTTTGGGTTACAAAGAAAATTAAAGGGTGAACCATGTCTGCAAAGACCCAACTGTCGTTCCTTGTAACCCTTTTGACATGACTTCTTCGAGAAAGATAAAGAAACATTGAACAATGTTTAGAAAACTGAAGCAACATCATTTACAAATAATGTTTGTAAACACGATCAAATACTCTCAATCGTTGTTCTTGTAACTCCGTTTGACATGATTGATGGCAGGAAACATTGTTTCACGGAGAAAAGGCGATAACATTGAAGAACGTTTTGGAAATTAAAACGTCATTAGAACACAAAACGACAATGTTCGCAAACGATTCTGAAAACGTAATCCATTTGATATGATTGATGACAAAATAAGGTTTTGTCATTTATAAACAAAGTTGAATGGTAAACAATAGCTAGTCATACACCAGCATTCATTCATCCCATTCTTTCTTTCGACAATCTTTCCCTTCAAGAAATTGAAAAACAAATCCTGTACTAACCCACTAACACAAACTGAATCTTGGAAATAGTGGAAGTATAAACAAGTCTACACGAAACTAAGTATTTATCGTGTCTGTCAGGAACGTCGGAACATCCCTAACATGATTCCCGAAGGAAGCAAGAATGTTGGCTATCATCTCGTACTTCACTAACACACGTTCTTTCCTTCACGATTGCACTTTCCGGCGGGAATGAATACTCGTGTATGGTTAGCTAATGTTTGCGACTAGACACGCAATCGTTGTTCCTTGTAACCCGTTTGGCGTGATTGTTTTGGAGAAACATTGTTTCTTCTTTGCGTATAACAAAAAAAAACGCGGGAACATTGAAAAATGTTTTGATAACTAAAACAACATCGGTTATAAAAAGTTAAACAATGAACAATGTTCGCAAACGCAACCGTTGTTATTGTACTTATACAATAATGACAAGAAACAATGTTTCTTCTTTGAGAGACGCAAGGAACGTTCGAAAAATGGTTGTTTTTTTACTTGACATGGATGATGATAAGAAACATTGGTTTTTCTTTAGTTTTAGAAACAAAGAACACGAGGGGAATATTGAAAATACTGTTTCAGAAACTAGAGCAACATTACTTACAAACGAAGTTTCCAGTACTACAGTGGCCTTTATGGATTCAATAATACCGTTGTAGATCATGACGGTATTTACAGTGGTGATACGCTACTGCAATCGGATTTGTATTTGCAAAATTAATTTAAAAACAACCAAAAAAAGAAAACTGAACGTTACATAATGATCAGGAAAAAAAAACAAACTTCGTAGTGTAACCTGTAATGCTATTACAGTGGATGTTGTAACAGTAGGAATTTCGTTCGCGTCAATATAAATTTAGCACCTATTAATTAATTAACCTTGAGGAAAAAATTCGCGCAGTTCGTAAAGCACGATGAAGTTGCGTAATGTTTATCGGCTTCTTCGTGGAATTTCGTTTTGCTGTACTGATGTACCTGAGGACACCTTTCACTGCTTGAAAAGTTATACTTCGTTTTGCCGTTTTGTGGTTGTTTACTGTTTTTATCCTTGTGGTATAAATTGGTAACGTCTGGACAATAAATTTTATTACAACTTTGTTTTTTTTAAGTACATAAATACAAGATCAGGCAAAACATGAAAATTACGACGGTAGATAGACTCTTCTGTGCAGAGATGCTAGGTTTCTGTAGCGAAGTGTTCTGTAAAGTGTTCTGAAAAGGGTAATACCATGTCCCATTCTCATACTGTATGCCTTCCTCTTTCGCTGATCTTGAATTACAAAAATCCGTTGCACATTTATTCGAGTAAACCATCTTAAAACTTCAGTATATTCCCAAATAATCTTGTCTTTTGTAGTAATCAAGTAACGTGCGCAAAATCTTCGTACTTCATAAAAACTTTTAGATACACCCTGATGCATGTAAGCTGTACAGTTTTCTTTTTCTTTACAAACCACGGTCGGTGCATGTTCTTTCACTGGATTCCAACACGATGACTTCAAGCCACGTTCAGTAATTGTGTTTGCATTGCAGACATAACATTCCAGTGCTTGCGAAAAGAAGACTGGATGGCACAAAATAGCAAGATTAATACTGCTTTGCGAGGTGACATTTTGATGTTTGTGTTTAACATGGCTTACTAAATGAATAATGATTACCACAAGTCAAAAATATATTTTGCTTGTTAAACCTTCAGTAGCTTTTCAATTTAAACTAATAGTGGTTCACTATACTACTGCAACTGCACTACTGAATGTAATAGATGAAATATTTGAAGCTCATGATCATGGTAGAGCTTCAGTGTTTATATTTCTTGATTGCAGTAAAGATTTCGATTACTCTGTGCTAAATTTAGGTACTAAAAACTGTTGTACATTACGGCACTTATTGATTGGACTGTTCCTTCCACTATTCGAAAGATACTGATACCAGTGGATGTGCTGGGAAGACCAAGTATCGTAGTAGTGTAAGTCACTATGTATTTAGTTGAAACTTTAGATTAGTTCCTTGAATGTTATTGGTCACACGATATATTAATTTACACTGTTCGATTAATTTCAGTTGTGCCTTTGCTTGAAAACATAATTTGCTGTACACTTCACTTGTTGGAGCTCGCCAGTGCATTCCGTAGACTGTGATTTTCGAGACGTGATATCCTACTCATTAAAATGTTTGATGCATTTCCCCATAGGGTAATTAAGTAGGTAACGTAGATGACTTTCGACTAAAGCATGATACAAAAATGTTTTGGTTTCACTATTAATATAGTCACGACATCGTTTTAGGGTACCTGCTATTGGAATGATTTTATTTTCTAACAATCTTAAATACAGTAGAGTCTCGATATAGTGAACTATCCACTGCAGTGAACACAAAAATATACATTAACCTCTAAACAATGAACAAACTGTGCCTCGCTAGAGTGAATTGCACAGACAGTACATACATAGGGACTTCCCCGAAAGCGTGATAACGCGCTTACGACTGGAGAAGCAAACAAAATTAACAGTAATAACATAATAATAATAAGTAAAGTAATAACCACACTGTAAGTATAACTGTTATGTGTTTTCATCTGCACTCTAAACAGTGAACAACGTCGGTGAAGTGACAAAGCCGTTCATCAATTAGTTCACTGTATCGAGACTCTACTGTACTTTACTTTTGCAACTTCTTTTAACGTTCGGTTATGGAATTTTATCTCGAAAGCCTTAATTTTCTTATTCTTGTGTGCCATAGTTCTGTGGTCAATATAAGCTGATTTCTAGCCGTCCTCTGTAAAAGCTGTTTCGTATCTAAATTAATGCTTTCTTGTATGTGATCGCTGTCGCCGGAGTATAAGAGTACGTGGCATACGAGTAGTAATGACCTTTTATAGGTTTTCATAGTTTAAATCGTTAAGATTGGTCCGAGGACGGGTTCCTTGAGGAACGCCATATTAAAACTAATTGGACTTCGCTATTTTGCTTATTTATCTGGGAGTTAAAGAAGGATATAAAAGATATAAAACAGGACCAAAGACAGTACCAACAAGAAATGAAAGATTTAAAGAAAGAAAACGAAATGAAAATAAAAATGAAAAATAAGAAGTGCCAAGAAAAGATGATGAATATGAAGGAAAGAATAAGAAAATTAGAAAAAGAACACGCAAGGAAAAATGCGGCGGTAATAACGGGCCTGGAAATGAACGCGAATAATAAAATGGACTCAAAGAATGAAATTGAAAATTTTATAGCGGATAAGATGGGCACAAAGGTGCAAATCGAAGACACAACGAAACTAGGAATAAAGACATGGGAAATAGAATTTGATAACACATTGGAGAAAGAGGTCGTCATGAGCAACAAATGGTTAAAAGTTAAAACACCTGAAGGAAAGAATCTGTATAAATAATGAATTAAGTAAGGAAGAACGAGAAGTACAAAAGAAAATTAGTCAGGTAGCGAAAGAAGAAAAGGATAAAGGAAAAGTTTGGATATCAAAAAATCACTATAGAGGGGAAAGTATGGAAATGGGATAACAAAACATATAAACTGAAGGAACAAACTAGAAACATAGAGGCAGAGAACTCAAAAAACTAGTAAAAACAACAAATGATAGGACAGAAGCGACGAAGACGACATGGGCAAAGGGTAACAATATGAGTAATGATAAAACACGAAGAAAGGAATGGAAAAGACAGAGAATGAAACAGTGTTAATAAAGATGAGAACATGGAATACTAGAAGCCTTATAGGCAAAGAGGAGATGATAACACAACAAGTTGAGATATTAGCAGTAACAGAAACAAAAAAGAAAGGCAGAGGAGTAACTAGAATACACAAAGGATACTGGCTATTCTGGTCAGGCGTAGGAGAGTCAAACAGACCAGCAAAAGGAGTGGGATTGATAATAGCACCAAACTGGTTGAAATACGTGATAAGAGAGAAATATGTCAATGAAAGAATATTAGTAATAGAAATAGGAATAAGGATAGAGAACATTTACACAATAGTCATCACGTACGGAATAAACGAAGATGAGAGTAAGGAAGGAAAGGATAAATACTTCACAAAACTACAAGAGGAAATAGACGAAGCAAAAGAAAACCTTATAATTGCAGGAGACCTAAATGGCCGGGTAGGAAAGAACAATAGGGGATATGAAAGAGTAATGGGGCAAGAAGGAGAAGTAATAAGGAATAACAATGGAGCGAGAATTATAGAAATGGGCATGGAAAACGACCTAGTAATAACAAACACAAAATTGAAACACAAAGAAATTCACAAAATCACAAGAGAAGAACCAAACAGAAAGGAAAGTCCTGGTACGTAGGAGCTACTGAAAGTATGTAAAGGATGTAAAAGTAACAAGAAAAGCAGAAATCGGCAGCGATCACTACCTAGTTAAAATGAAGATATTAATAGGACAGAAAGAAAAAGAAGACAAAAGAAGAAAGAAAATAAAGAATAAGATTAATAGTTTCAAGCTCAAAGAGACGATATACAAAGATAAATATCAAGAAATCATTGGGAAAAAGTTAGAACGAAAAAGCCTAGATGAAGAAACTATAGAAGAACATTGGAAAAGAATAAAAGCAGCGGAAGAAAGCTGTAGAAGGACAAAAACAGGTAATAACAACACAAAAAGAACAACCCAGTCAAAACTAAAGTAAAAGAACCAAAACAAGAGTCATGGAGAAAATTCGGACAGGGCATGAAGGAGAACTTCAGAGATAACCAGAAACTTTTTTACGGTACGCTGAAACAATTAAGACAAAAGAAAGGTTACAGTATGAGGAACACGAAAGGAAAAGATTGAAATATAATAACAGACGAAGATAAAATAATGGACAGGTGGAGAGAACATTTCCAGGGAGTAACCGAAACAGATGACACAAGGGTACAGGTATACCGTTTGTCCATCTGACAATGAGACATAGGGATTTAACATGGGAAAATAGAAATTGCTTTATATTATCTACCTGAGTACATATATATGAAATTCTGGGTTATAATCGGAAAGATTATTGCATTCAAAGTGTTTTGATACTAAATTTGTGCAATTTTAGTTCTTAATTATTTAGAAATTAAGAAAAAAAGTTATTATTTTTTTCCGGACAAGATTAGTAGGTATTTAACGAAGACTTTCCAAACGGATGTCGTGGTCAAGTTAGTTTGTTCATGTTTCACAACCGTAAGGTCACGAGTTCAAATCCGAATGAGGACACTTTTTTTAAAATATTTTTTCAGATTTAAAATCACTTAAACTCTTAAACTACTTTATTATTTTATTTATAAGTTTCATTTTAATATTAATTATGTAACATAATAAATAAAGTTATAACTTTAACATAATAAAATTTTGCAAACGAAAAAATACACATAAATGGAACATAATTAATATTAAAATGAAACTTATTAATACAATAATAAACTAGTTTAAGTGTGAATTCAAATCTGAAAAAATATTAAAAAAAAAGAAGAAAAAGTGTCTTCATTCGGATTTGAACTCGTGACTTTACGGTTGTGAAACATGAACAAACTAACTTGACCACGACATCCGTTTGGAAAGTTTTCGTTAAATACCTACTAATCTTGTCCGGAAAAAAATAATAACTTTATTTCTTAATTTCTAAATAATTAACAACTAAAATTGCACAAATTTAGTATCAAAACACTTTGAATGCAATAATCTTTCTGATTATAACCCAGAATTTCATATATATGTACTCAGGTAGATAATATAAGGCAATTTCTGTTTTCCCATGTTAAATCCCTATGTCTCATTGTCAGATGGACATACGGTATACAAGGAACAAGGACAGAGAAGTGCATAAGTAAAAATAAAGATATACACATGGCTTTCATCGATCTGGAAAAAGCTTTTGATAGGGTGAGACGGGAAAAAGTATGGAAAACTTTAGAAAAATACGGAATTGACAGAGAAATAATTGAAGTGATAAAAAGTATGTATGACACGTATGACAGAACAAAGAACAAAGTAAGGACAAACAATGAAGAGTCAAGAGACTTTGAAACAACAGACGGCCTGAAACAAGGGTGTGTACTGAGCCCCCTACTATTCGCAGTAGTGATAGATGACGCAATTAAAAAGGCCAAACAAGAAATGAGACCGATGGTACTGGGTTATTGGAAAATGCAAAAAATAGAAGTAACAGAGCTCCTTTTTGCGGATGACATGGCGGTGGTGGCAGATTCAGAAAAAGACCTACAATACAATTTAAATAAACTAAACAAGGAATTAAATAAGGTAAACATGAGAATAAACATAGACAAGACGAAAACGATGATAATAGGACAAGGGAATAAGACACACGACATCAGAATAAACGGTCAGAAAATAGAACAAGTCGAGGAATTTAAATACCTAGGAACAGTAATACAAGACAACGGAAAAATGGAAAAAGAAATAAACAATAAGATAGCTACAGTAGGAAGAATGACCTAACGGGTTAAGAACAGCATTTTTGGATAATGGAGAAATAACGACGGATATAAAAAGTAGTAATTTCCACACTAATACATGGTGGTGAAACGTGGACTCTTACGAACAAGGATAAGAGTAGAGTTAACGCGACAGAGATGAGGAAAATAGATGGGAAAACAAGAAAAGACAGAATCAGGAACGAAGTATTCAGGAATAAGTTCCAAATAAAACCGGCAATGACAAGAATTCCAGACAGACAATTAGGATGGCTAGGGCATATACATAGGATGACGGAAGAAAGACTAACAAAGCAAGCGTTTGAAGTTCGAGTACAGGGGACCAATCGAAGAGGTAGACCTAGAAAATCATGGCAAGAGGAAGTGAAGAAGACCGCCCAAGAAAGGGATATACAATGGAGAAACATAAAGAACCTAGCACAGGATAGAAAGGAATAGAAAAAATTAATCAACTCGGTCCCACAGTCTTACACCGTACGGTAGAAAGACTTAGGAATAAGTAAGTAAGTAAAGTATCTGGATGTATTGTTGACGATTTGTGTTTTAAGTAGGGTTTTCCAATTTAGCCAATAGTATTCCGCGATGAACGGTATCGAAGGCTTTCGAATAATCTACATATAGCAAATCGGTAATGTTGCCATCATCAATTCTTCTGTGAAGGTCTTCCACATAATCGGTGGCAGCTGCTTTTTATCATGAAACCATATTGATATGGGTCATGTCCTATTGTGTTGTTAATAAACTTATTTATACGGTGCGTAGTATTTTGCTAAATGTGGAAACTAAGGCATTGGGGTCTATGGTTTTCTGATATTCCTTTGTTGCCTTTTTTTTGTAAATTGGGATGACTTCAGTAGATTTAAGCTTGGTAGGAAAAACACCATTTGCGAGCATATTGTTTATTATAGTTTAATTAATATAGGTAATATCTCGTCTATGACCATTGTTATAGTATTGTGCAGTTATAGTGTCACGTCCTGGGGCTGTGTCGGGCTTAAGACTAAGTACAATTTCCATCAATTCAGCATCACCCATTCGGACGAGAAAACATGTATACGTATGTGGATTTGGTGTGGCCTTATGGCAGTACTTCCCATCTATCATTTGATTATTTAATAGGTTAGACACTGGTCGATGTAAGTATTGTTTAATATAGTTGCTGCATCCCTGGGATCCTCATCTTTCCTAATTTTGATACTTTTAATACTTTGGATTTTGGAAAGTTTCTTAAAAATTATAGTTTACTCATTGCAGAATCTTGCTATGCAATCGCTACGCCAGTGTCTATCAACCGCCCCCGGTATGTTTGATTTTCATAGCAAACATAAAGAGCACAGATGCGGATTTCATTATGGTTGTTGAACAGTAACGTGACCCGTGCCTTAAAACTTTACAAACTCCGACTCAACCAACTACAGAAAACACGACCATTAAACAAAGCTCGCTAATTAGAAAAACACTCTTAACGATCGCCGCGTGATTCATGCTCCTTTCACTCTTGCCGCCGAATTCCATCCTCCACGTCAATATTTCACGAATACTAGAATTTACACTTCAATGAAACTGTACAACACGTTTTGTTTCGATAAAATCTGATTGAGTATTAACTTAACTGGGTCGAATCGTTGGATCACTACACACACCTACGTGCATAGTTTCTTTAAATATACGTACTCCAGGTAGATACACTGTGAGCAAAAATGATTGATACGTGTGAAGTTGCAGCTCAGTTAATTTACGTATACCCAAAAATATTATCTACTTCCAAGAACTGTCAATGTCCATGTATACATGTACATACGACGCACGCTACTTGACAACATTGACTTTGACAATTCTTGGAAGTAGATAATATCTTTGGGTATGAGTTAACTGAGCTGCAACTTCACACGTATCAGTCATTTTTGCTCGCATTGTATGTATGCCTAATGAATATCATTAAAACTAGATCACGATCTTAGAGCTGTTGTTAACAGGCGATCAAGAGAAAATAATCGCCGACTTCGCTTGCAGCTGTTCTTCTCGGTAAGCTTACGTAATTACGCCAGTTATTACGAAATTGCAGGCAAGCCCAATCAAGGAAAAACAGTATTACATTGTCGGAGGATATCCCAACCGTTACGTAACTATCAATTTAGTATTGCGCCAATCTTAAGCGGACCTCACACTGTCGATTATGACGATAACACTGTCAGTAATTTGGATATTGACAATAATACTGATTGTACTGATTGTCAGTAATATTGAGTAGTATTTACTAAAGTAACAAAGTACTTGTATGAAAGTAATTAAGTAAGTAAGTATCTAATTACGAAAGAGAATTGTAGTTAATGATATTCTTTATTAAATAGTAAATGCTAAAAAAAAGTTACTACTGTGTGAAATTATTGCACTCGAGTGCCTGACACCTTATATTTTGCGCGTCCCCATCTTAAATCCTTCGATTTTTATGTGACACTTTAATTTGTTTAATGTTTAGCTACGTCTAGAATATACAGCGAAGTAGACATGGCAGTGATCAAGCGAGCGTTTCGCTTTATATTTGCCGTTGAAGCATTAAACGTTTTTTTTTATTGTAATTAACATTTTTAAGTCTACGGAATAATTGAAGTTAGTTAATTGGAAGTTCATATCATTTCGTTTTATTTAATTTAATAAAAGCATCGTTTTGGTGTTTTAATACGTTTGGAAGAGAGTGTACATTCGTACGTGTAAAAACAAATAAAATATCTACACACACAATTTTATTGTGTAATTAAAAATTGCACAAAAGTAAATGTTTGATTCTTGTAATATCTGTCAAATGTGTCCTTAACAAGTATTGCACGGGCCTGATTTTACAAGCTTCTTACATCAACATCCCGATTTCTAAATCCTTCCTTACGTAAATCACGTCCGAGCGTGATTGGAGAAACTGTCACGAACACATTTTCAATTTCATCTTTGCCCCCTCCCTGCCCCCCATCAATTAACACGTACCAACATTTGGGTATTAGGCTACTACATACAAGAACTTGTAAACACCATAAACAGAACAAAATTAAACACAACCAGATATTCCTCTGCCATTATATTATGTGTGAGTTTGATTTTTCCATTTTATTAATTTTATTATTCCAATACCTATGCCCCATGACTTCTTCCTACTGCCTCAGGTGAAGAACAAAATACTGGGTTAGCGTTTTATAACGCCTGAAGAGGTCGTTGAAGCAAACAAAGGTCTTCATTGTGAAGTAAAATTATACCAAATTGGTTTTAACAAATTACGTACGTATTTCAACGGCTAAGGTGTCATCATCAGGGCTGTGTTCATAAAAGACACTCTAGAGTTACTCTTGGCTAATATTGCAGTCTCTCTGGAATAAATGAATTTATGTATTTTGTTTCTCTTCTATGAATCATAAAAAACTAAATCAGGCGTGGTTTCCATAGCAACAAACACATTTTCTACACCCTACTTAAAAGTGCGACGTAAAAAGTGCGCCCGTTGTCATGGTAATAATATAAACACAAGACTTCTTGAAACAGATAAGCGAGACGCAAAATAAGCAAATAATCATGATTAAGAGAGATACGATTACACGTCCAAGGTGCACTCGAAGGTATATTTTATGAACGCAACCCAATACACAAATAAACACTTCATGAAATCTTTGGCCAGCTTGTACCGAATTTCCAGAAGAAGTGTACTGAGGATGACAACTTAGCCATTGAAATACGTAACCAATAACATTTGAATTTAATTGTGAAGTAAATTAATTGTGAAAGTGAAAGTGTTGTGACTCAACATCGAAAGCACCGGGTGGTAATTTCCAAAAAAAAAGAAAAATATAAAAATTAAAACCGAACGTTTCATAACGATTTAATTAAAGAAAGAACCATTGCGGTCTAGACCATGCCGTCGCAAGTCCTTGCGACACAAAGGACAATTCGTAATGCCCGGTCTAACATATTTATCGACTCAAACTGAATTTAATTTTACAGTTTAATGCGGCATAATATACAGAACGTGTTTTCGAGAGATTCGCCAAGGCTGCCCGGTTGTTGTATGTACGTACGGAGACGTTTCTGTACCTTCAGGTATAGGTGTTTCCAAATCGATCTGCGCTTTCGTTAATCCGGAGCTAATTCTGCGGTCAGTTCCGAGATTCTTGCTCTGGATTTCTTAAGAGAACGATTTCTGAGGTGGCAACTGGATCGAGGATAAATCGATTTCTCGCGACGCTCATGGGCGTAACAATATTATTTGTATTATTAATAATAATCAAATGCGCAATCCGACTGGTAAATGTGGAAAGCTCGGCGATTATTATTATGTAAAAAGAGAAATTAAATCTTTCCCGGTGGATGACATAATTTATTAGTTGCATTGATTTATATTTATTAATAGTCGTGTGAAATTTCTTCACACAAAACTATTATAAATTATAAAGCAATTTTCTGGTGAAACCAGCCAGCGATTTTATAATAATTATGTACGTACTTAAATCTAAATCTAATACATAATACACCATGAATTTATTAAATTAAAAAAAAAAAAATTAATTATAGAATTATAAAAGAATGCAGCAGCGCCCGAGGCCACCTCGCTCTTTGAGAACTGAAAGGCCATAACGTTTGTTTTATACCTATGTACCATCGAAACGAGAAGTGACGTTTCTAAACAAACTCTGCACATTTTCTTTTCTCACATAAGTCGAAAGCACGCGCGGATATAAATAATTTGTTCTGGGACACCATAGAGTATCATGTAGTGCAAAGCTGTTACAATTGTGGGGCGTTTGACATGACTTTAACATATGCAGATCACATGCGTGATGACTCATTTGATTAAATAAGGCGCACGTCTGCGAAACCTGAAAAAGAAATCCTGTTCGTTTACGAGGGGCGACCGATAAGAATTTTTACTCGAACTACACGAAAAAGAGGAGCGTGATTCAAGTGGAAAGAGGTCTCCATAATGATGGAAAGAAGTAATAGTGAATGGACCTAAATACACGATAGAGTCAAAATAATTTTGACAGACCAACAGAAGATTAAAATAAATTAAATTCTAGTTAAAAATCGAAGAGTGCCATGGAAGATAATGGTGTCAACATGAAATTTGGCTAAGAACCGAAAACAGTTGCAAGAAATTCACGACTTCCACGAACATGCATAAGAAACCCTGTTTTATACGAGGGACGACCAATAAATAACTGACCGTTAAGAATTTTTACTCGAACTCCAAGGAAAAGAAGAAAGTGATCAATGAGACGACGGTGGAAGGAGGTTGTCCTCAAAATTAAAGCTAACAGCGCAAAATTGGGGAAAGAAATAGTGAATGGACCTAAATACGCGACAGAGTCAAAATAATTTTGATAGACCAATAAAATATTAAAATAAATTAAATTTGAATTAAAGATCGAAGAAAGCCATGGAAGATAATGGTATCAACATGCAATTAAAAACAATTGCACGGCTTCCACAAACATACTTGTTTCTATACGGGGGACGACTAATAAATAATTCATCGTTAAGGATTTTTTTCGAACTGCAAGAAAGAGATTGTTCTCAAAATTAAAGCTAATGGCACAAAATCAAGGAAATTAGTAGTGAATGGACTTAAATACACGACAGAGTCAAAATAATTTTGATGGACCAATAAAAAAATTAAAATAAATTAAATCCGAGTTAAAGATAGAAGAATGCCATGGAAGATAATAGTGCCAATATGAAATTTGGCTAAGAACTAAAAACAATTGCAAGGAGTTCATGACTTCCGCAAACACGCAGATGACACCCTGCATTATACGAGGAGCGACTAATAAATAACTCGTCGTTAAGAATTTTTTTTTCCAACTGCAAGAAAAAGAGGAAAGAGAAAGTGGTTGTCTTCAAAATTAAAGCCAGTAGCACCAAATGAAGGAAATTAATAGTGAATGGACCTAAGGGTGTGTCAACAAAAAATCCGGACAAATTTAATTCGATCATTGTCATTTACTGACCGATAGTATCTGTCAAATAAGACAGTACATTTTGTGAATTATACTTGCTGAAGGAAATGAAATTCTTTAAAGAGAATGAAAGCAAAAAGTTAGTTGGCGAATTTTTCATGAAGTACCGAACGCTTAAAGAAACATTAACTGTTAAACGATTTGAAAATATCGGACTTTCTCGTAGAACCATTTATGATTTATCAACAAAAGATTAAAATAAATTAAATTCGAGTTAAAGATCGAAGAAAGCCATGGTGTCAACATGAAATTTGACTAAGAACTAAAAGCAATTGCAAGAACTTCACGACTCCCACAAACACGCATAAGAAACCCTGTTTTATACGACGACTAATAAATTAATCACCGTGAAGAATATCTCGAACTGCAAGGGAAAGAAGAAAGCAACTAAAGAAGCGGCGATGGAAAGAGGTTGTCCTCAATGAGTTGAGAAGAAAGAAACTACTAATAGCACAATAGACCTTATAAGGCTATAAACTAATTTGTACACCTGTTAATATCAAAGAAGTTCTCGAAACTCGCTTTGTGTTGTTGTAACATGTGTCCAGCAATTATTGTTATCCTGGGTGACCGTAGAGTCAAACATTTTTAACTAATTATTGTTTAAAATGGCAATAAAACATTAAATACGTAAAGAAACACTTATTTGTTGTTTAACAATCAATATTTGAGAAGTCAATTCAACGGTACGAAATAAAAATCGACATTTATGTTTGATTCCACAGCCACCCAAAACTACAATAATTGTTGAACACATGTTACTTCTCTTCGAACTGTCACCAATGTGATACCTTGCATACAAATGAGACGGATTTGGTTCATCGATAACCTATTCAACCATTTGCTAGATTCTTAATGCATCTTCAATTTAAATAGTATACAACCTCCAATCCCCATCAATTGAGGAACTTTTTATGTGTTGCGTTCGAAAATTATACGTCGGATGCATCTGGAGCGTATGATCTCATCTTTCTCACTCACGATTTTTAACCTATTTTTATCTCGCTCGTCAGTTTAAAAAATCTTGTGTTTATATTATTTCCATGACAACTGGGCGATCTTTTCGCCATCCCACATTTAGAGTGTGTTCGTAAACTCTATTGGATACTCATGAGTAATATTCTTTCTCTCTTATATAAACGATTTTGTATATTTTGCTTTTCATTTTATTCACTCATAGCGTTATCCGAGGATACTTTACGAACCCAGCCTTAAGTAGGGTGTGAAAAGATCGCCAGTTGTCATGGAAATAATATAAACACAAGATTTTTTGAACTGATGAGCGAGATACAAAACAGGTTAAAAATCGTGAGTGAGAAAGACGAGATCATACGCTTCAGATGCATCCGACGTATAATTTTCGAATACAACTGCAATACAAGTGCATGTAACGTCATTTTTTTTTAATTTCTCCTCGTAGTTGGCTGTGAATTGTTAGTTGTGAATCGTTGTTGCTTGAGACTTGATAAATTGACATATTATGATAACTCACTTTTCTTATTGAAGGAACTGTCATATAGTTCAAGAAACATTTTTATTAACAAACTTCATCAAAATTCAAAGTAAAATCATAATAAAAAACTAAAAAACTAAAGTCGATTAATATTAAAAATCACATTACTTTAACACCTTCACATATTGAAAATAAATTCTAATTACCACACTATTACTGTTACTGGCTCAACCTAAATATTTCTTTTAAAACCTTCAACACTTTGAATAGTTTCTTATGTAATAATAAAGAACCCATCAATTTCCTTCAAAGAAGTGGAATCTACAAAATCACTTGCGATTATCACAAATATTACATCGGCAGAACATGCCGCAGCTTACATACTAGAATCACTGAACATAATCGCGAAATAAATAAAACTCAAACTTTTTTACCACCTTTATACAACTTCAAATCCACTTTCGCCGAACATGTTACCCTTTCTGGCCATTCGTTCAACTTGGACAACATTTCTGTGTCTCTCTTACAACATAGTACCAATATTGTCAAAGACAACTTTTGTCTTGAACAATTTGAAATTTATAAATGTTTTCAAAACCCTCATTCAAAATCCTTTTGTCTTAACGACTAATCCGAATCTTTAAAATTGATTTTTATGAATCGCGTTAATTGCAATTAGTTTAACCAACTCAGTCATGTGCCAGCTTTTCTGAACGCGTCCCCTTACCTAAAACATTTCTACTTTACCGACTCAGTTTGACTTCCTGTCATTGTGCGCTTATAAATTTTTATTGTTTAACAAAAATTACCCTTTAATCCATCAAAGTGTTAACTTGACACTCAATCAACATGCAACTTCATCTTGTTTGTTCTTTAGTTTTATTTTTAATTTTAATTTGGTAATTTTCAAAAAATTTTGTACTACTCTACTTACTTGTAAGGTTTTTCTCACTTTTCCAGCCTGAAGATGGCCCTAATTTAATTTTCTGGTTCATCAATTAATAAGCCGAAACATATACCGGGTGATTCAGTTTGGTATTCGCACCCCTCTAACTTTTTTATTTGTATTTTTAGGAAAGTGACATTTGGTGTAAATAACATAGGCCTACCAATAGTTTATTTGACAGCATGAAACAATATGTACCACTTCCGGTTTAAGCGGAAATGGTTTTAGGTAAAATAATTTAAATAGGACACTCTATATATTTTTGCATTTTTGGAATGTGCAGGTAATTCTAGATAGAAATGATGTAAGATATTCCATATACAGGTTGATTGAAATTCGAGGGAAGCATGGTGATCCCGCTTATAAGAAGAAATATAAAATGGTTAAATGGAGGCAAAGTTGCAGAATTTCATGCGGATTAATAATGTGTTAAGAAATTTGAAATATTTCGAACAGTTTTTTCGCAATCGGAGAAAAACTAAAAAATTGCAACTTTCGAAAATCGAAACGTAACTTCTCTATTCATGACTTTCTTCAAAATCTATGAAAACATTCCTAATCAGCAAGAAATTTGGCAACTTTGACTCCATTTAACCAATTCTCTATCTCTTATAATAAGCGAGATTCCCATGCTTCCCTCGAATTTTAATCATCCTTTACATGGAATATTTTACATCACTTCGATCTAGAATTACCTGTACATTCCAAAAATGCAAAAATATACAGAGAGTCCTACTTAAGTTTCTTGACTTCACGTCATTTCCGCTTAAACCGGAAGTGATACATGTTGTTTCATGCTGTCAAATAAACTATTGGTAGACCTATGTTATTTACACCAAATGTCACTTTTCTAAAAATATAAATAAAAAAGTTATAGGGGTGCGAATACCAAACGAATCACCCGGTATGTAGCGTCATATTAACTTTACATTAAACTCCTGTGGAGGAGATTTCAGTTTTTCTACATCATTTAAAATCATAATAGGTGATCCTGTTTACTATTTTCTTTAAGACAGGCTTGGACTCTACGTAAAACTTATATTTCATATGTCAGGTCGATTGAGACTGCGTCACAACTAACAATTCATGGCCAACTACGAGGAGAAATTTTGAAAAAAGGCGCGTTATATAGTTGTACATTCCTTTGCACTGCCACCAATGTGATACCTCGGATGCAAACGAAAATGACTTGGTTTATCGACAACCCCTTCAACCATTTGCTAGATTCTTGAATATGGGCTTCTGGGTGCTCAAAGAATCGGAATAAGTGTTGGTACTCATAGTTTCCCGTGGCTATTGTGTAGTTGTACTTTACTTCGCATTGCCACCAATGTGATACCTTGGTTGCATATGAAAGGGATTTGGTTCATCAACAACCTCTTCAACCATTTGCTAGATTCTTGAATGTGGGCATCTTCAAATTAAACCCCCCATTAATTGAGGAACTTTTTATAAGACAAGTATTCGTAGTTGTATAGCCCTTCGGTCTGCCACCAATGTGATAAATAACTTGGATGCGAATGAAAAAGACTTGTTCATAATCAACAACCTGTAACACGCCGATGTGTCACCTTGTTTATTGACTTTTACGGACAACTAAATAACCAATAAAACTGTCCAAACAAAAACAATTAAATTTATTGATAAATTATACAGGGTGTTGAAAAATTCGATTGCCAAATTTCTAGGGTAAGTAAATGAGACTAAAATAAGCCATTTTTGTTATATAACCCAAGGTCGGAAATTAATAATTACTTTATGATACTTTTTTAACACACAAGACAAATATTAATACATTGTTGTCAGATATGTGTACAAGTTGGGGGCAACCATCTTGAGCGAAAGTTGTAACCATTTTCTGAAATGTTATACTTTTAATTTTTTCGTTTTAATATATTAATAGTTTCTTTATGTTTCTACTATTTTACAGTCTCATTAAGTAATCATTAATTTCCGACCCTGGGTTATATAACAAAAAGGGCTTATTATAGTCTCATTTACTTACCCTAGAAATTTGGCAATCGAATTTTTCAACACCCAGTATAACTGGACCGATAATGTTTACTCGCGGAGAAATTCCAAAGAAGGGTCACCCAACGGTTTATTACTGCAGTTGGTCATGCACTATTCCTATCTGTCTACGACCACCTAGATTTATTGCCGGCGCTAAAGAGACTATCCACTGCCCTATTTACTTATCTACGGTTGAACGACCTCTTTGAATCTCACGATAAAACTTTACCGTTTGAATATGGCTCGTGATCGCTGCAAATCTGGACTTACCTTGTTGTAACTCAGTTCTTTTGGTGCGTCGGTAGATAACTCGAGAGATCAAAGGAACTAATTACGTTTAAATAAGAATGCGGTAGTTAGATTCAATTAATTCTTTATTGCAAAAAAAGGTAAAAACTCCTTGTACCAGCCACCGTGGGATCTGATATAATGAGCGAAAAAACCCTTGCGTTAAACCAATATAAAGAAACAAAATTTACGGTTATTAGGAAGTACAGTACAATGCGCTTACAAGATTTCACTTTCGAATATCGGAGCGACCTAACTGATTTCAAATCACACAGCTGGTGGTTTGTTGCCCACGCAGTAGTTGTTGGAGAGCTCTGCTCCTTAATTAGATTAACAATTAATTTAAGTTCAACTTAACTTGGTACTAGTGTTTGCCACTTCAGATCGTACTCTAAGACTCGTTCTGCTCAATCAGCCAACGCACAGTGTGGGTCTACAGTGCACTTAATTAATGGAAGTAATTAATTAATTAATTAATCAGCTCACACTTCACTTCGCGCACTCTGTTTGATTGCCCTTTCTATTAACACACTGTATTTTAACCGTACCGAAAGAAATGATTTAGCTAGAAAATGAGTAAATGACTGCAAGCACTAAAAGAAACCCGCTAAGTCAAAATTAAATGAATTCGACCGTTCGCTCGAGAGATCGAATCCTGTGTGTCTCTCCCCGTAGCTCCTGTGGTTGTCGAAACAAAACAGACTAAAGCGAAACACTTTAACTTGCAACGTAATTTCTTTTTCTATAACTGACATATCTCTAAAATTTAGTGCAACACAAACCTATACAAATCTGAACGAACACAAAGCTGAAAGGTTTATGATACTCCGTGAAACCATAAAGCAATTTGAGTGGTGCTCGACGTTATAGCATTTTAAAGACTCGCTGGGTGTTCCAACCTCTTGAAAGGGAACGCGGCGCCATGGAGCATCCGGCCGCAATTTTTTTACTGCGTAAATTCCGAAGCGTCCGAACACGTGTTGGTTATTTGAAATTAAACACGCAATAACCGATTTTGTTTTGAAAACAAATTCCGCGACCGTTTCAAACCCCTTCAGCCATTTGCTAGATTCTTGAATGTGGATTTCTGGCAGTGGCGTAATGATTGCATAGCAAGGGGTCTGCAACGCGGAAGGGCCCAGAAGTGTGGGGGCCCTGGCTTTGGACAGGTAAACTGATCGTGAGAAAAAGTACAAATATCAACAACACAGTCTAGATATAAAAAGGAAAGATTTAATTGTGTGTTTAAGAAACATGTTGCGATATTTCACCCAGTTGTAGATCACATCAATACAAATCTGTATTCTAATCTCTATTACCTCTTACTTCTTTTATTACGTGTTAATGTAGTGTGTGCTTTTTTTTTATTATAATCAACAACAAAGAAGGGGCGAGGGAGTTGCGACCATGCTTGCGGAGGGGCCCGATTTTTCTAGCTACGCCACTAACTAGTGGATGGTCAAGGAATCAAAGCAGGTATTGATTGGTATGTTGTACAAGATAGGATCATCCCCTTCGGCCGAGTATTGAGAGTGTGCTTAGTGAATATTTATTTGAAAATATTTTCATCTCTTTGTCAAAAAAAAAGGTCTTTGAATTCCCTAAACAGAATTTTTGTGCATAATACAGTTTTACATAACTTCCAACCTTTCACTAATATAACACTTTTAGACTACGCCCAACCAAAAAAAAGGACTTGTTGCATCACCCAGGTAACAGAGTGGCCCCATGAATGAATTGGTGCAATAAATTTCGATTTAAAATCCGTGTTGCCTTGTGTGAGTGTGAGTGTGCGAGCGTGTCTTGCCTAGGGGAAAGTGCGTTTCCGCCAGGCTAAAAGGCCAGTGGCCGGTCTCGTCGGGGCCGACTCATATCGCAGAAGTAATACACGCGATATACAAGGAAACATTTCAATGATCGGACACGCCATGCTGCAAGAATATTCATGCGCCTTCGCGTACCGTGCATACAAAGCGTTTACAAAGCCGAAGAATTGGGTAGGTACACGCTGTAAACATAAAATATCTTCGTGGAGCATCTACAGGCATTCCGAACGGCCGGCGAGTGGTTCTCAACATCCGGTTCCTGTCGTACAGGATGTCTCGATGTGTGTGGGAAAAAAATTGATTCATAAATTAATTCTCAACCATCAACATAGAACTGCCAAGTTATTTTCCTATACAGGGACCCTCAAAATTGAGTCTTATTTTCCTAAATAAAATTTAAATAAGTGTAGGAACAGGAGTTTTATTTATATTTAATGTGTTGGTAGTCGCCAGTGTATTCCATTACTTTATCTCATAAACGACGTTCAATAGTTTTTACTTAACTGCATTTTTTGACAAAGTTGGCTATAGTGTCGACTTAAGTCTGAATATACGCACACTACATTCGTCTGTTTCAACCAACTGCACACTCGTGCTCTTTGTTGCTCTTCATGAAGCCTTAGCCTTGGCTAAGGTGAGAGTCTTCAATCTGTATACCGTTTACAGGTAACGTCCTAATGCTGATAGAAAAATATCGAATTTCGAGTTATATAGTTGTCTCCCAGAGTCACTTTATTATTTTTGTTCGTCGCGATTTCTCCATTCTCTTCTTCTTTCCTGTTACACACTGTAACTCGATGCTGGTACTGATTTTATAAAAACTTGGGTAATTTTTAATTTAATTAAATCTGATTACAAACAAACTCATGATTTCTTAAGGCAAAAAATTTACAGTCGTTTTGATAACAGGTAAACAAAAGGGTCCTTATCAGGACGACCTCGTTCGCTCGATTCCTTAACACCGGAGCAGCAACCTAGCTGTTGCTCAAAGGCTTCAGGTTTTATTATTCCAGAAGCCAATTAAAACGTGGAAAATTGATCTCCGTAAACGCGGACGTGTTTTCTATAAAATATTATTATCCGCGCGGACCAATTCGTCACGGCCATTGCTTTTATATTATGGCCGCCGGTTTATTATTACCACCGCCGCCGCCGGTTCATTCATCTAACAACTTTTCGATTACGTAAACCACCGATTTGAATTCGAATCGTTTTAATTGAATTCACTGGTTTTTTTTCTCTCCTTTTTAACTTATGTAAAAGCAAATCGATCGAGGCACGTCCGTACGAGATTAATGCAAGTTCTAAACGAGCGGATACGTGTTAAAAACAATAACACGATTGATTAACAAAGAGGACTTCGTGCTCGTGTGTTTAAGGTTGTAATTTGCAGCAGAATTAGCATGCCGGATTCTGAAAACAGTTTTCAACGCAGCGCCAAAGCAAAGGTTAACTTGTAAAACAGTCATGATTAGCTTTAATGAAAAAAAAAAGAAGGAGTTTGGGAACGGCGGCGAAGCTCTTGCGAAACACGACGCTAAATGTTAGATGGGAATGGGAATGGGAATGATATTCGGAAAGGTCATTTTTCTCGTCGTGACATTTTGTATAATAGGTACATACAACAATGCTGGTGATGTTTCAAGGTGTGGACGCGAAATGGAAGATAATAGAAAGTAAATAAAAAAACAGCGAAGGCAGTACGAAGTACATAATTGTATGCAACTAGGAAACTGTGGAGAGAAAAAAGACTCTTTTCATAGAGTCCATAGTAAACACTTGTGTGTATGTATGTAGTAAATCCGTGACACACTTACTTACACTAGAGAACCGCTCGCTATCATTAAATTGCTCGGCACTATATTAAAAATGCAGTGCGTTTAATTAATTACTGCAACGGGTCCTTGAATTCTATGGGCCGCATTACGGAATACACAGAACTGGGACGTAGTGCCCTTCTTTCCACGTTTAAATAGCATTAAATCGGGGCACTCCTCTGACATTCCAGCGCATTTTTTTTTCGCCTCAAGAAATCACGTTTCTGCAGTTGCATCCAATAAATATTCCTCGGTATACTTAACATTGTGGCTACACGTGACACGGATGAAGAAAGAAATTATGCATTTATTAACCGCCTACTTACATAGACCAGTGGCGTAGCTAGAAATATCGGGTCCATCCGCAAGCATCGTCGGAGCCCCCCTCCTCCTTTGTTGTTGATTATAATAAAGAAAAGCACACGCTACATTAACACGTAATAGTTATATTGTATATTATTACTACCAAAATTCAACGCCTTCTCCGCGTACATGAGTTTCATTTCAAAAACTCAGAAAATCTCGAAAACGGTTCACTTGCTACCGTACGTTTATTAAGACTTTTGTGGTTGTATTGATGTGATCTATAACCGGGTGAAATATCGCAACATGTTTTTTAAACACCCTATATATAAAAAGAAAGGCCATTTACTTAATAATAATAATAAGGGTGTTTGTCGTGGTCAAAAAACTGCATCTAGACTGTGTTGTTGATATTTGTATTTTTTCTCACAATCAGTCCCCATACTCGTGGAACCTTCCTCCCCTTTTGCTATGCAATCGCTACGCCACTGATAGATACGTACAGAATTTTAAATAGGGATTTAATAATTGCGCTAAGACGTGCACGAACGGAAACGATTTTCTCCGCCAGGTTCCTTGAGCTTTAATAATTAATGAGTAATAATAGTAATCACCCGCCTGGGAAAAATTGAAAGTGAATGATTTTCCTTGTTCTTGAAACGGGAAGCGAGCCTGAGAATCGTGGCACAGACGGGCAGCAGTAAAGTTCAGTTCTCATGGAACAATTACAATGAAAGTAACAAATTGTTGCAAATTTACATAATATTTGGAACACTTGCACTTTTGTTACTGCTTGTTTACATAATCAAATTTAAATTGCGATTGTAAATATGCAAATTTGGCCGGTCGCGTAATGCCTTTTGCCTAGATTTATCCGGGCGAGAGTGTACATACGTATGTATGTACATGGCCATTCAAGCTGCGTTTGCACGTGAGATTTCGTAAACGTGAATTATCTTAATTGGCTTAAGAGTTTTGTGTCTAATTAACATTTCGTGTAGTAATTGTTGTAAAACCGTGCGTGTTTTAAAACTGCATTGTCCTGCATTATCTCAAAACACTTTTTCATTTATACATTTTTTAAATGTACCTACATTATCATCATAAATCAGCATGATATCGTCTGAGTACTTACGAAATCAATAAATCATTAAGCCCCGGTATTTCAGTAACAGTTTAACTTTAATACAGTTTTTCCGATAGAAATAAACTGTAGATTAAAGTTAAACTGTAACTGAAATACTAGGCCTAAGAAATAAGAAAAAGTTATTCATTTGAACGCATCTCTGATCTACTTTGTATGTTTTTTTTTATTTCATATGGTTGGCTTTTTTGAAGGCCGCGATTTGAATAGGATTTCGAATTTTCAGTCGTTCCATTAAATTGGATGACAGGTTAAGATTAGCTGCGATAACATTACTATAGTCACGATAACTTTGTGTAAAACCTGTAAAAGGTAACAAGTTTTGGAGGTTTTGTATCAACGAAAATAAACAACATAAACAATTGGATTTTTATGTCGCATAAAAGTAGGGCTTTATTCTCTAAAATCTCACGAATACTCGCACAATTCGTTATGTTTTGAATGCATTAGATTACTTTATTCCAAAAATAAATGTCACGTTTGAAAGATCACGTTTTCAATTCCTTAAAGCAGCAAGAAAATGAAACTTTTGATGAATTCTGTACAAAAATTATTATTAATAAAAGTAAATCTTGTGAGTTCGATAATTTATTAAGTACAATTTTGAGAGACATAATTGTAATTGGTATTTAGAATCACGGAATTAGGAAAAGATTATTGACATATAATCCTTTAACTTTAGAAAATGCAGTTGAAATTTGCAGAGCCAGTGAATTAGCGACAAAGCAAATGATTGTTATTAATCCTGAAATTAAAAAAGTTATAAAAAGAAGGAAATATAAAAAAATCAAGACAAATGTAAAAGTGAGAAAATAATAAAGAATTGTACTAGATGTGGTAGAGATGATCCTGTTAAGAAATGTCCAGCTTATAAAGCTAAATGTAATAATTGGCCATTTTGCAAATAAATGTAAGTTTAACAGGAAAAAACAAATAAAAAATGTAGATTTTATTGATTCTGATTCTGATTCTAATGAATCTGAAGTTTTTATAAATGTTCTACAAAATGGACAATACTTAACAGCAGATTGGTGTGAAAATATTGTTTTTAAAAATGGCTTGACAGTAAAAGCAAAATTAGACACTGGAGCTCAATGCAATGTAATAACAGAGAAACTAATAAATAAAATAGGTGCTAAGGTAAAAACTTCTTCAACTAAAAGACTTGTAACTTACAATTCAAGTAAATTAGATATTTTGGGAGAATCAAAAATATTCTGTAAAGTTGGAAAAACATCAGCATATGTTACATTTTTAATAGTAGAACCAGATTACCAAGTAATTCTTGGACGAGAAACATGCTCCAAACTTAATTTAATAAAGAGAATTCATGAAATAAAAGATTCGAAAATTTTTATACCTGCCCCAGAAATTTTTTCAGGCTTGGCATGCGTCGAGGGATTTATTTATGACATTGACCTTAAAGAAAATGCTAAATTTAATAAACATTATCCAAGAAGAATACCTCACAAGTTAAAAAATCAAGTTAGAGAAGAAATTGAGATGGTTAAACTTAGAGTTATTAAACCTGCAGAAGAAGCCACACCTGCTGTTTCTCCAATGACAATTGTTCATAAAAAGGGAAAACTTCAGATCCAAGTGAGGTCAACAAAAATATTTTACGACGTCATTACCCACTGAGAACATTAGAAGAGATCAGTGCAAATATAAAAGGTGCAAAATATTTTACACGTTTAGATTGCGCTAAAGGATTTTGGCAAATAAAAGTTTCTGAAAGAACTTCAAAATATTTAACATTTTGTACTCCTTGGGGAAGATATAGTTGCACAAGATTACCCTTTGGATTGTCATCAGCTCCAGAAATTTTTCAACAAGTCATAGTTAAAGCTCTCAAAGGAATTAGTAAAGTAGAATGTTCTATGGATGATATACTAATTTATGCAAAAACACTTGATAATCTAAACGAAATTACAAAGCAAATTACTGAAAGACTTGGCTTTAAATTAAATAAGGAAAAGTGTGAATTTGGTGTGAAGAAAACCAAATTTTTAGGTCACATTTTGACAGAAGAGGGACTTCACTCAGATCCGGAAAAAATTCAAGCTATCCATAATTTGCAGACTCCACAGAACAAAAAACAACTTCAACGTGCACTAGGAATGGTAACATACTTAGCAAAATTTATACCAAACCTTTCAGAGATAACTGAGCCACTTAGACAATTATTAAAAAAAGATGTGGAATGGAAATGGGATTTGGCTCAACAGCAAGCATTTGTTAGATTGAAGAAACTTCTTGAATCGCCTCCTGTATTACGTTACTATGACGTTAATGAAGATGTTAAACTTTCAGTTGACGCTAGTCAAACAGCATTGGGAGCAGTTCTATTACAAGATGAGCAACCGGTGGCTTATGCGACCAAATCGTTAACGATGACTCAACAATTGTATCCACAAATTGAAGAAAAAGAAGCACTAGCAATTAACTTTGCATGTAAAAAATTTCATGAATATATATATGATAAGCCATTAATTATAGAAACAGAACACAAACCATTGGAAACAATTTTCAAGAAGTCATTAGATTGTGCACCAGTAAGACTGAAACGTATTATTTATACTAAAGGATCAAGTATTCCAATTCCTGATGCTTTAAGTAGAGATTGCAAAAATGAAGTAATAGAAGAATCAGAAGACTTAGAAGTTATGGTCATATTGCCAATTAGTAAACAATTTTTAAATGATCTTAAAGAAGAAACTAAAAAAGATACAGAACTCCAAACGTTGTTATCTTATGTGATGCATGGATTTCCAGAAATAGTTAAGGATGTTCCAATTGAATCAACACATTATTGGACTATCAAAGAAGTAATTTCATATTCAGAAGGAATATTGTTCGAAGGTCAAAGGGTAATAATTCCGAAAGCGCTTAGAAGAAGAACTTTGAAATCAATTCACGAAGGACATTTAGGAGTAGAAAGCTGTTGCAAAAGAGCATGAGAATTGGTTTATTGGAAAAATATGACTGAAGATATTAAGTCTTATGTCGAGACTTCAAGAAATGAAATTAAAGAACCTCTTATTACAAAAGAAATACCGAAATATCCAGGACAAATTATTGCAGCAGATTTGTTTCATTTTGGGAAAGAAGAATATTTTTTGATTGTAGATAGTTTTTCAGGTTTCTTTGAAATATATAATATGAATAATACTACTACACATGAAGTTTTGAACAAATTAGGAAGTTGGATTAGTTTGTTTGGAATTTTGGAAACCGACAATGGACCACCATTTAATTCAGCAAAGTTCAGAGAACAACTGAGGTACTACACAATAATCTATCATCAAACATCAAGTCCAAAATTTCCCAGAAGCAAGGGTCTTGCAGAACGTTACGTTCAAACTGCTAAAAACTTATTTAATAAGTGTTCACTGGACAAAACAATATACACTTGGCTTTATTAAATTACAGAAACACTCCTAGAACAAATGAATTAGGCTCACCTAATTAAAGAGCATTTTCTAGACGGACTGGGGCTTTGATGCCTTCAACTTCAAAAATGTTACAACCAAATATTACAAATTCAGAACAAGTTAATCAAGAATTGAGAAGTATTGGAATCAGCTACAGCTCCTAGATCACTAATAGTAAGAACTGACGAAGGTAAAGTTTAGAGAAGAAACACTCATCATGTTAGACCTACAAAAGCACTTATCAAAACAGAACCCGTCATCATTTCTGATAGTGACTATCACCAACAGAATCCACAGAATGATTGTACTCAGAGTGAACAACCATCATGTAATCCAGAGAATCCAACAACCTGTTTAGACGATAAAGGAAAAAATAATAACAATGTAATTTTTAAAACAAGATACGGCAGAATTGTTAAAAAACCTAATGGATTTACTTGCCAATGATATGTATTATTTGTATTTATTTATCTAAAAGAGGGAGATGTAATAGTAGGCTGTATACAATAATAAACAAGATTTATTCCATGTCATCCCGTCTATTATTACAGTAATCAAAAAAATTTTAAAGTACCGAGCCAAAAACTTGAATCATATTCGCTTTTAATAGAATGGAGATGTTTTAAACATCTGCTGCAACTCGTTTAATTTTTAATTGTATGGGGTCTTCATAAGTGATTGCAACCCACGTGATCAAATTGCCCCTGATGGCCAATATCAATACAAACGGTTGGCAGAACTGCAGCATTCGACTATGGCTATTTTCATTCGAATACTATTTTTAATCGAATAGTATTCGAATACTATTTTTATTCGAATACTATTTTCGCCCTTCACTAAGTGAGATGTTTACAAAAGCGACATACGTTTTAACAGTGATAAAAAATTACCTAGTATTGTTTATTGTAGGCGTAGTAACTAGTAAACAATACAATGACTACCCACCACCTAGAGTGCTTGTTTGTGTTCACCTCCCTCATGTACCAGTGAGTTAATTAAGCCTCTGTTTAGGTTTGATTTTCTGCCGATTTAGTCGAATTGGAGACGTCGACTGATCGTTTACGTTCGGTTTGTTAATCAATGTCTCCTGGCGCCCTTTAATAATTTTTACCATCTTAAATTAAACCCACCCCTATCTCCACTGTTTGCTAGTCAAGGGGAACAACAGCTGATACGTTTAGTCAGCAGAACTTGATCACCATCAAGGTAGGTACGAGGTTAGTCAATTAAATTATAAATTTGGTTACAAAGTACACATTTCCCGGAAGTCCCGTGATCATGATTTTTACATTCCCGATTACCGGGAAGTGAAAAAAACCCGGGACAACAGAAACCCTAACCGTAGCGTTTTAAAGAGCGGCAAAGATCGAAGTTAAATCGACATACAAAAAAGAGAAACGAGAGAATCGAATTTTGAAAAGAAAAAGACAAAACAAAATACGACGATTAAAACTTAACCAGAAGAATAGAATAAACGAAAAGCGAACGGTCTTTTTGAAAATATCAACAAGCTTAACTGAAAAAGGAATAAATACAAAAGACGGAAGGAAATGAATTTATAAAAAGGAGAAATCGAAACAGAACAAAATGAAAGGCGAGCGGCGAATACAAAATTCAAGATCAAAACTAGATCAAAAAAGAAAAAAAAACGTGGAAGGAATATTTTTCAAAAAAATAAATAAATAAATAAATAAAATAAAAAAAAACGAATGAAGTTTTAAGCCAAAAGAGCCTTTGCCGAATTTTCCAGACGTTATTAGTGGGAATTTCGACGGCGAAAATTGATTGCCAACTTTCCTGGGAAATGAATTTTTAAATCCCCCCCCCCGTTTTCGAACGCCCCCTAAAAAACTCTTTGTTCCGGGTTTTTACGTGTTTTTTTGATATTGCGGCCGAAAGAAATTTTTCTATAAAAATCCGTAAATACGCCTTCTAGAAAAATCTTTTGGACGATTTTCGGTGGGGGTCGCGAAGCGACCGCCCGTCGCTGTGGGGAGCCAGGGGGCGGAACGTCAGACTCTGCATTTTGGTAGAGAACTTTTCGGGAATTTTTTTCGACCCTTAAAGGTGATCGAATCGAGACGAGCCTTTCGGCATCGTAGGGCAAAAATACCGAAAAATCCGAATCCGGAGTCCGTTTTGCGATCACACGCCTGGGGGGAAAGATTTTGTATGGGGGTTTCCGCAAAATGCCCTTTTTGAGGTTTTTTGAGATTTAAAAAAATTCCACTGTCCTTATTTACTGACCGAATCGAACCAAACTCGGAACGTAGACGTAAGACCGATAGGTGTTTATAATTCCGGAAGCATGGCCCCGAGTCCGGTCCTGGATTTGAGTTAGGGCCCGAAAAGTGACGAAAAAACGACCCCGTCCCACATTTTCGATTTTTTTTCAAAAATTCGAAGCCAGAATTTTTTTATACTCTCTCAAAGGCAACAGCACACCTCCGTGTATGTAACCCACCGGGCCAGGTCCGGCCCTATATCACGGGTGGGGAGATATGATTTTTTGAAAATCACCCATTTTTAAGTGATTTTTTTCGGAATTTTTTACGGTACCTGGGGGGATGGGGTCTGATCGATTTGAACTGCACGTAAACACATGGCAGAAAATGACGAGGAATGCGATGCCGCCGCGCGCTTGAAGCTCCGATCACCAGGAACGCCCCTATAGCTCCGGACTCCTCTGGGGGGGTGAATCGAAGCATACGAGAATTCGTGCACGTGGTTAGACGGCGCCCGCTGACTTAGAGTTATAAAGTATTGTAACTCATGATTCTAATGATAATAATATATATTTTTATACCTTGAGATCATATTATATGATATGGTACATGTCAATATAAACACATAACAGAAAAAGTGGACATAAATATACAAATAACAATAAGTTTACACAACGTTAGATGAAGGTTCTGTTTACGGATCAAAATATTCTGCCATTGAATAAAAACTCTTACCGACTAGCCAAGATTTTAAGCGGACTTTAAACGTAGAAATTTAATATTGTTGACAGATTTCGACTCTGAAGGTGACTGGTTAAATATTCGAGTACAAGTATAGGGAGGGCTTAAACATTAAAAAATTTAATGAGCTGAGTTTGTTGCACAATTGATCAGTATGTGTAGTCCATTTAAGGTATTCGTCTACGTGTTAAGCCTAATAATTTGGAACAGTCAATTTGATGCACGGCGAATTAGCATACTGCAATCATTGTTTTTAAAAGATTTAAAATGTATGAAGTTAGTTTTCTTTTCGTTAATAATTAAATTGTTTTTAGTACTATATTTTACGATGTCATCGACACTAGTGTTTATTTCTTCAAATAGTGATTGGAGCTAACAATAATAAAATTGATGTATCATCCGCATATTGACAGACAGTTCCATTTGGAACGTAGGATGGAAGTTTAGCTACGAAAATTATATATAATAAGAGTGCTAGAGTTGAACCCTGTGGAACACCATTTATTGAAGGACAGACGGAGGATGTAGCAGATTCAACGTAAACAATTTGAGATCGACCAGAGAGGTAAGAGCTAATCCATTTATAGGCAGGACCACGAATTCCATAGCCATATAACTTTTGGAGCAGACTACTCGTATTGTGGCAAATGGTATCAAATGCTTTGCTGTTATCAAAGAGAATCCCTATTGTAGGTTCTTTCTAATCAAGGCTATTATATACTATATTGAGAAATTTAAAAATCGCGTCAGTAGTTGATTTGCCTGGTAAAAACCCAAATTGACTCTCCGGGGGAAGATTATATTTAAGGAAGTATTTTAACAACCTATTGCACATACATTTCTCATAGATTTTAGAAAAAGCTGGAAGAATTGAGATAGAGACCTCACTACTATTACCTTTTTTAAAGATAGGAATTACTCTTGCAGTTTTAAGTTCGGAGGGAAAATATCCTGATCTGAAACTTTCATTTAGAAGATATGTAAGAAGAGGAGTTAATAAATCAGCCCCTTCCTTTAATAACGAACATGGAATTTCATCGATGCCGGCTGAGTTTTTTGTAGATATTTCAATAATTGTATTGAATATTTCAGCTTCAGTTACAGTTCAGAGAAAGAAGGACTGACTAATAGAAAATTGTTCTTCATTACTATTAGTAGACCAAAAGAAAAATTAGATACGTCTCATATGCAAGACTACACAAACGATGCAAGTTTCCATCTGCTAATTAATTAACAAATGAAAACTCTTCCGCGAAGATATGATAATAATAACAAATAAGGCAAAAGTTAACTAAAAATAAGACAAAGAAAGTCTGGGGTCGAATCAATTTCGACTTAAAGACCAACAACATTGAAAACCTTTATGTTTGGACTTTGACTTAAGAATGCCCTGGGGTAAAGTATTGTGCAACAGGAGACGGGACAGCCTGTACATACAATTAATTGATTTTTATTTTATGAATTCATAAAGCTCATCACACACTTGAACGAAGCGCGGCGATAGTTTTTCTTGCCACAGTTTTAATGGATTCAGGATTCTACAAGACTACAACAAGATAGGTAATATTTTTGTAAATTTCATCAAACTTTGCCTAAAGGCTCATTTTCACGATGATAGTACTCTCATGAAAGTGATGTGATAGTTCCGACATACGAGTTAAGTATCTACAGGGAAAGAGTGAAAGTGACTGTCAAGTTATTTACACGATGATAGTTGCTTTCATGACAGCAACTGTCACTGAAACTATCGTCGTCTTAAAGGCTCATTTTCACGATGAAAGCAACTATCATCGTGTAAATAACTTGACAGTCACTTTCACTCTTTCCCTGTAGATACTTAACTCGTATGTCGGAACTGTCACACCACTTTCATGAGAGTACTATCATCGTGAAAATGAGCCTTAAGTGCGTTTTGTGAACGGTAGGTCTCGGGCCGAGTAGTTGGTCCTGCGGCATTCTTAACCGAATTGGAAAGACTAGCTTCACTCTTTTATTGAGGAGTTTACTGACGAGTTTAATATTAGGAGCACCATTAGCTCATCATCATCAGTTCTTACAGGAACTTCGTTCACGTATACATACATATAGTGGTTATTATTGTGTTCTACTTGTACTCATGATCCATAAATGGACTTTCTGATGCGACGGTGTAATTTAAACGAAATTAAGACCGAACTCGACGACAATTTAAAAACAAAACCGTTACAAGAACATGCACTAGAACCTGGCCGGGCGATCGCCGCTGCTATAATTACAGCCAACTTACACGAAAGAATAATCAGGAATCGCGGTTCGTCTGCGCTTGGAATGTCGAAAGTAGGACATACTTCGCAATGTATACGTATTGATATTCCGTGGGTGTTGTACGATTATCATATACAGTATCAACGCGGAACTGGCGAGGCTTCGAAGATTATTATTAATATGACGGGGGGGGGAGGCCCCTCAAAACCAGTTCTGTTATACATATTTCTATTGCGATCCATACGAGAGGTTTTATTTGCTTAATAATTTATGGTAATTTTAATTTTAATTCAAATCTGCGCAGTGGATTTTTTTTGTAAACAAGGAATTTGTTAAACGAACAGTGGCGTAGCTAGAAACGTCGGGCTCTTACACTTCATTAACATGTAATAAAAAAAGTAAGAGATAATAAAAATTATAATACAGAAGGATATTTGTACTTTTTCTCACAATCAGTCTACTTGTTCAAAGCCAGAGGGCCCCCATACTCCTGGGCCCTTCCGCATTGCAGACCCTTGCTATGCAATCGCCGTCAACAAATTAGATTGCTTCATTAATTTTTTAAGCACGTGCAACATCAAACGATCATAATAAGGCAAAAGATAATCGAAATTAAAAAGTAGTAATATCATAACGCGTAAAAGGCGACGAGACTTCCACATTAAAAATTTAAATTCGATCATTACGCTCCCCCCCGTCCGCGCCCCCCTTCTGCGCTTCTTACATAAGGCGTAACACATAGGAAACTCTTATTGACACACGTATTCAGGCTTTATTAATTATATTATCCCTGATTGTATTAGCATTTGAATGCCTGCGTGTTATTTCTTCGTCAAATCAAAATTGACTCGAACGACCTTCGCACACAAAGGGACTCCAATATGGGGATCGTCGTTTAGTTTATTACGGCGCAATCAATCGTGAGCACTTTGTTAACGAACGAACGAACGCGTAGGTATACGTCTTAAATAAATAATTTAACAACTAATTGTAAGTAGCACGAGCACGAGTGAAAACTAATTCAGGTAAATATTTTAAATCGCGAATGCAAATTAACACAATCTCCTGCTAAGTACAACAAAAAAATTATCTGATGTAGCTCTTTACTAACTGACACATATATTTGTACTATTTATATGTGTGTGTGTATATGGGAGATAAAGCAAGTGTGTCGCCCGATGAACGGAGTAAATTGTCTGTAAAATAAGAACCCTCGGTGAAACCGCTTCGGCGTCAGAGTTGGGAAAGTATAATTTTGTTGAAACGGATAATTTTGATTGCTCAGCTGTTACGGAGCTTTCTATTTCATTATTTCCTTCACTTTGTTTTTAATCGCCTTATAAAACGGAAGTCAATGGATCGCTTTTTAAATTGTGACTTCCTTTACGATCCAGCAGTGGATATATCTTTTTTCCTCGTTTTACTACATTTTGGACTATATCAAATAGAAAATAAATAATCTCAATTGAATTCTGAAAACCTTACAGTATATTTATGCATATTATAAAGAACCTCCTGATTACGTCAATTGTTGTGTTACTGCGAAGATTCTACGTATCTCTGAAGCGATCTCACGACAATCATTATTTTATAATAATTTTTAATTGAAAGCGTTAATATTTGTTTAAAGGTGGCTACACACGTAAGCATGCATGATCAATCTCTCAAGCACGCTTGAGCGTTTGTAGGATAATTTTGCACAAGCATTCTGATTAGCTTTTGCAAAATTATCCTACAAACGCTCAAGCGTGCTTGTACAAAAAGATTGATCGTGCATGCTTGTCAAGCATGCAGTTACGTGTGTAGCCACCTTAACGTCCGCTGCAAGAAGAAAAACAAGTTTTTTTTTTCTTGAAGTGTTAACCAGAATTTCAATGACACGTTGTTTTGAATGAATTCCACTTACTCATGTTACCATAATTAGCCAAAGTTATCTCAAAACACCAGCAAGATTTTAGCTGTTTTTTGTTCCTTTTATTCTCGAAATTTAAATCGTGTAAATATACCGATCGTTTCGTGGCAACTTGAAAGAAGGACGGCTGGATCTGACCACCCTCCCTTCTCGCCTTCTTCAAATAAAAAACACGTGTTTAGGTGCAACAATAATGTAAATTGCAGTTGTCTTTATCTACGGGGCAAATATTCTAATTGAAACTCCAAAGGAATTTGAAATCCCGTAGAACTGCGAAAAAACGCCTAAAGCTGGCAACCGCGCTCTTAATACTGTGTGATCCAAAATTGTTTAGATAAGCGGAAGCTATGAAAAATAATACCACGCGATCATTTAAATTTATAATTAGAGCAGGCTATGAATTTTGAATTAGGTTGGCAACACTAACTGTTGACAGCTTAATTTAAGTTTGAATTGTCAAAGTGACGCTTCAAAATGTTTAATTAATTGCCGGGGGCGAACACTTTGGACATTTGCTATGGTAGTCACTAAAACTGTTTCACTTCCTTTAAATTAAAACGACTGAACCCGATGAGAATCCTATAAACGTCAAGATATTTACATAACCTCTAATCTACACGGCGAGTCGATTGGCAAGGTGTACAACCGTATAAAAAAAAATCCCGCCTACTTTAATTATAAATTTAAATGATCGCGTAGTATTAGTGTACTAGCTTAATTGATAGTGATACAAGTAACCTATTAACCATATGTCAAAATTGACGACGACGCGACGGTAGAAAAAAAATTCTAATGGAATACATAAGGGTTTGTTAAAACTCTTTAATAATATGATAGCGACTAATATCAAATGCCGCGGGTTTGACTGCTGATCAATGACTACAGCGTTTGAGAGCGTTAAACAACTAACAGATTTGACAGGTGTCAGAAAGCAATTCGCAGCCTCTCGCTTACCTAAATAATTTTGGATCGCACAGTATAAAATAAGCTACGTAGACACCGACATTCTCAGAGAATCGCGTTGTTTTTTTTAAATTTTGACGGCGAACATCGAATTAAATCACAGATTGTCAAACTGGCAATGAACTGTTAAATTTCATCCCTTTCGAATTTAAATTTGGCAATATCGCTCCCGAGAGCGCGACAAATTGCCAGATTTGGCAACTATGCTCTTTGTTTAAAAGAAAGTAACGCGGCTTTCCCGATTTATTTTTGAGATTGTGATTTTTTGGTAGCCAAGGTCAAATGAAACGTCAAACACGGCGACAATTTTATCAAATTTCTGTCGGACTTTATTAAAGGACGCTCCCAGTTACCGGTCAACATTTTCTTAAAAATGCGCAGCGAACTTCAAATGAAATCGTGGATTGTCAAACTTGTAATGATCTGTCAAATTTCATCCCTTCCGCATGTTAGTTGGCAATGTCGTTCGCCAAAGCGCGATAAATCACCAGACTTGACAACTGTACTCCTTGTTTAAGAAAAGATAACCCAAGATTCCCGATTTATTTTTAAGAATGTATTTTTTTGTTAGCGAACGTCAAATGGAACGTCAAACAGGGCGATGATTTTATTAAATTTCTGCTAGATCTGGCAACTATGTATGTTCATTGTATTAAACGACGCTCCCAATTACCGGTCAACATTTTCTTAAAAATGCGCAGCCAACCTCAAATTAAATCATGGATTTGTCAAACTTGCGATGATCTGTCAAATTTCATCCCTTCCGCATACAATTTGGCAATGTCGTTCGCGAAAGCGTGACAAATCGCCAGACTTGGCAACTATGCTCTTTGTTTAAAAGAAGATAACGCGATTTTCCCGTTTTAATTTTTGAGAATACAATTTTTTGACAGCGAACGTCAACTGAAACGTCAAACAGGGCGAAGATTTTATCAAATTTCTGCCAGACCTGGCAACTGTGTTCGTTGTATAAAACGACGCAGCCAATTACCGGTCAACATTTTCTTAAAAATGCGCAGCCAACCTCAAATTAAATCATGGATTGTCAAACTTGCGATGATCTGTCAAATTTCATCCCTTCCGTATGAAATTTGGCAACGTCGTTCCCGAAAGCGCGACAAATCACCAGACTTGGCAACTATGCTCTTCGTTTAAAAGAAGATAACGCGACTTTGCTGATTTATTTTTAAAAACTTAATTTCTTGAGAGCGAACGTCAAGACACGTCGACGATGTTACCAAATTTCAGACCTGACAACTATGTTCATTGCATAAAACGACGCACCCAATTATTCCCGGTCAACATTTTCTTAAAAATGCGCAGCCAACCTCAAATTAAATCATGGATTTGTCAAACTTGCGATGATCTGTCAAATTTCATTCTTTTCGTATACAATTTGGCAATGCCGCCTCCGAAACTGCGACAAATCGTGAATTTTTGGCAATTATGGCTTTTTGTTTAAAATAAGATAGTGCGAGTTCCCAATTGTGAATCAACATTTTAGACAGCGAACGTCAAACTTGCAAGGATTTATCAAATTTCTGCCAGGTCTGGCAACAATGTTCATTATATAAAACGACTTACCAAGTTACTGGTCACAAATGTGCAAAATAATGATATCATGATATAAGACGACTTACCAAGTTACTGGACACAAATGTGCAAAATCATGGACTGTCAAACTTGCAATGATCTTCAAATTTCATCCTTTCCAGATACAATTTGTCAATGCCACCTCCAAAGCTGGAACAAATCGTGAATTTTAGCAATTATGCTCTATGTTTAAAATAAGATAGTACGAGTTCTCAATGGTGAATCAAGATTTTTGACAGCGAACGCCAGTCTTGCGAAGATTAATCAAATTTCTGGTAGATCTGGCAACAGTGTTCATAATATCAAACGACGTACCAAATTACCGGCCAGAAATGCGCAGCCGAACGCCAATTAAATCATGGATTGTCAAACTTGCGATAATCTGTCAAATTTAATCCTTTTCGAATACAATTTGACAATGCCGCTTCCGAAACTGCGACATATCGTGAATTTTGACAATTATACTCTCTGTTTTAAATAAGGTAGTGCAAGTTTCAAATTGTGAATGAACATTTTTGACAGCGAACGTCAAACTTCTGCCAGATCTGACAACAATGTTCATTATAACGGGAGTTTTTTTTTTTTTAATTTGGCGTTGAAGTTGACGGTGACAAGGTGCTTATTGTGAACGCACCACCAAATTTATTTTCTTGTTATCTTTTTTCGTTTATTGTAACAGATCACATTCTTATGTTGTCCTATCGTATTGTTGAGTTCGAAACCTCGAAAGCAAGATTGGGTACGGCAAGTTGAGATGTCAAATTAACAACTGTCGTTTTGATGATAAACAAATAAATTTTCATGGCCTACTTCGACACCAGATTAAAAAAAAATGCGCAGCGAATCTCAAATCAAATCTTGAATTGTCAAACTTGCGATGATCTGTCAAATCTTTTCCGAATACAATTTGGCAATGCCGCCTCCGAAGCTGCGACAAATCGTGAATTTTGGCAATTATGTTCTTATTTTAAAATAAGTTAGTGCGAGTTCACAATAATTGCAAATCAGCATTTATTTAATAAATGTTTGACAGCGAAGATTTAAATTTTTGCCAGATTTGGCAACTAAATACGTTCATTATCTTACGACATCCAAGTTCTATCAAGATTAGGTCAAAGGTGGGTTAAAATGCGCGGCGAACCTCAAATCAAAGCATGAATTGTCAAACTTGCGATGATCTGTCAAATTTCATCCCTTTCGAACGCAATTTGGCAACGGCCCCCGAAAACGCGACAAATCGTACGATACGGCAATTATATACTCTTTGTTTAAAATAATGCAAGACGAGTTCCTAATTATCACATCAACATTTATTTTGTCAAGGGAATGTCAAACTTACGAAGATTTGTCAATTTTCTGCAGGATCTGGCAACTACGTTCATTATATAAAACGACATTCCTAATTACCGGTCAATATTTTTTTTTAATGCGCAGCGAACTTCAAATCAAACCATGGATTGTCAAACTTGCGGTGATCTGTCACATTTCAATCATTCCGAATATAATAAGCGCGACAAATCGCCAGACTTGGCAACTGTATTCATTGTTTAAAATAAGATAACGCGAGTTCCTAATTGTCAGACAACATGATCAGGGCCGCGCCTAGCCTTGGATGCGCCCCTGAGCAAAAAATACAATTTCGCCCTTCCTTATCTCAAAAATGTATAATAGATTTTAGGAAAAGTTGAAAGATCTAGCAAGATAGCAGTCAAAAGGGGGCAATTAAAAGTTTACTCTTGTTTGATTGCCAAGCTTTCGGATAGTATTTATTTCCTTCATCAGGGCGGATCTAAGTGAGGTTATGAGAGCTAAAGTTGCACATGTGAACAAGCCAGGAGTAATTTCTTAAGTAGTAACCATTATTAACAATTCATACAGTTGTATTGTAAAACAAATTAAAATTTAAAAGTCACAATTTAAAATGATGGACATAACATTTAAAACGTTAACGTGCACAATGATTGTGATGGATATAACGTTTTAAATGTTATGTCCATCATTTTAAATTGTGACTTTTAAATTTTAATTTGTTTTACAATACAACTGTATGAATTGTTAATAATGGTTACTACTTAAGGAATTACTCCTGGCTTGTTCACATGTGCAACTTTAGCTCTCATAACCTCAATTAGATCCGCCCTGATGAAGGAAATAAATACTTTCCGAAAGCTTGGCAATCAAACAAGAGTAAACCTTTACTTGCCCCCTTTTGACTGCTATCCTGCTAGATCTTTCAACTTTTCCTTAAGTTCGCAGTCGCGATCAGAAGCCGTTTTATTAATAGATTTTATACAATAATTGTTACTCCCTATGGTGACTTAGATTGAAGCATAAGTAATAACAATAAAATAATGTCAAAGGACACAGTTTATAAAACAATGATTGTGGGGTTGACCAGCTTTTTATATAAGTAAACGCGCACGCGCAGAAAAATCCAGCCAACGACTTCTGGGGTGCGTTCAGAATAAACGTCGGGCGTGCAACTTTTTACCCTTCGCGTTCATAATAACCTCAAGGTAAAAAGTTGTTCCGTTCATAATAAACGCACCATTTCGTCCGGTAAACAAGTTTTTACCTATAATACTAATACTATACGTATAATACTAACAATGTAATCCATTGTTCTGGTTTCAGGACGCTTTCAGTATTTCAATCTTCACTATTTGACCGTTTTGACAGCTCGTTTGAAAGCGTTCATAATAGCCTGTTGTCCGGGCAATCGTCCTGCCAGGATAAACACACTTTAGTCGAGTTTTCGCGGTACAAAGTTAAAACGCAAAGTTATAACCAAAAGTAACTTAAGTGACATCTCTATAGTTTCAACTTTAAGTTATCGCGAAAACGAAAATCGTTCTTACTTGAAGGGTGTCAGTTCAAAGGTTTAGGGACATACACATTTTAGGGGATAAAGCATTTCCTCTTAGAGAATGGCTTATCATTCCATATAGATATTCCAAATATAACCAGAGAGAAGACACGCCATAATTACATGTTGAGTAAGGGTCGTATATGCATAGACCACGCTTTAGGTTTAGTGAAGTGTCATTGGAGACGACTGCAATATACATATAAACTCTGGCAAAAATTGTGGAAATAGCTAATGCAGCATTTGTATTGCATAACTTCCCTTATGTCTTCATAATCGGACTAAATAAGATCACACCTAACCAAATTTAAGCAGTGACAGTTCTATGACGTCTATAACGTTGCTCTTGACCAATGTTATAACTTGACTGAAACTGAACATGGCGGCACTTCCGGTTAAAGTTAAAACTTTATTCGCGAAAACGACTTTTTGCTATCAAAGTTATAACAAAGTTACAACTTTACTGTCGCGAAAACTCGCCTTATGTCGGGCGTTTATTCTGAACGCACTCCTGGGCAAGAATCTACAGGATTACCTCTAGATTGATGAACGTTGGGAAAGAGTCGTGTTTCGACAAGAATAACTGCGCTGTTTTGGGGAACATTTTGGCACCTTGTCGTACTTTTTATAATTAAATAATGTTTGGATTGTAAATATTTAATACAAAAGTATGAAGCATATTTTCGATGATTGATAACGGTACTATTATAAAATACATTTACTTAAATGATTAAATCATTACAATACAGAATAAAATTCTAAATTCCACTCTGCTTAGTAGAAATTTAAATAATTTAGACTCGCCAGAAGGTCACTCGCCAGAAGGTCACAGAAACGTTTTTGTGACCTTCTGGCATCTACGAGTCTAAATTATTTTATTTAGTCACAAACATCATGGAAAATCCGTTAATAGAAATTTAAATGATGAGGTGTTGGGGCGCCCCAAAGTGGCCGGCGCCCCAGGGCACTGCCCGTCTTGCCCTTATGGATGGCGCTGCCCTGAACATGATTTATTTTAACAAGGACGGAGATATCCATCTCTTTGTAAACTGGCTAAGGCCCGATCTTTCCACCTCCTGATAAATTTATTCGACGAATAACTTTACGAATAAAATTAACGGCACCTAAAATAGATGAAATTCCTGCTAAGTGAAGTCTGAAAATAGCTAAATCAACTGAAGCTTGGAAACCTTTCATAAAAATGAAATTATTTGCCAAATAACGTTATTGGGAACTTTATTAGGAGGTGGAAAGATCGGGCCTAATACTTATTAGACGAATAACTTCCATGGAAACAATTCATAAAAAATCAATTAATAAATTCAGAAAAGTCCAGTTATTCGTCGAATAACTTTAATAGGAGATGGATACCTCGACCTTAAGTGTAATTTTTTTTGACAGCGAACGTCAAACTTGCATCAAATTTGGCTACTATGTTCATTGTATAAAACGAAGCCCGCCCCAATTACCGGTCATTTTCTTGAAATGCGCATTAAATCATGGATTGTCAAGCTTGCGATGAACACGTTCGCTTGTTTATACGTTTTCAACTTAAAATGAAACACACCGTATGTGAAATAATTTTCTTCATTTATCTGTAGCTGCAGTTTGCAATGCGACAATAGAAAAGGAATAATAAAACAAGATGGAAATAATTACTATAGGTTTGTTCTAGCAACAGTACATAACTGTTAGAAATTGTATTGAACATGCGCAATGATACTTTATCGTTCTAGCAGTGAAAATTTTAAGTTTCTCGTTACCAGTTTGATGTTCTACAAGCTGTGGATTGTAGTTTGCTGACAGTCCAAATAATTCACGTATTCTTTGCGAATTTCTAATTGTGACATGCGTACATCGAATCATCACCGTGCACAGCCACAAAATATTTATATTAATCAATCCGTGGACCCACTATTTGTGTTGAATCTGATGTGATGGATTAATATCTGTTGCATCTAGTACACAGTTTTTATTTACTACCAGTGAAAATGATGAGTTATTTGAGGAAAACCAGCGACAAAAAATAAAAGCAGCAAAACAGTGGAAAATATTTATTACATACCTATTTCCTAGGCAATTTATCAAACGAGGTTATGACTTGGCTTAATGAACAAGAACAACAATTTAGAGATACGGATATAACTGACTTGGCGCGAAATGTCGAATTGTATCTTCATAAAATCAGGGAAACGTTCTAGCACAGAAAAGTTCGAAACTAATTTGACAACAATTACGGATTACGCACGCGCATAGGAAAAGTACACAAACTATCAGAAATTGTTTGCTAGAACAAACCTAATAATAATAAAAACTAGAAAGCGGATAGTTAGGCAAAAAAATAAGCAACTGTTCGGCTGCTATTAAACGTACTTATTGCTCGTGTTTATTTGACCTCCATGACGTTACCAAATATTTAGCAATACTACGTGCTAATAGATTGTGTCGTTATTGTATATTGAAAACGATCGCAAGACGTAACAGGAACATACGTATTTATTTATTTATCGTAAGTAGTAGCATGTTTGCTAACTATAGGAAGCAACAACACAAAAATCAAGCGTACCAGTGAATAGCACATAGAGGCATGCATAAATTAACTTCTATACCTTAACAAAATCATAAATTTTATGGACACTTATAGAATTCAATTTGTTGAAAGAGCCCCCACATTAAAGGGGGCAAAAAGGGAAACTTGTTCTTTGGGTACGTAAGGAAAAATGTTAGTTATCGCGTGAGTTATCGTAACATCAATTAAATATCGAATATTTTATGACGTATTGGAAAAAAGATGACGTTTGCGCGCCAGAGTGATAAAATTCTCTAAGTGAAAAGGTACATGATAGTTCGTACATCAATCTTAATCTACACACATCGGAAAAGTCTAGCGATATTTTTGAAAAACCATAAAAATAAATTGTGTATGGTTTACATTGAACGTTTAACGCATTTATACAATATTAAAATGTTCAAAGCCTAACTTTTTTTTTAAACACGTGTAAGAAATAACAGAACTATTGATAAACATGATACTTAAAAAATATGAATTCTTGTGCTCCCTTAAATTGTTCGATTTCTACCAGACGTTACTTAGTAACCATTGTTTTTTTTAATAATATCGTGTTTGACAATGCAACGACAGCATTTATCATCAGCTGATATGAATAGAGCGGTAGGTCTTCTCCAAGCTGGCCTGAAACAAGTCGAAGTCGCTGAGCGAATAAGTGTTTCTCAAAGTGTCATCAGTCGATTATGGAGTTTTTTTTAGGGAAAGTGGCACTCCAGCCGAACAACATCCAGAACGTGGACGCTCTACGACAGCAGCTCAGGACATATTTTTGGTTTTAACTGCTAGAAGGCAACCCACAATTACAGCACCTGAGTTGGTTACGTAGTTACCGAGGGTGCATAACTTAACCATTAGCCGTGATACTCGTATTGTAAGAAATCGTCCTCATGAAGCCGTTCTCCATTCTCGGCGACCACTCAGATGTCCACCCTTGTCTAGAGGCAATCGCAGAGGAAGATTAAATTGATGTCAAAATTTTCAAAACTGGGATCAAAATGATTGAGCTACAGTCTTGTTCACTGATGAGTCCAGATTTGGATATCATCCAGATTGTCGTCGGACAAGGGTATGGAGATGATCCGGAAATGTGGAACGTTTGAGGCACGCTCAGGAAGTACATACTTATAGAGGTGGTACTGTAATGGTATGGGCCGGTAAAATTATTAGTGGTAGAACGGAGCTCGTTTTCCCCGAATGGTTTCCTGAGAGCTCAGCAATATTTGGTTAAGATTCTTCAATCCATTGTGCGTCCATCTGCTGGTACTGTTGGTGAAAATTTCCGCCTTATGCATAACAATGCTCGTCCACATGTCGCACGAATTGTGACGAATTGGTTAAACAATGAGGGAATTGAAGCAGTGCCATGGCCAGCACAATCCCCCCCGGACCTAAATCCAATAGAGCATGCGTGGGACATGCTTCAAAGAAGGATTGCTCCGCGTAGGAGCGATATCCATAATGGATTTAGACTCCGGGAGCTTTTGAGAGAAGAATGGGCAAGTTTACCTGAAGACGATATTGACAATGTAATTTTCTCCATGAACAACTGGTGTTGAGCTGTAGTTAACCAACGTGAAGGCCATACTCTATTAAAATTTGTTTTTGTTTTGTTTCTTTCCAGAATTATCTGTGTAATGTAGGTATTTTTTTTTTAATTTTGTTCCTTATTTAGTCATTTTTTTTCTTTCTGTGAAAAATGTTTACGTTATTTTGTTTCTACTTAAACAGCTATTAATATATTAAAATATTTTTGTTAAGCAAATTACTTAAATTTCAAAAAATATCCCTAGACTTTTCCGAAGTGTGTATTTTCTCTTGCTTTCATACAATTATTCTGTTTATACAAAAATGACAGGTGGAAACATTACTGAAGAGACAGAGGTAGAGAGTGGTCCAGAAAATAAAGGGTTACACTTCAGGGTTGGCTTTTTTGTATCAAAATTAACCGATTTGGACCAATTTATCTTAGTACATTAAAAAGTTATGACCCTTTTTTTAAATTTAATTGTTTTTTATAAGAATTTGCTCATTTTTTGATTGATCGATCGATTGATTTATTTAATTTGAATTTGACATTCGCATTGCTGAATCTGACTATGTGTTTACTTTTTTCTTTATGTTTCTACTATTTTACAGTCTCATTAAGTAATCATTAATTTCCGACCCTGGGTTATATAACAAAAGAGGCTTATTTTAGTCTCATTTACTTACCCTAGAAATTTGGCAATTGAATTTTTCAACACGCAGTATATCAATATATGTATATCAATCGATATATATCATCAAACCCTGGTTCTTATATAAGGGCAATTTTAAGATCCAATTTTATGAAGTATACTATACCCGTCAAAATACTTTAAAATGGATTTATAAGTCAGAAAAGGCGGTGCCAATCATAAAATGCAAATTTTGGGCATATTGTACCCTCCAAATTTCCTTGAAATTGGTTCGTAAACAAAAGTAATTTTAAGGTCTAATTTTTTTGTCGTATATTAATTATACACTTCAAAGTTCTTTCTAATGAATTAGAGTCTGAAAAGATAGTGCCAATTACAAAATGCAAATTTTGGATATATTGTACTCCCTTACCACAGTTTCATTGAAATCGATTAATAAACGAGAGCGCAATTTTTTAAAATCAATTTCTGTGGCATATGGTACCCTTCATAATTTACTTTAAAATGTATTTATAAGTAAGAAAAGGCAGTGCATATAAAGAGCAAATTTTGGATTTATTGTACCCCCCAAATGTCTTTGCAATTTTTTCGTAAATAAAAGTAATTTTAAGGGGTATGTTATGGCCTTCAAAATACTTTCAAATAGATTTCTGCGGCAAATTTAAAAATTGTTTACAAATGTTGTCATTTCCTTAAAAGTAACTTAGGAGACCCAAGTACATAATTAAAGAAATAAAATAATTTATCAGCATCACGGATGTAACAATCGATAATCTTTTATACTCTTTCAATATTGGCGGGAAATCTCTGCACTGTCCTTTACTTCTTTTTCTACCTTTTTCCTATTTTTATTCCAAATCGATCATCTTTTGTTTTTCTCCAACTTCCTTAACACTTTCAAAATCTTGAAGATTAATTCCAGTCAATTTCTTGTTTCTTTTCTCGCTCGAAAACCGACTTTTCTTTTCTTTGTCAAGATGTCTTCTTTATTTTGTTTAATCTATCGCCTTTTAACCTGCTTCTTTCCGTTTTTGTTTTTATTTTTTTTATCGAATAATTTCACTCTGGACTTTTTCGCTCTCGAATCGACAGTATTTCGTTTATTTTTTTCTTCTCTTTCAAGATTTGTTGCTCATCTCTCTTCTTAAATCAACCGTTTCTTGTCTTCAATGAAAATTTTCTTTTTCTATCTATCGATCATCTTTTGTTTTACTACTTTTTTTAGTCTCGGAGATTAATTGCAAAAGCCCACTTGTCTTTTTCTCTGGAGTTTTTCGCTCGCAAATCGACAATATTTTGTTTTTATTTTCTGCTTCTTCTAGGTTTCTCCCTGATGTTTTTTAATCGATCGTCTTTTGTTTTCCTAGTGATGTCTTTCATTGTTTTTCTCTTTCGGGAAGTTAGTTTCAAAATCTAAGTTCATTTTAGAATTTTTCAGCCCTTTAATCATCCCCATGATATTCTTTGTCTACGAATTTAAGTGTCAGAAAAGGGAGTGCAAATTATATACCCCCCCCCAAATTTCTTTGGAATCGATTCGTAAGTAAAAGCAATTTTAAGGTCCAACTTTGTGGGGTGTATTATACCCTTCAAAATACTTTGTCAGTCAGAATAGGCAGTACCAATTATAAAATGAAAATTTTGGGTATATTGTACCCTTCAAATTTCTTTGAAATTTCTAATAATATAATAAAAAAGTGCTACCATTTTTTGGGTACGTTGTACCTTCCAAATTTGTGTGAAATCTATTCATGCCTAAGGGCAATTTAAAGTCCAATTTTTTTGGGAGTACATTGTATCCTTTAAATATCTTTTGGAAAGGATTCCTTAAGTTAAAAAGTTACTAATTTTAAAATATGTATATTTTTTGAGGTAAATTGTACCCTCCAATTTTTTGAGGATTCTAACTACGTTTTTTTAAAAATCTATTCACAACTAAAGGTAAATTAAAATCCAACTTTTTCGGTGTGCAATTTTTCATGTCTTTTTTGGAGGGGGGGGAGGGTTATAAGTGAAAAGGTAACAGGCACTAATTGTATATACTCTCTAAACTTCTCTGAAACGAGTTTGCAAGCGTAAGAAGGTATCGCCAATTTTAAAATGATTTTTTTTTGAGGTAAATTGTACCCTCCAGATTTCTTAGAATTCGCTTGATAAGTAAACAAGAAGGGCTTCCGATTCTAAACTACGCTTTTTGGGTCAATGTACTCTCAAAATTCTTTTGAAACCGATTCATAGCCAAACACAATTCATTTGTTTTGGGGTATACTGCATAGGACGACAGAAAAGGCATTTGTCTTTCTGCGAAGCATAAGTCAACCAAAGACGACTTACAAGACGAGTATTAAGCATTAGCCTGAACGTCCGCTTTCTAACATAACTCGGAAGCTAAGATTGATAATGCTCGTACATTTTAAAACAATAATCATTTGAAAGAAAACAATAATTGTAATTATCTCAGTTTTAAATTAACTTTCTCGCCTCGCCTCGAGGTTTACTCATTATGTTATGTTTGTTACAGATCTACGTCAAATGTAGCTAGCCAGCAACAATGCTATTATGGTTTTCACGGTCCGATTGATAGTAGGTAGGTGGTAAATAATACATAATACATTTTGAACTTCGTGCTTGTTCACAAATGAAATAAGCCGTGCGCGCGTTTTCCATTCGCGATCTGGATCCCCTTGACCTGTCTTAATTGTTAACCTGAAATGAGCCGAGTAATTAATTGAGTTCTAGAAATTGAACATAATTGAACGCATTAGTCAACCAGACGAGCAATTAGCCCCGGCAGCATTACGGTATCTCTCCTCTCTGGTCGTGTCATTGTCCTAATCTTGAAACACGTATCGTGTTTCAGAGGCGTATCGTCACGCGTACCGATACAGTTACTTCAGTTTATTTTGTTGAGTACGGTCCAGATCCAGACCGTTGATTAATCAGAGTTTTAATTTCAGTTGTAATCCTTTTACTGACAACATGCGCATCAGTACCTGCCGCACAACGACGGTCCCATCGCCGATCCATTACCATTCCAAAGGAAGAAGCAGACGCCACCACGACGACTTCAAGTGACGCAACAAATCCGACCCCATCAGAACCAAAACCAAAGACTGAAACTAGCTCACAGAACTACAACAACCCAAATGACACAAACGCCGCTAAGAAAACAAAAAGCAGGGGCAACGCAAAGTATTTTGCGACCACCACAGAAAAATGCGTCACCTCGACACCATCGCTGCAAACAAACGTGGAAGCAAGTTCCAACGTGATAGAGACGCAACCGCCGAACAAAACCCAGCGCTCGAAAGAAATCGAAGAGTTACCACCGTACAAAGAAGAAAAACCCGAAAGCTCAGGTCTGAACGCGAGTTCCAAAGTCCCTCGAAAGCTCCCCCACAATTTAGAGGGCGAACAATCCAAAGACGTCGCAGTCCCCCGAAAGCCAGAGAAACCCCACAATTTCATACAAGACGAAAACGACGGCGAACGATCTAAAGACACCGTAGAATCCACGAGTTCCAAAACTCCGCGCAAGGTAGAAGGGGCCCCCCCTCGCAAACCCGAAAAGCCCGACAATTTCGTGCAAGACGAAAACGAGACGGAATCCACGAGTTCTAAACCCCCTCGTAAGCTGGAACAACCGCACAGTTTCGTCGAGGCTAAAGAGCCTGCGGAATCCACGACGAGCTCTAAACCCCCTCGCGAACCCCACAATTTCGTCGAAGATGTAAACGAGGGGGAACCAACGAGTTCTAAACCCCCTCGCAAGCTTGAAAACAACCCCCACAATTTCGTAGACGATGCAAACGAACCAACGAGTTCTAAACCCCCTCGTAAGCTTGAGAAACCCCACAATTTCGTCGAAGATGTAAACGAGGGGGAACCAACGAGTTCTAAACCCCCTCGTAAGCTTGAGAAACCCCACAATTTCGTCGAAGACGTGAACGAGGGGGAACCGACGAGTTCTAAACCCCCTCGTAAGTCGGAAAAGCTCGTTCAAGGTGAGAGCGAGGGGGAGGGATCCACGGAAAGCGTCCAAACTACCAAACGCAGCGAGAACGGCCGTTCTCTGTCCATGAACATTGAAAAGTACATATCCCCGGAATTCCACAACCAAAACAACTTCTACACCTCGGCCCTCTTCCCCGACACCAAAAAATACATGTCGTACAGCAAAGACTTCACGAGCCCGATCAAGTCGACGGAGCGCACGCGCTCGTTCGACGAGATGAACACGGAACTGACGACCCCGAGGAACCAGTTCTTCGACTCGAAATACCAGGCGGTTAAGGAGGACGTCTCGGAAACTTTGGACGGAATTGACGAGATGTTCAGGTACAACCAGGAAGACGAGACTGCTAAAATCAATAAAGAAGACGTCGCCAACAATGGCACCAAGGTGGACGTCGATTACAAAAAATTCAGGCATTTGGAAGCGAGCGAGTCCAAAACTAGGAACCGCATTCACAAGGATTTCGTGGCGGAAAAGGGCGTGCATTTGGATCTCGTCTCTGATTACAACGACACGAAAATCCTCGATGATGGCATAAGCGACGGCCTAAATAAAATCCCCGCCACGGGAACTGGGGTCGAATACAAGGAGGAGGGCCCCCAGAAACTACCCGACATGGAGAACCAAGAGAGCAAGAAGAATCCCTACGTGGCCATCAGAGATGTGCCAATCAAACCTAACAAGACCGACGCGGACGATGCGCTCACGAACAAGATAGAAACCGATTTTACCAAGAGCACCCAATCTGTTCTGGCGGAAAACATCGACCCCATAACGGCCGCCGATTCGGAGAAAAACTTGAGGAAAAACTCTATCAGCGTTTTCAAAAGGGGGTCCACAAAGACCACCGTGTTACCACCAACCGAACTGTCGACTTCACCAGATGAGAACCGCAAAGACAACGCAGTCGTTCCCACGGAGGTTCCTCTCCGCGAGAAAGATGCAGCAAAGGAGAACGCGATAGTAGAACCGTCCGTGATTTCAGATGAGTACGCCAAGAAGATTTTTGTAGAACCAACGCGCACAGATGTGGATGGGGGCGCAAAAAACGAAAACGCCACTCAAGCACCCAGCACAATTTCCTCGGAGACGACGCTGGAATACCCCAAGAATAATTTGATAAACGTCATCAAAAGGGGGTCAACCAAAATCGCCGAGGTGGACCATGAGTATTTCGAGGGGGTGTCCATAACGCCGGTGACGATGAAGCCTGCCGTGACTGAAGAAGAACCCAACGAGATACTACCGATTGCGGCGGCGACGGTTCCCCCCAAGAAGCCGCTACCAACGACTGAACCCCCGGAATCTTCGAGTGTCACTGAAATGAGCTCAACTGAAATAACCACGGTGATAACCGAGTGGCCCCCGACGACAATTAATCAAAACGATTCAACCGACGAGGATCTCTTGATTGCCACGGAAACAACCGAAATCTTCAACGTCAGCGCGACCCTAACCGAAACCGACGAAACTTTGACTTCAACGCTGCCATATAGCAGCAGCAGCAGCCGCACCGTGGGCGATGATGATAACACGAGCTACTACGCGGCCTCCGAGGGCGACTCAACCACCATGATGTACGAGGTGACCACGGGTGATTCTACTACTTTGGACATCAAATTGGCCGACGAAGATTCCACACCCACGAGCAATTTAACGGAAAACGACATCATCAAGCAGAACGAAATCTACGGGGGGAAAGACAGTGGCAAGAAGGTGGTTCCTTTGAACTCGAGCAGCACCACATCTGAAAGCCCAAGTAACGGAATGGGGCGGGACATCCACGATATGGAGGACGACTTAAATCCGGATGACGGCGACGTTGATTACGTTGAGGTCACAAACAGGAAACTCAACCAGAGCGAGGTTTCTGATTTGGAAGGGGAAGGTGAGGGGGTGACCAAGACGAGCCCAACCACAACCACAAGCACCACCACGGAAATAAACAACACAATGATCAACGTGTTATCAGATGAAGATGAGGCAGAGACGACCACGATTGATATCCTCGGCCTAACGGGCGCCGTGGAAGAAGACAACAGCGGTAAAATCGCCGCCATCGTAATTTCTTCGGTTGGGGCGGTGTGCCTGTTTCTCCTCGCAGGTCTTCTGGTAAGCCCGCGCGAATCTGTTTAGGCCCAAACTAATAACCCATGCTCCCTTGCAGATCGTCATGAGGAAACGCCAGAAGCGTTTCAACTACGGCCAAAGATGCCGGCCGGTGAGCCTGGACGCGTACAGCATGGACAACGTGTCGATCTGCAACACGGTCGGAAGGCGAAAGGGAGTCCTGAGGTCCTCCAAGAGGTCCTACGGCAACCCCGCCTTCGAAGATCCCGTAAGTAAAAAACAAATTGGAAGCTGACGTGTCCTGAAGGGTGAAATTCCAGGCGACCGTCAGCCATCCGCTCAATTTCTTCGGCTTGTCGAAATTCGCCGGCAACTTGGACGATATGAGGGCGGAGTTCGAGGAGATTCCGCAGGTTACGACGAGGACCAATGAATTGCCGGAAGGCTGCGAGGTGAAAAATCGATATGCCAATGTGATTCCTCTTCCTGAGACGAGAGTTTTCCTCAATTACATCGACGGATATCCTAACAGCGATTACATAAACGCCAACTACGTGAGAGTAAGTACTTTTACTACGTGAATGATTCGAGTTGTTTTTAGCTCAACGCCCGCGTCCCCCTTGTAAAGACAAGGCCTGATAGGTTGGAACTTGCATTTTAGATCTTATTGTCCACTTGTTCTTGAAGCCCCTCTTGTTATCGTGAAGCCAACAATGTCGCAACTCCAGCTCCCACAAGGGGCCAAGTGTCTTTGACTCATCATTCCCTTTATAGTAAAATAGTAGCAACGCCCCCCGCCCCCAAATTTAAATCGCCCATTTCTGTTTTCTAGGGAGCAAAAGGAGCTAGACATTACTACATAGCATGCCAGGCGCCCATGCAAAACACCATAGACGATTTCTGGCGAATGGTTTGGGAGCAGCAAAGCAAAGTCATCCTCATGCTGACCAGCTTGTTCGAAAACGGCATAGTGAGTTAGCCCCCGGGGGCCAATCCAGGAACGAAAAGGTGATTACGATTTGCCTTGTTTTTTTTTTTTTTAGGAAAAATGCGCCGATTATCTACCGCCATCGGAAGTCCTGGATTGCCACCGGGTGTTCGGGGACTTCCAGGTCACCCTCAAGAAGCGAGAAGTGAAAGACAAGTACATAATTTCGAGTTTGCAGTTGAAGGTGAGTGCCGTCGATCGCGTTTCCCCCGCGTCATTTTCCTTTCGTTCTAGAACATGGTGTCCAACAGCTGGAGGGAAGTGACCCACTTGTGGTACTTGGAGTGGCCAGACAAGGGCGTGCCGGAAGAGGCGAATTCCATCATCGCCTTCCTAATCGAAGCCCGCAGTTACATGAAGACCGGCGGTGTCCCCGACGATAAGGTAGAATCGTCCTTTCGGCTTCAACCGGCATGACGCGCTGTTGTTTCAGGCTAAGGATGTTGCGAACGGCAATGATCCTGCCGCGTTCGAGCTTAGCCCCGTCGTCGTCCACTGCAGCCCGGGAACAGGAAGGACGGGCGCCGTGATTGGCTGTGATATCGCGATACGCGAGTTTGAGCTTTCGAGACAAGTCGACATCCCCAAAATTGTTTATAAAATTCGAAGGGATAGGGCTAGTTCTGTGCAAACGAAAGAACAGTATGCGTTTATTTATAAGGTAATCCTTTTTAGTACTTTTGCTTCATTTAATTGGAAGACCAAATTAGTTAGTTAGTTACTTCTTCTTTGTAATAAATACATCAAATACCTGCACATTTAAAACCAAGAACTTCTCTGCTTTCCATTTCCAATACTTCATTTTTAAAAAAGAAGAACGTGCAGCCTACAATGTCAAAGCAAACTCACGTTTCTGTTGAGGAGGAGGAGGAGAAGTAAGTAGGTAGTTGGTGTTTTTTGCATAACATGAAAAGCTCTTTCCTTCCTTCTTTACGTAAGGTAATTAACTTGTTATTCGCTAATGTAATTAATGCGAGAGTGAGAGTGTGAATACATCTAATTATGTATAAAATCTTTCTCGCTGTGAAATAATAAATAATTATTTTCAGGTGATCAATTTGTACGCTACCAAGCTGACGGGAGGTGCGCTAGATTCCATTTAATAGAAGAGATTATATTATGAAATAGTTATATTTAAGTTATATGTACTATTGTTTTCGTCTGAATGTGATATTTAAGCAGGCACAATTTTTTTTCTAGTGTGGTATTAGTTGGGACCAAAATGCTAAATAAAGAACAATGTTTTGTAAATAATTGTAACGAGATTTATTGTATATATGTATAAGAATATTGTTTTCTTTTTTTTTTCTTTTTTGTTTTATTATATAAACGGACTATCTCTGATGCTCTCTGTAATTCTAATAAAGTGTTGACTAAGTGATTTATTGCAAACAATTTTTTTCTCTTTCTCTCTTATTATGCATTTTTTTGCAAGTCCAAAAATACTTAAATAATTGTAACTATTTTCAATTGTATATCTGAGAAAACTCTGGTGATATATTCTGTCAGATTGTATTACCTTAACAGGAAAAGACAATCAAAACCCAAGAAATATTTCTAAGCTTCACTTCACCATTTGCTTTAAAAATACAAGCTGTTTCCACTTCCCCAAAAAGGGCGCCAAAGTACATTCAAGTCGACCAACTTTTTAGTCGAAAACGGCGACAAAGTACGTTCAATTTGACTAAAGTTTTAACCAAAATTCGTCGTCTGTTAAACAACGGTTTAAACTTAATATTAGGCATTCCTTATGAAATAATGCCAAATAATTGCTTATCCATTAAATGCTCAAGCAAATGTAAAAAATATGCCCACATTAAATGTGTACCTCTATCAGATATTGAAGAACTAACAGCTATCGTCCAGTTTAAGAAACCCTGGTCCTGTTCAAAATGTGATCTTCCTTCATCTGATAGGAATCAAATTACTGCGTCTTTCATTGAGACAGTTACTAAGAAACAATTTAATTTATTTAAATCTGAAATTAAAGGAGAGATGAAGGAAATTATACAGAATGAATTCAAAATAATTACAGACCGTGTTAACACATTGGAAATACAGGATCCCAAGTTAATTTAAACTAATTTCGTCCAACAAAGTTCCCAATTTTCTAAATATTTATTATCAGAATACTCGCGGTCTACGCACCAAAACACATGAATTTTTTCCTAATTCCTGTGAGCATCCTTTTGATATTATTGTGGTAACAGAATCCTGGTTAAACAACTCTATTAATAATAGTGAATTATTTCCTCCTGAGTATGACGTTGTAAGATGTGACAGAAAATATGATGCTTTAAATAAGTTAATCGGTGGAGGTGTCATTGTTGGCATTTCTAAAAGCCTTACATTTGTATATTATAAATCTTGCTATTACTACATCATCATTTCCAGATGTTTGGAAACGTGCTAGAGTTACTCCTGTTTCCAAAAAGGATGATAAAGTTGAGTTAAAGAACTATCGGCCTATTTCCATATTAAATAATTTTGCTAAGATCCTTGAGCAAGTTGTGTACACGCAAGTTTATAATCAAGCTCGTTCATATATTGCTCCTTCTCAGCATGGTTTCGTCTCCGGTAGATCTACAACAACTAATTTGGTCACCATAACGCAATTTATTATTTCTGAACATCTGGATAAGCGAGGACAAGTTGATGTTATATACACGTACAGATCTCACTAGTGCTTTTGATACTGTCCACCACGGCATCCTTCTTAAAAAGTTAAGTTCTTTCGGTATGACATCATCTGCTTTAAATTTAATGAAGTCGTATTTGACAAACAGAGTAAACTATGTGTCCTATAATGGCTACAAGTCTTTGGAATATCGAGCAACATCTGGTGTCCCACAAGGTTCCAATTTGGGTCCCTTACTTTTTGTGTTATTTATCAATGATTTGTTGGTGTCTCTAGAAGGTCGAGCTCTTGCTTTTGCGGATGATGTCAAAATCTATGCCTCAGTTACGAATGATCTTGAAGCTACAGAACTCCAGCGGTGCCTTGATGCTGTTGCGTTGTGGTGTTCAAACAATTACTTAAATTTAAATGTCAGCAAATGTTGTGTTGTAACTTACACCAAGAAGCTTCATCCCATCAATGTCAATTATTTTATTAATGGTCAACCGTTAAAAAGAAAGGATATCACTCTTGATCTTGGAGTTTCCTTTGATTCTGCGCCTTGCTTTTCCAATCATAAAGAAAATATTATTACAGTTGCTTCGAAAGTGTATGGTTTTGTCTTACGTACGCTTAAATATTTCAGTGACCTAGACGTTTTTAAGTGTCTTTTTAATTCGTTAGTTGTTAGCAGACTAGAATATGCTTCGCAAGTATGGGCACCCCTTTACATTTGTTACCGTTTAGATATTGAACGCGTACAACGTAGGTTTCTGAAGTTCCTTACTTTTAAAATCAGTGGGCAATATCCTTCTAGAGGCATTGACTATGATTGCTTACTACTTAGGCACAATTTTCAATCGCTCAGTGAACGTCGTGATATCCATGGAGCCAGATTTATTTGGAAGGTTCTTCACAACCAAGTTGATTGTCCTGAAATCCTGGGATATGTGAATCTTCTAGTACCACGATTTAACTCGAGATGGACCACAACATTTCACCTAGAAACTGTTAACACCAATATTCTTTTAAAATCTCCGCTTTACACTATGTGCCGTAATGCCGAAGTTATCTATAGCGACATATTTCATGATAAGTCTTAGTTGCGTTTAAGTGTTGCTTGTTATTATTTCTTAGTTTAGTTTAGTTTTTTCTTTTTTAATCTGTGGTGATTGCCCAACGGGGTCCTAAGTCAAAGACTTGTCAGGACCTCAGGAGCGGGAGTGTATTAGAGTGTGTGTAAAGTGTTCCATGGCTTTGTTACTTCCAACCTTCTCGCCGTTTAAGGGGAAACAGTGAAGGGTGCCTGAAGTCGATACCGACCACCCCCGAGAAAAATCCCGAGTGCGGTTCGAACCAACGGCCATGCGATTGCAAGGCCGGTCCTTTTACCACTGGACCGTTCAGGCGTTATGTTTAATATTTCTATTTCGTCCTATAATTGGGAATTTTCCTGTTGGGCGACAACTTAATAATAATAATAATAGAGGTGAATAAAACAAGAGATTTGATTGTAACGTGTAGGTCAATAAACCAGTAAAGAAAATGCGAATGAAAATTTTGTCAGTCTCTTTCCAACTTATTCTAAATTTACAAGACAAAAAAATACTTTACGTTTTCTCTTCGTGTCCCTTCTTCCTTTCTGTCTTCTTTCATTCTCGAAATTCCATCGGCTAAGTATTCGATTCGTTTTCCGTTTTTTTTTTTGATATCCTTCATCTCGCCTATTTCCTCTCCATGTCCTTCTTTCCGTCTTCTTTCAAGAAGGATTCATTCTCGAAATTCCGTAGCTTAAGTATTCGATTCGTTTTCCTTTTTCGAATGTCTTTTATTTCCGTCGTTCGTCGTTAATTTTCGCAAGTGATCATTAATTCTTCATCAGGGTTTCGACCTCGTCATAGCTGTGAGATGGTCCTGTTGGATGTTGTCGATGATATCATGAGGGGAATTGATAACAAAAAAATTACTATGCGAACTTTGTTAGACTTTTCAAAAGTCTTTGATACCATAAATCACCAGATGCTTTTAGCCATTCCTAAATTTATTGGTTTATCCGAAAGTGCAGTTAATTCTTTTCGTAGTTACCTAGGACATCGTACGCAACAGGTTGCAATTGACAATTGTGTGTCTTCTCCTTTGTGAATGAATCTTTAGTTTTATCTCGACTGAACTTTACCGATTCTGTTTATGGTCCCAACCTTGATGCTACTGATGTACGAAGAATTCAAACTCTTCAGAACTCTTGTCTACGATTAATCTTTGGAATTAGGCGTCGCCAATACATTACTTAGGCCCGGCTTTTCAATATCAAGTTAAACTGTAACTTTCGGTTTATTTCCATGGCGACAATTGTGTTCTTATGGGAGTAAACTGAAGGTTAAAGTTAACATACGATTGAAAAACCGGACCTTATAAGCTAAAAGAACTCGGATGGTTGAATATGTCTAATAGACGCATGCTGCATGTCTCTTTCATAAAATTATTGTCTATAAATTACCTAAATATCTTTCGAGAAAAATAGCTCGTTCGTTCACCTATCAAATTGTAAAAATTTACAATTCATTTCCTAATGACATCAAGTAATGGGTCTTACTCTATATGTATTTAAGCAACGATTTAAGAATAAATTGCTCTCTGAACAGAACACTCTCCCTTAGTTCTTTATTTTCTATGTCCAGTATATTCAAACGTATATTCGTCTGTTTATATGAGGTCTGTTCTAACAGTTAAGTACTGCTGTTAGAACAGACCTATGATTAGTAAGTCAATGTGTTGTGCATATATTCATAGAATTTGATGTATCCTAGTAGAAATAGTTCATCTACTTAATAATTAATTATTTATCTACTCCATTATTACTGTCATTTATTTACTCAATTATCACTATCATTTATCATTTACTTATTGTTGCTAACTTTGGGAATTAAATGTAGGCATATTATTATTATTTATTTTAGCGTCCCGATGATTTTCTCTCCATATCCTTTTTCCTTCTGTCTTCTTTCAACGATTCATTCTCGTAATTCCATCGCTTATGCATTAGATTCGTTTTCCCTTTTTGATATCTTTTACTTCCGTCGTTTGCCTTTGATTTTCGCAAGCGATCTTCATTTGTTTTAGCGTTCCGACGATTTTCTCTGCCACGTCCTTCTTCTTCAAAGACGGATTTATTTTCGTAATTCCATCGCTTAAGCATTCGATTCGTTAATTTAACTTGGAGGCTTCCGCGGCCGTCGTCCATGTTTGAGTTGGCTTCCGGTTGGAACCGCGTCACGTTGACTTATTCTACTGCCGACGTTTCGTTCTCCATTGCAGAAGAACTTCCTCAGGGCTGCTGCTGCTGGTGGTGTTGCTGTTGCTTCTCGTGGGTCGTTGAGACTGAGTGGGTATGTCTGTTGTACAACAGACATACCCGTTGAGACTGTGACAGAAACGGTGACAGAAAATGACTTGCATTGTTGTAAGTCATTTAACAACGCCATCTGTTAAAACATGCCGAAAGTTTATTTTTTCATTTGTTTCTACAAAGGTGGTTCACTCCCCGCGATGTAGTTCTTTTTTAATAATCTGTTGACCATAAATGTGGAAGGCAAATAATTCTTTGTTTTATCACTGTTTGTTTCCAATTGTTTTTTTAAATTTATTGTAGATTCTAGATACAGATACAGTGTAGATTCTTATACTGGGCTAAATAGCACAGTATAAGAATCTACACAGTAGAGACACTTGAGTATAGCTGTCATATAGCTGTGAATACACGGAACTGGATTGCAACAAGGCTCACAGAATTCCGGAATTGGAGCATTTATGTTGCATATCAGTGTACGTCCTAATTTGTTTTAAATTCTAATGTAGCTACCGGTTTCGATATATCTTCATCAGGCTGCTATTGTCAAAAAATTGTTAAAATTGAAATCAACCGTCATCTGAAAGAAGAAGGAGGAACATCAATGGTATCATTGATGGAAGGAGGAATATTTTCTTCTTTTCGATTATGGTTGAGTTCAATTAAAAAAAATATGACGATAGCAACCTGTTGAAGGTATAAATATCGAAACTATATTAAAATTTTAAACAAATTAGTACCTTTATTACCACGTTACAATTATATGTGTATCTAATTATGGACAATTAACATTAAAAAAATTCTTGATTTAATTGAACAGCCAATTCAGTCATAATAATAATAAATTAACATTGCAATTTGTAATATTTAAGTTAATTTAAGTTCTTAAAGTAACCGATTAATCCACCCTTTCACTGCTAATTCATAGAGGTACAGGCAACTAAATATACAGAAGATACTTACAATGTCTATTTTAATTAAATAATAATAGTAATCATGAGAATATTGAAAATTGGATGACGTTGAGTTTGAACCAAAAAGTATGCGGAAGTACCTTGGTACCAATAATTTCTAAAAGTATCAAAATAGTACTAAAGTAGATTGTGCATTGCACAAGCCACAAGGGCGTCTGACCAGGGGAGCGCCAGATTGTCTGTAATTATTTAAACAGATATAATTAAAAATGGGACTAAAACAGCAAACATAATGATTCAAAAGGACCTTGTTTATAAACTTTATTTCAGAAGAATTAGTTTTCTTGTCCAGAATTTTGGGGGCCTTACCACCTCTATCAATACTTGATTACCCTAATCGTGTCAAATATAAATTACATAATTTGTAATTTTTCGTCATAATGAAAAAAATAAATAAATGCGAATTCCACATACTTTCTTGTTGCCAACTGAAAAAAAAAACTAATTTAACCAAAAATTAAGCGTGCTAGGAATGTTGCCTAATTTTAGGTTGAGGACTTACAGAATTTTAATAGTAAATCATTACTTACATGCAACAGCAGTATTTTTCAACAATTATAAATATATTAACTGTGCAAGTAGATTAAACATCCAGATAAATAAAATGCGCAAACTTAGGCATTTGTGCAAGTGATTTGTGAAGGACCAAAGCATTCAGTTAATTATTTTTTCGGTCTTTCGAATATCAGGCGTCTTTATCTTCAGTGTGCAACATTTTCCTTGTGTTTGTATTTCTGTACCTTAGAGGTAAAGAATCGTATCTCCAGTTTTTGGTTAAATGCCTTTACATATTTCTTATCCGGTAGAGCATGTCAGTGTAGAGCACTGCCAGTTGTAATGTAAAACATGTTAGTGAAATTAGGTACTTAATAAAATAATCCAGAAGTTACACTGCTATTTTATCTCATTATTGTAAAAAAATACTGCATTTTAAAACTTCAAACTTCGTTTTCTTTAAATCTATGAGAATGGAGATACGATTCTTTACCTCTGAGGTACAGATTTATTTTTATTCATATTTTCGATTAATCTAGAAAATTATTTTAAAAAGAAAATTCCCTAATAAGAAGTTGCATAAAGATCATTAAGCCTCAAGGTTCGAATACACGTACCACTTTAGCAAATGAGGTTGGCCGCTGAAAGACCCCCAAAAAAATACTACAAGATTCCATCACCCGCCCTGTGGGGGTTCAGCAAAGGTCGAACATGACTTTCTTTTAAATGCACTATGGACGGTCCTACTAAAAATGTTAAGGCAAACAAATGTCAGTTGCAATGACTTATGACAAGGAAAGAACACTGATTGACGGTGGTTTTCAGTCGTTTGTGTTGTAGTATTGCATCGTCCATCAGTAATCGGCCATTGTGACTGTTTTATTGATTGACCTCGACTATGGAAAGAGGCCCGTGTATCCGAACCCTTACACAAAGCAAGCTTCAGGTAAGCACCTCGATTGCTGCACATAAAGGAGCCAATGAACGATTGGATTAGGGCGTTTTAAATATGTGTGATTTCTTCTTTTAATTAATTAATTATTTATTAATTGCTGAATAGATAACATAAATTCCTTATCTTGTATGAAATTTTTATGAAACATCTTAAGGGATGTTTCGCTGAACGGTTGACGACTTTCTCAAGATTATAAACTATTTTAAAAAAAATTGAAAGGCGTTCATTTTCTTTCGATTCAAATGTGTTATTTAGTTAAGTTTTAAAAATGCAAATTCGCAATGGGATTCAATTAGATATTATCCAGAAACTCTCTCGTCCTAATTAGTTTAGCGATTCGAGGCTTCTTGAATGACGCAGAAAGTAATGCGATTCAATTAGCGCATTTATGCCCATTATAACCCCCCGGTTAAAACGGTACAACACGGAAGGATTTTGCAAAATAAACTCGTTTTCATTTCATAATACAAACGCCCATCAATAAAACAAAGTACTTCATAAATAAACTAAATTATTTAATGCGGTAAGTTCATGTCCTTGAGTTTTCTGTGAATGCTAGATAGTTGAATGTCTTTGGCATTGATGTTTAGAATTTACGTAACTTTTCGCCCTTTCAGGAAGCTAAGAATAACCGGAAAGAGGATTTTACGATCCTGTTTGCGCCATTACTGAGAGTACCCAGGTGCACTTAGACGTTCCATTTTGTTTCCAACTTACGACTTCTTAACATGAAGAATGCACTGTCTAATAAAAAAAAAACAAGAATACCTTTTAACTCTTAAAATTTTCTTTATTTATAAAGCTAAACTGAGATGTATTTATTTATTTATGTATTTTATTAATAAGGGCGTACAATAGAGGGTTGATTCACAAGTAACAGCAAAACTCATTTTAAAGCTCTTTAAAAAAAAATCTAAGTAACTTGCCTTGCAAAGTATGTCTGCTTAGAAAAAGGAACTTTATTAATTGAGCAACAAAACCCGATGCATCAGTAGCGTAGTTAGAAAAATCGGGCCCTTCCACAAGCACGGTCGAAGGGCCCCCCTCCTTTGTTTCTTTTTTCTATCTAGACTGTGTTGTTGATATTTGTACTTTTTCTCACAATCAGTGTCCAAAGCCAGGGCCCCCATACTCATTACTATGCAATCGCTACGCCACTGGGATGCATCATAAAACTGTGCTGAAGCAAAGCCCCTTAATTTTTTCTATTATTCCATTGCCACTATTTAATTTAATTTATGTTTAAGTTACGAAAACTCTTGAATTTCATTCCTGCGTAGTTGTTGTATTCCCATATAGAGGGAACTGGCTTTTCGCACTATCTACAATAAAAAAAAACAACCCCCGTACTTTTTCCATAATTTTTTTATCTTTTTTCGCAACACCTACCCCCGCGAAGGTCTCGATGTTCAAATCGACGAGTCCGGCGACGCTCAATTTCGTGCTTCTGTGCGCCCTTTGGATCACCAGACAAAGTGCCTTCCTCAATTTGAAATGGGGAGAGGTCGCCCAGGGGCAGGAGAAAGCGGCGTCGGCGATACTCGAGGACTAAATAAAAAAAATCCGACTGTCGAGAAAATTGGGGAGAACCTACGAACCTCTTCGACTATTTTCGCCCCCGCCAGGCAGTAAATGAAAAGCTGGAATAACACCAGCAGCAACATCGGGACGTACCTGACTAACCCGACGCCGTTTGGAGGAAACCTGCGGATTCAAAATCATTTATTTGCCGAATCGGCATTAATTTTTGGACTTACCCGTCTATAGACACAAGAAACATAATCGTGCATATATTAAAAACGGCCGACGAAAGCTGAGCGACGAGGACCAAAGAAAATATCACGTTCATATCCTTCACGAAACTAAAAGTACACAAACTTTTTTTTAGTGTTAAGGACACCCTAAAATAAGCACCCTAAAATAAGCACGTGGTGGTTTACAAGTTCCCCGAGCCGCTTCAGTAAACTCCTTTCCCCAATATCTTTCGTCGACATGATCACCCCAAAGCCGTACTTGATCATCTTAGATTGGCAGAACGCGTGCGTTAAGAAAGAAAAGAACAACCCATCAACCCCAATCACCGCCGCCGAAATCAGAACCATGTGTAATATCTGCCACAAGTAAATAGTGATGTAGCAGACGTTGCTGTTTGTGTTGCATAATTCGTATGTCTTGATCGGCAGCAACATGTTTGAAGTGAAGAGTGGCTTCACGCATAGCATAAGGACCGCGAGCCCCATTAAGGTCAGGTAACCGTTGAAGGCCCTTCTGACCATGACGTAGATGTACGTCAGTTCGGCTTCCAGTTCCCCGCCGAATTTGTTTGTGGGCCAAAATTTAGTTATCTTGTCCAGACCTACGAGTATTGCTCGGCGGAATACCAAAGTTGTGAAACTTTTCGTGGCGATCTGGAATTTGAAAAAGAAATTAATCTTGAAGAAAGAGTTTCCAGGAGAAACGCAAATTGAAGATGCGAAGAAAAATCAAAGTAAATGGAGAGAAAGAAAGATGCATGATGACCTTATAAGGTCCAAGGAAGAACGATGCCAGAAAGCGTAAAATTGGGGGCAACATCAGGACGTCCCACTTAACACGGGGTCAAAAAGTTTGTTAAAGATTTCAAGGACCAATTCTCTTCTGTGTAATCAATTCCACATGACACAATCCTCTTCGTGAATTTTTTTCGCATTTCATTATTAATGACATGGTAATGCAACTGAAATAAATAAGTTTTTTTATTTCCTCTTAATTACATGTTACAAAGTGTAACGAAATTAATAAGCGAGGCAACAAGCTGTCGGCATCGTGAACGCCGCGAATGTTTGTTTTCCTTGCGGATGAAGTGATGACACTAGAATATTATTTTATTTGAACATCTTCCGATATCTCAGTGTGCCGTTGATGTACAGAAGACATCGGCGGTATTTATGACTTTAAAAATAGAAAAAACTTAAGAAATAGCCTCGGTATAAGACTACAGGGACACTTCTTCTTTGCTTTCCGCCAGTTTATCAATATTTCTTTTTCTGTAATAAGAAATACTTTGTGTCTTGTGCTGGGACATCTCTTTGCCGGTTTAGGAATTTTCTTTTCGTAATGTTGCATTTTTTTCTGTATACAAGGTGTGAGCAACAAGTAAATGATAGTTCAACTTAGGTTACAATGTCATAATAGTCGAGCTTCTAAAACGTTAGTAAACTAAAAAAATCCTAGTATGCAGCTGCATTTTAATGGATCCAACAGTTTCTATTACATACCTTACATAATAATGACATTTCAACGATGATAGTTGACAGTTTTCTGCAGTCGTTGCCCATTTTGCATGCTCGCCACTGTACGTACATATGTGCATCGACAGTATCATAAAAACTCAGGCCAGATTTGTTAATTACCTTTCATTCAGTTATATCACAGGGAATTACAGCTTTCTCACTTGTCGAGGCTAATTGTAGTAGTGTATTGTTGCATTCGAAATAAAAAAGATTTCAGGATGGGAATTCGCATACTTTTTGATCACCCATCGTATATACGTAGAGTGATCGTTCTTATATTACCTTTCAGACACTCTCTTATTAATTCGTTTTAACTAACTTTAAAACCATAGACTTTACGGACTTCACCAAAACGATAAACTGTATGTAATCCATGGACTTTATTAGGCCAATAGACTATATATGAAATCCATGGACTTTACCAAAACGATAGACTATACAGGGTGTTTACGGTCTTCTCTGTATCCTTCTAGGGGGCGATAGTACGCCTCAGAAGGAGTCGATAAATCTTAAAACGTCTTAGTAAAAGTCATCTAATAAGCGAGATAAAAAATCTTTTATTTTTTATATTAAACGGTTAATTTGTTTTAAACTCTTGTAATCTACTACCTAATTAGCATTGTCCACTACAAAAGATGTTCGAAGTTATCACTACGTTGTTGCATAACAAGTCTTGTTCGGCGTGGCCACGACTCCACATACTGTGCAAGGCCCAAAACTTGTTGACGATTTTTTAGTCAAACAAAGGCGACGCGACAGTGAGACTGGATTACTGATAACTTTACCTGTCAAATAACAAACGTAATAACCATTAAACAATAATTTTTGCAACCGTCCAAGGTTACTTTTATCGTTTAATGTAAAAAATAAAAGAATTATTATCTCGCTTATGAGACGACTTTTACTAAGGCGTTTTAAGGTTTATCGACTTCTTCTGAGGTGTACTATCGCCCCCTAACAGGATACAGAGAAGACCGTAAACACCCTGTATAAAATCCATTGACTTTACTAAAACGATAGACTATATGAAATCCATGGACTTTACTAAAACGACAGACTATACGAAATCCATGGACTTTACCAAAACGATAGGCTATACAAAATTCATGGACTTTACCAATCTGCTATGTATAAAGGCAGTTTTAGATTAGCCTATTTCTACAATAAAAATCTAGAGCAAGAAATTTCTGGGCTGCAGATACGGTTTGCGGACAGAACATGTTCTATTTTTCCAGATAGTTTTTAATCCAATACAAATTTACTGCACACATTAAATTGTTTAAGAAATTGAACCAAACCTTGTACAAGAATCAATCTTTACATCCTCCGGCTTTTCAGCAGAGAATAGAATATAAAAGTCGTAGGGTCGTTTAAAAAATTTGAAAAAATGATAAAATTTATTGACTTTATTAAAACCACAGATTTCGTAAAATTTACGGACTTCAACACAACTGTGACTATATGAAATCCATGGACTTTAAACGGTAGACTATACGAAATCTATGGACTTTACCAAAACGATAGGCTGCATACAAACAACAAAACGATAGACTATAATCAAATCCATGGACTTCGCAAAACGACAGTCTATATGAAATCCATGGACTTTACTAAATTGGTCTTTTGATGTATTTCAATAAGGTTCAGTTTCCTACAGTTTTATTGCTTTTCGGTCGATTACTTTTGACAAGCAGTATACATTACCAATACGATATGGGTAACATCCACCGACTCTTCAGCAGAGAGTAGAATATAAAAGTGGTAGGATCGTTCAGAAAATGATTAAAACCATAAAATTCGCAAAATAAACGGACTTCACCAAAACTATGCACTATACGAAATCCATGGACTTTAGTAAAACGAAAGACTACATGAAATCCATGGACTTTACCAAAATGATGGATTATAACTTTGTCTTAACACAGTTCTGAACTAGTTCGAAACTGTCAAATATATATAATAGTTGAAGGATCGTTTAAAAAATTAGAAGCAGATGATAAAATTCATTGACTTTTTTAAAACCATAGACTTCGCAAAATGTACGGATTTTACCAAAACGATAGACTATAGCTTTGTTCCAACGCAGTTCTGAACCAGTTCTAAACTGTCAAATATATTCTTCCGTCAAATTAATCACCAGTTAAATGTCAAACTTTAATCGTCGCATACTTTTGACAGTTTCGGAGTAGTCACAGACTGTTGTTAGAACAGGCTTTTATGTATATGAAATCCAGGGACTTTACTAAAACCGATAGACTATATGAAATCCATGGAATTTACTAAAACGATCAACTATATGAAATCCATAGACTTTACTAAAACGACAGATTATTCAAAATCCATGGACTTTACCAAAACGGTAGATGAAATCCATGAACATTACCAATATGACATGTATAACAACCACTGACTTTTCAGCAGAGAGTAGAATATAAAAGTCGTAGGGTCGCTTAGGAAAAAAATGAATAAAATTCATCGACTTTATTAAAACCATAGACTTCGCAAAATGTACGAGCTTCATCAAAACGACAGACTATATCAAATTCATGGACTTTAGTAAAACGATAGACTACACGAAATCCATGGACTGTAGTAAAACACCAGACTATACGAAATCCATCGTATTTACCAAAACGATAGACTACATAAAATCCATTGACTTTACTAAAACGATAGGCTATACGAAATCCATGGACTTTACCATAAAACGATAGACTATATAAAATCCACAGACTCTCCAGCAGAGAGCAGTATGTATATGAATAAGTATATAAAAGTCGAAGAATTATTTAAATAATTTGAAAAAGATAATCAAATTCATTGACTTTATTAAAACCACAGACTTCGCAAAATTTACGGACTTCAACAAAACGATAGACTATATGAATTCCATGGACTTTTAAAAAATTGTAGAAGAATCGAAAGAAAAGGAACATAAATGTCCTTGTGGCCCAATCACAACTGAAGTTAGATGTGTCCCAAGCAGTGTTGCTAACGCTCTTAAACTCTTTCAGCCAGATAAATAAAAAAAATGATTTAAAAACGATATCATCGACTTTTCAGGCTAAGCAGAACGCAAAAGTTGTGAAGTTGTTTAGAAAAAAAAAAGTCATCAACTATTAAAACCGTAGATTTCGCAAAATTTACAGATTCTACCAAAACGAAAGACTTATGATTCTTATGAAATCCATGGACTTCATTAAAACGATAGACTATACAAAATCCATGGACTTTACCAAAACGATAGACTATATAAAATCCATGGACTTTATCAACCATAGACTTTGGATTTTAAAATCATAGGCTAGGTTGCACAAAAGATCAAATTCAAGCCTAAGTTAAAATGTGATACACGTTATGACGTACAGCAAATCGTGTGTCACATTCTGACTTCTGAACTTTAAAAACATACCCAGACAGCACAAAAGTCATAAAGATGTCTTTTAGATGTCTTAAAAGGTTAAGACATCTAAAAGACACCTTTAAGTCATCTTTATGACTTTTGTGCTGTCTGGGTAGGCTTAATGAAATCTATGGACATTAAAACTATAGAAGCATCAAACCAAAAATGTTGGTATAAATCTTTTGTGCAATCCATCCAATAGTTTTAAAATCCATGGACTTTCAAATCACAGACTTAATGAAATCTATGGACACTAAAACTATAGACCCCTAGCAAGCTTGCTGGTGGCGCCGCCTGGTGGTGGTTGCGACAAAGATTGTAGGACGCGACTTGAAACCCTCATATCCATTTATATCATTTCGAAGAAGATTTGAATGTGTTTGCTAGTATTTTCTCGATTAGTTTTAAAGTATGGAAAGTAAAGATCGTCCTCGTAACTCCAGTGACAGTACTGACAGTCAACTGACAGCAGTGTTGCCAACCCTGATACGACCGTTTTCCCTTTCCAGGTGGTTCAAAACGATCCTATACAGTCTTGCCACATTGGCCGCTAGTGGCGCTCGTGACGCCGTTTGCTACCCGCCTATAGAAGCATCAAACCAAAAATGTAGGTACAAATGTTTTGTGCAACCCTGCCAATGACTTTAAAATTCATGGACTTTCAAATCACAGACTTAATGAAATCTATGGGCATTAAAACTATAGAACCATCAAACCAAAAATGTTGGTTTAAATATTTTGTGTAACCCAGCCAATGGCTTTAAAATCCATGGTCTTTAAAATCACAGATTTAATGAAATCTATGGACATTATGGACTATAGAAGGAAATAAAACCAAAAATGTTGGTTCAAATCTTTTGTGCAATCCAACCAATGACTTTAAAATCTATGGACTTTAAAAACATAGACTTAATGATACCTATGGACATTGAAACTATAGAACCATCGAACCATAAATGTCGCAGCTGTCAAAATGACGCGCGTGATGAGTGATATCTCAATTACCACTGTAGTTATGACTAATAAACTTCACGTGGTATTTCAACTGCGTTATAAATCAAACTTTTCTGCTTTCCGCCGCCGATGTTTCGTTCTCTAATACAAAAAGGAAATCCTCAAGACTGCAGTTGTTCTTCTTGTTCTAGTTGGAGCTGCCGTATTTCGCAAGCAGCCCGAGGATGTTCTTTTGCAAGAGAGATTGAAATGTCATCGTGAGCAGAATGTCATTGGATGCTTGACGATTTGCTTACTTGAAACGTCCCAAATATAACGTCGATTCCGTTTTCGAAAGTGTCGGTTCCTTTCCAGTTGAGCACCATTTCCAGAATCAGCAAGATCTCGTTGAAGACCAAAATCGTCACGAGGCCGAAGTATTTCAGGCGTTCCGAAAATTCGGGGAATTTCGGATGCATTCCGCACAATTTCAGCATGAAGAGCGACCTTTCTAGAAGGACTTTATCGGCCATTTTGTCTTTCTTGGAGATATTTATTCAGCGGTCGGCTCGGCATTGAAACGATGCCGTCCAAATTTATTCGTCGAACGATTGTAAAAATTGGCGCAATTTAAAAATCATTTATTTACGGAAAAATAGCGGGAATTTCTATGTTCCGGGGGGAGGTATGCGATTAGGATTTCCGAACGTGTAATTTCGCACTGTTAAGCAGGGGGCGTACGTGTCATCGTTTTTTTTTAAATAACTGGGATTATTTAATTCTGAATATTTTAGAGACAACGGCCCGTATTCTCATGCTATTATTAAAGCTGTCTTTGACTAAAGTCGTGTTTACAATAAACAAGAAACGATATAGCTTTATGACAGTTGAATGCGTGAGAGAGTGACGGACGAGCGTTGCCATGCAAATTAAACGCGTTATTAAATTAATCATAGGATGAGAATACGGGCCAGCATTTTTTTAAAGATCGTTCCATAAGACAATTGTGTTGTAATTTACGAGCTTCTTTGACTATCATCAAAGAGCTTCTACAATCCACCAAACAGTCCGCCCCTTCCGTTTTGATTGTATTGGGTGAATGGGTTTCAAAATGTTCGATGTGATACTGTGATATTTAATTTTTTTACGATGACAAAAGTATAAAAACAAAACAATATTTAATAATAAGGTGGGTATAAATTTACGCCTCGCGAATACAACAAACCCAAACGAATTGGTGCGTCCTCGTTCGATATTGTTTAAAAAAAAAAGGGCAAGGTCTGTACACCACCATAACGAACCCAAACAAATTAATTAATTCCGTTGCCGGGAACTTTTTTTTCCAGCTCGCGGAATTATTGACAAACACGTTATTGCAAAATACGAAGATAATAGCTTACTTCAACAGGTGAGATAACAACATACGTGAAATCTTCGAGTCGGATACATCCAGTATATCCAGATTAAGTCGGTACGTACAAGGTTCTTGTGCATTGGCAATGCATTTTGCCGGCCTCTACCTGAATTTGAGAGTGCAGTGCAGCAGTCGCATGGGTTTTATTTTACAACGGATATGTGGCTTGTGTTTATGACGTTTGCATGTTTAATTATATTATTATTTGCATTAAGTGTAATAAGTTGACGCTCGTAAATGTTGCATAAAAAATTCTCAACCGCATATATCGTGATTACGAGTGAATGTGCTTGCGACAATACTTGCCAATAGTATATTAATATTTTCAATATTAAGAGGAATTTTAATTCTTACCATCTTGTATACCCTTTTGAAACATAATCAGAATGTATGTACCTCCGTCATTGCAATCTACTTTCGGGAACTACCACGTATCGTCCGAAGCTGTTTGTCTTATGCATGCATGTGATTAATAAAAAAATTGTGTGCAAACGTCAGATGAAGCAACCGCAAATGTGAAGGTTGAACTTCACAGCTTCACTTCTGAAGCTGTCTGTCTTATTCATGCATGTGATTAATAAAAAAAATTGTATGCAAACGTCAGATGAAGAAACCGCAAATGTGAGGATTGAACTTCACAGCCTGAAGAGAAATAATTAAGATCATGAGATTGCTTTTTTTACGAGGGTTGTAAATAAAGTATTGGCAATATACAGTCTTTTCGTATTGCTTTTCCCCTTGTGTCAGATGTGTTTCCTAATTTGTCAAATGACTTTCCAATCCGTTCAAAGTATAGTAGGCCTGCGGATTGGAAAGTCATTTGACGAATTCGGAAACATAATTGACAAAAGGGGAAAACCAAAAGAAAAAGACTGTAAGTATACAATTTGAAAATCGCTTTATGGTTAAAACTTGAGTGCACGTGGTAAAGACAAAGACAGTAACAATGGCGCTATCCCCACTCTATCCCCACGCTATCAAAACTGTGATTTACTGTTGCAGTATTTCCTCTTTTGTTCTGAGTATCATGCACACTGTTAAGTATATAGGTTGTCTGTAGTCTCAACGTTGTATATGAACAAATACAATTATTTTATGTGACTTGTATATAATCTTCTGACCTTCTGTTAAATACGCAGAGGTTCCAAGATGTCATCTGTCAAATCGAGCATGTTCTGGGCAAATGTATACAGTTTTTCATCAATTCTAAATCCGAATTGCAACAGTCTTTTTATTATTATTATTATTTTTTTATGTTGAAATTGCCGTTCTGAAAAGTAATGCACGTTTATGTCAAATAGAATTTACAAACACTAACACAGCACCTCAAAATACGTGTGCACCCTATTGACTTGGGGCAGATAATGACACATCTTTGGCTTTGTTACTTATGCGACGCACGTAGGCCTACCAAGGGGATGCATTACACTAACGCATCCCCGTTACTGGATCGACGCGCCTCTCATGGTTATATCCAGGCTGAACTAATTCGAAATTATCAAATTTGCGTAATATTTGTTAATGGGAAATTAAACTGTAACAACTCCTTTCTTAGCAAAAGGCTCACTTGCATTTGGAAAATTTACTGGCGGAAAATACTAAACTTTCCAAGTGTAACTCAGGGGGCAGTTTGTCGGCAAGTAGAGACTGACACTGTCCTCTGAGTTACACTTGGAAAGTTTAGTGGCGGCATGTATTTTCCGCCAGTAAACTTTCCAAGTGTAAATGAGCCTTAAGAGAAATTTTGCCTGAAGGGGAACGTTCCTTCCGGAAGCAAAAAGAACGGGTTGAAAATTTTGAAAGATGACGAGCACTGTAAGTGAGAATCAGAGGAAATGTAGACCAAACTTAAGAGAAGCTCACTCCAAAAAATATATATATATATATGGACGGAACGCCACTAAACCGAAGTAAAAGTCGAGTTCGGGTGGCGACTCCGACAAGATGACAATTTAATGTTGACTTTCTGCATTTACTTATTTGACCTTTTGAGCTTTTATGATATATTTCATCACGGTCGCAGAAGCATTTAATGCTCGCATTTTCATAAGCATTGTTCGTCTGCGGTCTGATAATCGACTGCTGACCTTAGGAGACGTTCACAACTGTATACAACTAATACCTTGAAACGGTCGCGAATTTGTTTATAAAACAAAATGCATGTTCTTGTTGTAACTTTAATTTTAAATAACAAATAAATGTACATATTCTAGGAATTGTAACTGCCCAGCGGAAGCAATATCGCCAGGTCTACGGTCTTTTCAATAGGCAATATAACAAGGGGAGGGTCATAAATTTTTGTCACACTTGAGGTACTTTCAATTTTTCTTGAGTTGACTATCACATAAATCTGTCACGCGAGTTTCTAATGGTCATCTGGTGTTCTTTAGAAATTGTACAATTTGACACGAGTAAGTTTCTGTAAGAGGATGCTGCTATTGAAAACTATCGACTGCAGGCGTGACCGGGTAATAACATGCTGATTTTTAATTGCTTCTAAACAAAAATCTGCAGGCGAGCGCCGTGTTTCCTCAGTAAGCGGAAACATAAAGATGTCAAGAGGGTACTTGTAATTGAGAAGTTTGTTGTGGACTTTGAAAAAACAGCACATGTGGTCTTCCGGGGTGGTCGTTTTAAAAGCTTAGAAAAACACATTCCAAGAATCGGGGGGCGTTTATCTTTCTGAATGCTAAACACAGCTCTATTGGTCAAGGGGTGTTTGAATTTGGTTTTCTGATAGGAGGAAGGGGAATTAATTTTGTTCAGCCGAAAAATGAAAATTAAAATTACAGACAGATAGCTCCGAGCTTTTAAAACGATCAGTCGTATTTTTTGGGCTTGGCGAATTGCTTTAGGTACTTGTTTCTCTGATTTAGTTTTCACAATAGAGTTAAATCATTTATATCGGTACGCCTAAAATCCCAGTGTTTCAGAGGCAATTAAATAAAAACTAAACAAGTCGGTGTCGCGCACGGTAAATTAATTGCGGGTGTATTTAACTTAGTGCAGTGAGTGTATTGGATTTTAATTTTGCGGACGCGGAGTTAGGTAATCTGACTTAATTTGTATTTTATTCATTACATACTTGGTGGTATAAATTGTTTAAAAATCATTTTAATTCTCTCATCCATTTGTGGCCAGATAATCTGTAAATTTCAGTACTTGCTCGGCTTGTGCCATTTTTTTTATTGAAGTATTTTCATTTGCATTCTAACCGAGCTTAAAGGTAAATAAGTTGCAACCACATTAGGTGACCATTTGTTGTATAAATTATTAGACTAGTTTGCTTGGCGTTCTGTAATTTAAATCGATCAGAGGCAGTCAACCGACGCTTTCAAGCTATAGTGCAATCCATATACAGTGTACTCTTGTAAAATTAGTTTATCCCTTTTGGCGATATTCTCTGGCAAGTTGGAAACACTCAACAAGGGGTTTTCGATTGGCGCAGTGAAGTCGACTGTTTTGTACCACTGGTCTAAGGCAAGTCTAGATCTGCCGCTAAAATCAAGTGTGACCAGCACAAGTTAATTCCCGAAATCAAGGCCAATTAGTTGCCGTTACGAGTTTCGTAAAATTACGAGGCCAAACAATTGTGAATCACATTCATAGCCATCTTCTTAACCGGGTTTCCCTCACCTGTGTGTGGACCGAAGTGTAGTTCTTGTCGGGAGATTTGCGGGTTAATTAGAAGTAATTCGCTGAGAGACCGAAAGATCATAACTACCCACTGTAGAGCATCAAATAAAACGGTCAATTCTTACCATTGCGCATAGGGTTAGATAATCGTCGAAAACAACGCAATCAGAGGTTAACAAATGAAGTGAGAGTCACTGCACCTCCACCTCTTGGCGATAGGAGCGGTTGAGAATCTCCCCCTTCGCCGCGTTATTAGGTTAGAAACAAATCGGCTCACGCGCCTCCTCAGGAGGGCTTCCATGAAAAACTTGCGATTACTATTGATCCTGGGCGACATTTTGTATCACATACTTCCCCGAATATCTGATTAATTAATTAATTATGTTCATTAAGTAAGTACACTGTAGGCACACAGCCACACTGTGCGCTGGTTGATCATACAGAGCGTCTTCGAGTACTATTGAAAGTGATAAACACGAGTACCAAGACCAATCTATTTTTGAAAGCAACTTAATTGTTAATATAAATTGTTTGGGACAAGCATAAAACCACCAGCTGTGTAATTGAAAACAGTTAGTTTGTCACGATATTCGAACGAGAAAGCCATTAAACGAATTCTACTGTATTTCTTACAAAATCGTAATTTTTTTTCTTGTGTGTTTCTCTGTATTGGATTTTTAAAACGACAAGGTTTTTCCGCTCATTTTTCTAGACTGCAGGGCGGCTAGAAAAATGAGAGTTTTTACCTTGGTTTTTTTAGCAATAAATAATTAATTAAATTTAAATCCGTATTTTATTTATACGTAGCCAATTCCCGCTATCTCAGAGTTATTATCGTCTCACCGGGATTCGAACCAGGGTGTGCAGACATAAGTAGAGTCCTTCACTAATTAGCGATCACGAGGCAATAATTATTGAAAGTTGTTTGAAATATTGGTAAGGTTACCTCAGGGGTTCTGGGAATAGGTCGACGCAGAGCGTAGTATTATTGTAGGTCAATAGGATTTCCTTTAGAACTGCAGGTAGAGGCACCGGCTAGACGTAGGGCATGAGGCAATGAAACCTGACTCTTTTCAGAAATCCTGACCGAGCCGTACGCCTTACGGTAAATACGCGTTAAATTCTTGCAGACAGCCAATTTTTCCAGTTACCAGCAAATTAATTTGTCCATAAATTAAATTGTTTATTTGTTTGGACATTTTTTATTACTATTTAGTTGTCTGTAAAAGTCAACAAACAAGCGTAGCACATCGGCGTGTTACAACCTTTAACCTTTTAAGCTGTTAAGATATTTTTCAACGCGGTTATAGAAGCATTTAATGTTCACATTTTTATGAGCTTGTTTGTGTACGGTCAGATAATTGACTGCTGACCTTAGGAGCCGTTCGCAACCTGTATACAACTAATACATTTAATCTTTTAAGATATTTTTCAACGCGGTCAAAGAAGCATTTAAGGTTCGCATTTTCATGAGCATTGTTCGTTTGCGGTCGGATAATCGACTGATGACTTCAACAGCCGCTCGCAAGCTGTATACAATTGACACATTTAAATTCTTGGCCATAATCAAAGCGCCTGTTGGATATAAAGATCGTAGCAAAACAACTGAAGTTATGTTTCGTCGTTGCATCTGAATCTTCACCACTTCTAGGATGTGCTTGGATACGTCGTCTTCATGTCGACCTAACGGAAAACGATAAGAAGGCAGAAAATGCATCAAATTTGCCAATTCATTTCATCGATTCCGTTTTTACAACAGCAAAAAACTGCGTAAACATCCGAACTGAAAGTTGGTTGCGATGAGGACTTCTCGAACAAAAAAAAATTAATATCTAGGAGTATCGATTAAGTTGATTTCATTTATATAAAATTGATCTGTTTGATTCAAGCTGTTTCTAAGATTAATTGAAGGACTTTCCTGTTAACTAAAAGTAACTGACATGAAACTCTATAATGTTACTAATTTTTAAAAGTTGGCGCGCAGCATGGAGTCAAAATGGCGGCAAATTGCGTTGGTTTTATACGGTGACGGACAATAAAATCCGGGCACGTCATTTGCACAATGTAAACCTTACTTTCATATTTTCGACGTTTAACGCATGTCGGTAGTAATTCTGACGTTTGATTCAAATTTTATTTGTTTCTTTTGACAGAAATATAACCTCAGTAAAAGCCTGATTTACCAAATTTGTCCAAATACGCGCGACATGTCAAAATCTTGCCCGGATTTTATTGTCCGCTACTGTACAAGGAGGTTATAAGAGGTAGGGAGGAAACTAGAGTGTACGATTTTGAACGTGTATTGAAGGTACACGTGTACACGGAAATCCGTGTAACGACATTCGCGAATTAAACACAGGTGTTATTAATTCACGTGTAATTAACTCTTATTCTACGTGTACACGGATATAATTACACGTGTATTTTAATACACGGGTCCGTTCGGTATGTTCAAATCCAGGTTACCTAGCAACGGATGTGTTTTTGTATTAAATACACGTGTAATGTAATTACACGGATACCCGTGTATTTAAAATTACACGGACTAAGATCATGATGCGTGTATTACACGTATACACGTGTACTAACATATACGTGAAATAGAGAGCTCTAGAGGAAACCTAAACCTTGACAAGTGAAGCCACTTTCGCCATATTTGTGCGCCCACTGACTCGCACGTGTTCACATGTGTTTACAACTAGGTTGAAGTCTTTAATCTATGTTTATGTTATAATAGTTTGCTGTTCTTAATGACCGATTGCACCAATATTTTAAACAGAACTTAAATTTAAGTGGTGTTTAGACTATGACATTATTTGTAGTTGTAGGTTTATGGTGGATTTCACAAACGTTACTTAAATTTAATCAAGCGTTAAAAGTAAACGTTGCTATGGTTACATGTGGTGAAGGTGGCTGAAGGTAAAGGAATGATTATTCTAAATGAATGATTGAATTTAATCGACTTTTATGAAACCCAGCATTAACAAAATATTAGCCACATTCTAATTGATACTTAAGTTGAAGTTTAGATGTCAATCAGAATGATCAGAATGTGTTTGACATTATATGTACTGACCATACGTAAATGTCATATTCTAAACACAACTTAAATTTAAACTCTGCTAAAAAAGTTGGTGCAAACGGGTGTATTCAAACGTTTAAAACTAAGTAGTGATCATGGTCTCGTGCTCCTCTTGTTCTAATCGAACGGACAGCTGTACACTCATTGTGAATAATATTAAAATTCATTTCACCAGTGAGTAAACGGAAATGTATTAATTTATTTTACATAATGCGGTACTATTTTGTATATAAATTGCAAATAGTATCTATTTGTCTCCTGAAAATAAGAAGAGATTCTGTTTAAATTAGGTAGACAATCCGCAATGTACGCCCTTTCCCCTTGCCCCACGCGGCTTCTCTTTACCACGTCTACGAATTGGGTTATATTTCCCTTCCTACTTCTTATAAGGTCCGTTCCACTTGTCAGGATTTCGAGTTCTGAACAGTTCAAAATTGTACTGAACATGGGCAGTGCACAAAATTAGGTATAAATTTCGTACTGCGCATGATTTGAACGGTTCAGAACTTGAAATTCTGTCAAATGGAACAGACCTTGGTTTTGTAGAATGAGGAATACTATATTTTGCAGCGCTATCTATCTAAGAGAAACTTCATACAATTGATTGCTTTTTTGTCAACATTTCACTTTGACAAGTTTGTTAATTAAAAAGATATGAAAAATATTGGATTTTTTTGGCGAATGCTGCGGTTTCTCCTTTTCTTTTCTAATCAGTCTTGAGTCTTGAGATTTTCGAAAGATTGGCCTATCTTCTCTTGTTCCTTGTTCATATTTTCCTTCGTCGTTCTTTTTTCGAGTTTTCCGCAGTCCCTTACAGCGAATCGATTTTTCATATTACAATTGACCTATCGAGCAAGATTATTATTGTAAGACCCGGGATACGGGAAAGGGTGATTTGAATTTTGATAAAAATGGCTTTCAACAATTAACCAAAATATTACAATTTATCCCTCTTGGACTTTTCTCACCCTTTGTTACCCAAAACTTTTACAAGCCGAATCGAGACGCTAAGGGCGACTCCTTTGTGTGTAGCGTTCCTGGAATTAGTGGAAAAGTAGCCAGGAGTCGTTCCGTCGCTCTCCTTGGATTCGGTATGAGTTTTAGCCCTTTTGATCTTCGGACTTACTACTTTGGAATTGTTGGATTTTCCTCCTCTCCTGGTTAGGTACTTATTTAATAAAAGGTTCTCTAAACTCTACTGTGAATATTAAATGAAATTCGGAAAGTTTAACAAATAAAATTATATTGGAAATAAATTTGAATTATTACACATCGAAACAAAACAAAACAAAATTTACTAAAAAATAACCCGAAACTCGTCCAGGAGGAAAGATGGTGCGGTACATTTAGAAAAATGCGTTTCGTTAGTAATTGACAAACTTTTAAGCCGAAAAGACATGGAACTTACCGGGGACGAAACTCGAAGGATTTTTCTTTGGGTTTCGTAACTCAGGAAAAAACACTAACAATATTGATTCGTTAGCGAGCGAATTTAAAATCACTGACACAAAAAAGAAACTACACGAGAACCGATATCAAACTCTGAAAAATTAAATCCAAAAATACAACCGAACTTAGAACAAAAATTAATTAATTAAACTAAAATTTCGACGAGAATTTAACACGCAAAACTAAGGGCAACAGGGAACTAACTCTCCCGCGATCGGCATCGTTACTTAATCCCTAGCTACCGACTTCGAATCCTGAAGTGTGGTCATTTTCAAATTCAGCAAATTTTCGAAAAAGTCATTGGTTGATTCGGTTTTTATGCGGCGAGCCGCTTTCCACTAGGTGGCGTACGCGTGTTGCTTTACCATTTTTAGCCACGTGTCGCGCGGTCAGAGCCAGAGAAGCTGGTCGCACGGTTTCTTGCTGATCCCTTAAAATTGAAAACAATCTTATCTCCGTAACTTAATATTTTCTCTAGTTGGAGAGCACGTTCTAGACTACTGAATATAATATGTTTTTCCTGCGTTCCGATTTCGCGAGATCAAGTGAAATTTTTAAGAAAGAATTTATAATGTTAATTTGGAAATTTTCCTACGCATTTTTCGGGTCCTTACATCCCTTCCCCCTTACTAAAGAAAAAGTTGACGAACAAAGAACTTTTTCTTATGAATTAAAGAAAGTAAACATAATAAACAAGACCAAATAAACAAAAATACAATTATACGTCGGAGATGCTACCTCACGCATTTCTTTAGAACTTGAAACCTTAAAAAAAAAAACAAAAATTGTAATGCATGAGATAACATTTACATGACTAACTACTATCTCTACTTGGGTTGTTTCTTGACACTAATTTTCCGAATTATTGCTCTTTCACTCCCGCACTGACTCGTGTCAGCTTTCGCGGCGCACTGCTGACAATTCGCGCACCAACACTAGGACGGTCTATGGCACTGCCCAACCTCGGTCTGACCTGCTGATCGGTTGGAGTTCATGGTGTTCCGGGGCTGTTGGTTCCTCCAGGGTCGGGTAAATTCGGTTTGGTGTTACTGATATTGGAATCGTCTCTGCCTGGTTTGTCTCCGGATTGGTTGGACTATTGGGGAAGGTGTCCCTTCCTTTGGAATGAGCGTGAACACAGTACATGGTCACACTGTCCAGGAGGGCTCCGATTATTTTGAAACTCCAGCCAAATAGATCGTAAAGTAGGACCCCATGGATTATGGTATCAGCCAAAAATTTGATACCCTTGAAAATTATGTAGATGCCCATTATTCCAGAAGTGATGGACCCTAAGGCGGTGAACTAATGGAACAGGTGTTCCACAACTGTTTGGCCCAAATTCTTGATGGTTTCTTCTCCAGTGACCTGGTCGAAACTTGTCCCTTGCATGTCGGGTGACATGCCCATGGCTCCTCTGGCTAAGATGCCTTCAACAGCTTGGCGTTCTACAGGTAGGATCATCTGACGTCGAAGTTGTTCCATATCTTCGGTTCTAGGATTTGTGGGGGAGGAATTTCCTGGCATTCTCCAAAAAACGTTGGTTAGGTAAATATGGTTATTGGCAGGATCAATAGGAAAAAGTTAGGGCTATAGATATGAGATATGTTGTTTGTAAAAAGCGAAGAGTGTGCAGTATATATAAAAAAAGGAAGTATTCAAGTTGAAAAGAAGTTCATCCTGTTTATTCAGGACTTGAATCTGTACCAAATCTGGTCAAACGTCTTCGCAGTACCCAAGGATGTTCTTCTGCGGGACCGGCACTTCTCGTATGAGGTCCCTGGGCTTCCTGAGGAACTAGGGTGTCTCTTCTCCCTCTTGTAGCAGGTTCATTAATCGATAAGTCCGACAGGTACTCGCTTAGGTCTTCGACAGAATCCTCTTCATTCTCTGCTTCCTCAGGTTCATAAATCGGGTCATCACCCATCTCACTAGTGGCTGTTTCGTAGTCTTCTGTAGCGTCTAGAAACTCTTGTGATTGACTAAGTTCACCGTCCGAACCATCTACTGACCCATCAGCACTAGTCTGTCGCCTCCATTCACTAGATGTGTTGTGACGGAGCCTGGGCTGATTTACAGGTGTGTGACCTTCTGAGTGTTCAGTTCCCTCGCTCATATCGTGTACCTGTGGGCTTTGTACTGATAAATCCAAACCTGCCCTATCGTTTCCTCCATCTTCGGACTCGGATAATTCCGGTACAGGGTCACCATCATTGTTGTTCGGAACCTTTGCCGTTGGCTCTGGGAGGATAAAACTGCTTGGACCCATCCATTGTTCTTCGGGATCGTCGTCTTCTGATTCCAATTCTGACGGTTCCTCGTCCTGATAACGTCTCGGCCTTCCTCCAGAACTTCTACGACGACGCCTATTCTGAGTAGGTACGTCCCCATAGAATCGTTTCAATCGGTTTATATGAACTATACTTTCTTTATTAGAGCCTAATTGAACGATTTTATAAGTTACTGGTCCCATAACTTCTACAACTTCGAATGGACCCTTCCATCGTTTTGCCAGTTTCTTTGATAGTCCCTTCTTTACAACAGGGTCATCTAAATACACATAATCACCAACATGAAACTCAACTCGTTGGGTTCTTTTATCGTATTGGACCTTTCTCTGTCCAGCTGTCCTTTTAACATGTGTCTCACTCTTTCAAACACGTTCTTCAATCGAGCAACCATTTCCGAAGCGTAATTTTCGGCGTAATCATAACGTTGTCGACTTGACTTAAATACCTCGTCGTTCGGTAAAGTCATTTCACGTCCATGTACAAGGAAATACGGTGTTTCTCCAGTTGATGCATGAACTGTGGCTCGATAAGCCATTAACACGTATGGTAACCAACGATCCCAATCTCTTTGTGATTTAGAGATATAATGCGATAACAAATCTTTTAGGACTCTATGAGTTCTTTCGATCATACCATTACTTTGGGGATGATAAGGGGTAGTTTGAATTTTAGTTATTCCTAATTGTTTACATACGTTTTCATTAATTCGGATATAAAATTTTTGCCTTGATCGGTTAATAATTTCTTTGGTACTCCATGCCTTGTAATGATATTCTCAACAAATGCCTTGGCAATGGTTTCAGTCTTTTGATTTGGTAGAGGGATGGCTTCTGGGTACTTGGTAAAATAATCTTGAAACGTAAGTATGTATCGATTTCCATCATCCGTCGCTGTTAACGGTCCAACAATGTCCATAGCGGTTACCTCAAATGGATAGTTTACTTCTTGAAATAAGTTTAACGGTACTGGTCTTCTATGACTGGAGGTTTTCCTTGAATTGCAAGAATGACATTTACGCACATAATCCTCAACATCACGCTTCATGTTATTCCAAAACATTCTCTGTTGTATCAAATTTAACGTTTTCCGAACTCCTTGATGTCCAACATATGGTGGATCATGATAATCTTCAATAAACTTTGTGACTAGGGACCTTGGTACAACCACTCTATCAGGCTCGTCTTGATAATCAAATTTGAATAAAATTCCGTCATCGTCTTCAAAATAATTTTCACTGGGACTTTTCTTTAAATTTTCCTTGATCCTTTGAATTTCAGGATCCTCGGCTTGTCTCCTTGCGAGCTCTTGTTTGTCGATATACGGGATATACGGCACCACTTCACGCTCTGCAGTGTCTTGAGGTCCTTTAAGCCTGATCCTTCGTTTTGGATGATAATTTCCATTTGAATTTTGATCAGTAAGATCTTTATGACACGGCTCTTCGGCGTTTCGGTTTTGCTTTTTACCCTGAGTGGTTCTAGTGTTCACTTCTTCATCTTCCTCTAGCCCATAAACATAATGTTTTCCCCGAACATTGAATATAAATAAAGTTTCTTCACCTTCACCATAACGCAGCTGAATTTTCCCACTGTGCACTACTATAGCACAGTCCAATAAATTACTGAGAGCTTTGATTTCATATTCTCCACCCCATGCTTGTTGATTTCGCATGCAGGTAATGTACGATTCTAGTTTAAACTGTTTTAATTCATCTTGATCTTTTACATTTGAAAGTTCTTGTTCTAACATGTTAATATTGGCTTTACTTAAAGATTTGGGTTTTAATTTTCTTTCATTTATTTTCAAACGAGGAAATTTATCTTTAAACATTTCTAAAAATTTTCCGTGAACAATAAAATTTGAATTTTGACTGGCCTTAAAATCTTCAATTGTTATTAAATCCGGCAGTTCTTCATCTTGAGTCATGACGTCTGCCGTTCTATCTCGTAAAACAGTCTGGACTAGTTCTGTAAAGGTGGGTGAGAATTCCGTTTCGTTGGTGCTTCTCAGGGAACATAATTCGTGTCGAATGGCGCTAACATGTTTAACAGCTCGTTTTCCAAATAAATTAACAAATCTTGTCTTAAATTTCATATCACTTTTCACAACGGGACATAAATAAGCGAGAGCAACGGACCAAAATAAACAACTCCCATCTCCTGGGACTTCATATTTCTTTAAATCTTTAAAATTTTCCTCTTCTAACTCTTGAGGTTTAACTCGCGCCCTTAAATTTGCCTTCATAACCCTTGAATCGTTTTGAGCTTCCACTATTTTTCCGACAGGAATCCGACTGAGTGCGTCAGCATGGTTATGTTTTTTCCCTGGTTTGTGATGAATTTCAAAATCATATTCGGACAGTAATAAGGACCACCTAGCTAGACGTGAAGTAGGATCCTTCAATGAAAAGAGCCACTTTAAAGGTCGATGGTCAGTGTGAATGGTGAATTTCTTTCCGTAGAGATAACACCTAAAGTGTTTTATGGCCCATACGACCGCTAAGCACTCTTGTTCAGTCACTGAATAATTCCTTTCTGCTCGGTTCATTTGTCTGCTGGCATAGGCTATAGGTTTTTCTTCTCCTCCAACTTCTTGACTGAGGATGGCTCCTATAGCTGTTCCTGATGCGTCCGTTGATACTATGAATGGTTTATTGAAATCCGGGTAAATCAACACTGGTGGGGTACATAACTTTTCCTTCAAATAATCAAAAGCTCGTTGTTGCTCTTCCGTCCATTCTAACTTGGATTCTTTCTTGGTAAGACTGGTCAACGGTATTGCCTTACGGGAAAACTCGGGTATGAACTTCCGATAAAATCCAACAAGTCCTAAAAATGCTCTTACATCCTTCACTGATTTTGGTCGTGGATAACTCTTTACGACTTGTATCTTCTCTGGGTCCGGCTTTACTCCTTTTCTCGAAATAACATGTCCTAAGTACTTGGCTTCCGTAGAAACAAATTTGCATTTTGATGGCTTTAACTTTAAATTTCCTTGATCTAACCTTCTAAATACCTCTTCAAGTCTCTCTAGGTGTTGGTCGAATGTTCTACTGAAGACAATTATATCGTCTAGGTAAACTAGACATTGTTCTCCTGTCATTCCTGACAACACTGAGTACATTAACCTCTGAAAAGTGCTTGGGGCGTTGACTAGTCCAAATGGCATACGCAAACATTCGTAGTGCCCATCCGGTGTCGAGAATGCTGTCTTTTCTATATCTCGAGGATCGACTTCTACCTGCCAATATCCACTGGCTAAGTCAAGTGTAGAAATATGTAGCATTTCCAAGCTGATCAATGGTCTCTTGAAGATTAGGTAATGGAAAATAATCACGTTTTGTAATAGAATTTAAGGCGCGATAATCTATGCAAACTCGTATTTTGTTTTCACCCTCGGCAGCTTTCTTTTTCACCATGATAACTGGTGCTGACCAAGGTGAGTTGGACTCCTTAATAACTTTTTGATCTAACATTTCTTCAATCTGTTTCCTCAGCTCCATCCGCTGACTAAATGGTACTCGATACGGTGCCTTCGTAATTGGCGGTACCTCTTCTGTAATGATTCGATGCCTCACTCCCTGAGTACATCCCAGTTTACTATCATCCTTCATAAAAACATTTGAATACCTTCGGAGCAAAACTAACAACCTTCTCTTCTTCACCTCATCTAGGTGGTTTAAATCAAAATCCTCAACTATCCCAGTTGTCTTTTTCACAATCTTCTTGATGGCACTAATTACTTTTTTCTTTACTACCTAGGCTACAACCAGATTCTTTGGCAAACGAATTGTTTCTTCAGAAACGTTAAGAATGCATATCGGAATTTTCGGCTTAGCCTTAGAAATGGATCTCGCAACAGCAATTCCGTGGATTAAGATTTCTGTCGGTTCAACTAAAATTGTCTGATCAGGGTTGGCCAAACTCTGTTCAACTTCATAAACGTATTGACATCTCGGAGGAATATCGATGGACTTCTTAATACGAATTTGGTAGCTACCAACTACTTCATCCGCGTTACCCTTCGCCATTGGTAGTGACGATAGCAACTTTGGTTCTTCCTTCGATGTCACCTTCTTTGATTTCCTTTGCACCTCTTGTTCCGACGTAGTTTTCTTACTTCCCTTAACATTATTCTTTTCTACAATCCCCTTCTCTTTAACGTGCACCTTTCTTTCTTTTCCTTTCTCCGTGCTAATTTCTGATTTCGAGCCATTTTCCAAACTCGCGGTATCCAAATAATAAACTAAAATTTCAATTGGTGTTCCACTGAACACTGCTTCAACAATTTTTCTTACTTTGGTCCAATTAAGTCGATCAAGTCCGCACCCTAACTTTGGCATTGCAAGTTTCTTAACCTTGTTGCGTAGACAATGGTTCTTCAGCTGTATCAGCGCTTGCTTCAATGAGTCTAAGGTGGGTTTTTGACAACTCTTCTCCTTGGTTACCAAATAATACACAAATCTGCGGCCATCCTCGGCCCGTGACAACACAGCGACATCTCCCGTCCTGATTTGTTGTCTTTTCAACTTTTCCACTTGACCATAACGTTTCCGAAACTGTACTGCGATCCCGCGTCCCATTTTAAAATCTTCAGCAACACAATGTGCTAAACTATATTCCACTGGAGCATCAAATACATCTCCACACACTTGTGTCAGTTCAAAGCCCTTCTCTCCATTTTGACTTTGACTTCTTATCTCTCCAAAACGTTTTGAGTTCTTTTGTTCCCTTTTGTTTTCTCGGCGTTCTGTCTTACTCTCGTCGTCTTCGAAATCTCCTCCGGCTTTTCTTTATAATTGTCTTTCTCACGCTCCTGAATACCCCTAATTCCATTACTAATTTTTCATCTCGAAAGCTAATTTTCACATCGCATTTACGAAAGAAATCACGTCCCAACAGCCCATCTGTCGCAATGGCTATTGAATCTGAGCATACTACGAAGGGGACAAGAATTTGTTGCTCACCTATTCTGAGTTGTACTGAGACTTCTCCGAGGCAAGGCAATTCTTGACCTGAAATTCCTCGCAATGCACTTCCGGTTCTGGGACCAATCTTGGCTCTAATTTTTCTAATAAAACTTTCTTTTAAAATAGAAACCGAGGCACCTGTGTCCACTAATAACACGGCCTCTCGCCCATTTACTCGGGCCGATATAACAGCATCTCCCTCTTCATCTTCGACAATTTCTTTACAAGTTAGGGGTATTCGACTCTCTTTCTTCGGTATTAATTTTGTCCTCTGCTTTGTCTCACAAGCAGAGGACTCTGGAAGTTTAAATTACCTCCCAAAGTTGATTGTTTAATTTCTACTTTCTTTGTCCTATTTACTTCCGGGGGGTTTCTTCTAAAAATTCCATTTGGGGCTTGACTTTGGCTTAGTGATGCGCATCCTTTTGCGAAGTGTCCTGCTTGTCCGCATTGATGACAGGTAACTTGATTTGCAGGTGGACATTCAGTTGCATAATGTCCGGGGCGCCTACATTTGAAACAAATAACCTCGACATCCTTCTTAAACGGCTGTGGACCAGTTGCTTGTTTAGGGTATCTGCTTTCCGTAAACCTTGGTGGTTGACTTGTTGAGAAATATTTTCTAACTCCTGGCTTAGGGAGCGTAGTATTTCTTCTATCATTCAAGGTACGTTGCACTTGACCTTTCCTATTTCGTAACCTTTCGTTAAATTGTCCTCGTGGAGGGTTCAATGCTTCGCATTCATTTATGTCTAACTCTGGTTGCGTAAAATAAAGGTCATTCATCCTCCTAAACTGTGTCAACATCTGACTACTAGTCTCCGCTCGACTTGCTAATTCGACGACCTCGTCAAAACTTTTGCAGGGCGCTACTAAGTTCGAGAATTATCATTTGCAATAACTCCGGGTCAAGTCCTCTCCTAAATTGCTCTATAAGATCTCGATCGTGCCGAACCTTGACAGCTTCAACCTGTGCTGGCTGTGCTGAATCAACATATTTTAAATTTTCTTCCAATAGGGGCTTTCCTGCATTTCTAATTCTCGTTACATACTGATCTATGGTTTCTTTGGGTTTCTGAATACACTTATTTAATTCTAACTGAGGTTGACCGGGTAAATACTTCTTAGTGAATCGTTTCTTCAAAATTTCTTTAAAGTCCGTATAAGTTATCGTGGAGGTTAGCAATCGGGGATCGGATTCCAAAAATTTATAAGCTTCTCCAGATAACTGATATCTCGCAACCTCTAAAGTTTCTGCTTCTGTCCAATTGTCAATATTAGAACGTTGAGCCAATTTAGTGAAAAATAAAGTAATATCTTCATCAGCTTTCCCCGAAAAATGTGGCAAATTAACTAACGTTTGGCCAATAGTTCTAGGCATGATAATTTGGACAGGGTTTTGAGTTGACGTGCCTTGATTTGCTTCTGCCATTTGATTTGCTTCTGCCATTCTTAATAAATTATTTATTTAAAAAAAAAAATGAATTTTGAATCAACAATAAAAAAAATAAAACAAAAATTTATAACAAAAAAAAAAAATTTTAAATAGAATTTAGAAAATTTATTTAAATTTGGAAAATAAATTTCTGTTGATTTAAAGCTAAAATTGATTCAATTATATCAATTTATTTTAATACTATCTGAACAAATGTTTTAGAACACCCTGTAGTTACAATTTCAAATGTGCAACTCGGCAGTTATCTCTCGACGTGTTCTCGCGTCGACGTTTATATCAAGGCCAAGCGAACTTTTCACACAACTTTTAGAAACGAATCGTTAAATAATTTTTTTAAATTATCCTTTCGGATGCCTGTTTGGCATAAACCTATGGGACACGAAATTCACACAACAAACAAAAACAAATGTATATTCAAATAAGCATGCAGTTAGCACAATATAGAGATCTTTGGCGCAATATCGTTAAATAAGGTTTAACCTGACGCGTTGCCTATTTCAACGCTCGCAATTTTGTGTCAGCAAAATTTTCAAGTTTCATTCGTCGTTATCTTAAAGCGTTTTAATTTACGGTATTTAGAGCGATATAACTTACAATAAAAAAAATTCGATTTGCGTACTTTTTATAGCACTTTTCAAAACAATTACTTTTTAACTTTATATCTTAAAAGAAAAAATTACCGTGCAAACAAAATTTAATATAAATCAAACAACAAAAAAAATTATTTTGACTTCGTGATTTTAATAAATCTTCTACTTTTTAACACACACAAAAAAAAAGAACTTTTCGCTCTAGACAACAATTTTACTCAAATAAATCGTTTTTTTCGCGATCTAAGAAATCTCACTTTGACGAATTATTACACAACGAACCAAAGAAAACAAAATAGATCTCAACCTATCCAACAATTCCAAAATTTCTTATTTTCACAAAACTAAACAACAAAATCAGAAATCAAAATCAATAATTAATAATCAATTATTTAAATAAAAATCTACAACGCTGCCACCAAATGTAAGACCGTGCCTTACTAAGCGTTTATTTTAATTTGGAAAAAAAAGAAATCCCACCGCTGCCACCAAATGTAAGACCCGGGATACGGGAAAGGGTGATTTGAATTTTGATAAAAATGGCTTTCAACAATTAACCAAAATATTACAATTTATCCCTCTTGGACTTTTCTCACCCTTTGTTACCCAAAACTTTTACAAGCCGAATCGAGACGCTAAGGGCGACTCCTTTGTGTGTAGCGTTCCTGGAATTAGTGGAAAAGTAGCCAGGAGTCGTTCCGTCGCTCTCCTTGGATTCGGTATGAGTTTTAGCCCTTTTGATCTTCGGACTTACTACTTTGGAATTGTTGGATTTTCCTCCTCTCCTGGTTAGGTACTTATTTAATAAAAAGGTTCTCTAAACTCTACTGTGAATATTAAATGAAATTCGGAAAGTTTAACAAATAAAATTATATTGGAAATAAATTTGAATTATTACACATCGAAACAAAACAAAACAAAATTTACTAAAAAATAACCCGAAACTCGTCCAGGAGGAAAGATGGTGCGGTACATTTAGAAAAATGCGTTTCGTTAGTAATTGACAAACTTTTAAGCCGAAAAGACATGGAACTTACCGGGGACGAAACTTGAAGGATTTTTCTTTGGGTTTCGTAACTCAGGAAAAAACACTAACAATATTGATTCGTTAGCGAGCGAATTTAAAATCACTGACACAAAAAAAAAAAAACTACACGAGAACCGATATCAAACTCTGAAAAATTAAATCCAAAAATACAACCGAACTTAGAACAAAAATTAATTAATTAAACTAAAATTTCGACGAGAATTTAACACGCAAAACTAAGGGCAACCGGGAACTAACTCTCCCGCGCGCGGCCTCTTTATTTAAGACCTCTCTACCGCATTCGAATCCTGAATTGGTTTCTTTTTCAAATTCAGCTAATTTTCGAAAAGTCCGTGGTTGATTCGGGTTTTTAGCGGCGAGCCGCTTTCCACTAGGTGGCGTACGCGTGTTGCTTTTACCATTTTTAGCCACGTGTCGCGCGGTCAGAGCCAGAGAAGCTGGTCGCACGGTTTCTTGCTGATCCCTTAAAATTGAAAACAATCTTATCTCCGTAACTTAATATTTTCTCTAGTTGGAGAGCACGTTCTAGACTACTGAATATAATATGTTTTTCCTGCGTTCCGATTTCGCGAGATCAAGTGAAATTTTTAAGAAAGAATTTATAATGTTAATTTGGAAATTTTCCTACGCATTTTTCGGGTCCTTACATCATTATTTTTTGTTCTGTTGGTAATTAGATTTTCTCACACTTCGCCGTAGAAACGTCGATCTTCTTTTGTTTCTATTTTTGTTTTCCTGAAATTTCGTTCGTTTCCGTTATCTTTTGTCGAATTATTGTTCTTTTCATTTCTTATCAGCCGTGAGATTTTCGATTTCGATTTTTGAGTCTTTTGTTACTTTCGTTCATCCTGTTCTTCGTATTATGTTTAAAGAGTAAGTAAATGGCTGCGCGAATTGAAGAATTTCTTCTTATCAATCGCTGACAAATACAGTGTGATCCACAATGACTGAATATGCCGCTCTACAATATTAACGCGTTGTATGGAAATTATTTTTGATATCTTGGATGTTGCGGAATGAGAGATCGATAATATTTCAGATGCAAAGCTGAAATCATTGTTGATCACAGTTTATACATACAATGCGAGCAAAAATGATTGACGTGTGTGAAGTTGCAGCTCAGTTGACTTGTACCCAAAAATATTATCTACAGATCATTTTTTTTTACTATACGCCGATTGTATAAATCTGAGTTACGAAAATATACGACGAAATGACGTGACATGACAAAAGCCGCGAGGCAGTTTCTCGAAAGTTAGAAGGAGATAGCTATATAAAAATTCTTTGACTTATCGATCGATCGATTGATCGGCATGTATTGGAAAAATGAACTGTACAGTTCACAGTTCGTTTTTTATTTATATGCCGATGGTATACATCTGAGTTACGAAAATATACTACGAAATGACGTTACATGACAAAAACTGCAAGGCTATTTCACGAAAATTAGAAGTCTCAACGACTAACGAGAAGCAGCAGCAACACCAGAGTAGAAGTCAACGTCGGCAGTAGAAGTCAACGTGACGCGCTTCCAACCAGAAGCGAATTCAAACATGGACGACAGCCGCGGAAGCCTTCAAGTTAAATTTAGGAGATAGCTACATAAAAGTTCTTTGACTTATCGAGCGATCGGTTGGCATATAGTAAAAAAATAAACTGTACTCCTAAGATTGTCAAAGTGTCAATGTTGTCAAGTAATGTGCATCGTATACGCATAGACTGTGAGAATTCTTGGAAGTAAATATTGGCAAGTGGATTATATTTTTAACTTCACACATATTTGTCACTTTTGCTCGCATTGTATAACTTTGTCTTCTGTTTTTAGTTTTAATTTTAATGTTTGCGGTGTAGCGCACTGCAAGAAAGATTCCTGTAATAATTTGAATCGCTGATGACGGCGTAAAAATCGAAACACACTTTCAGAACATATTTTTTTTTAAGTTTTAAAACAATATCGATTGTTTCTGTTTATACAAGTATGTAAAGTTTATTCCTTATTTATGTGCTGACCGTATAGATCTGATTGTGAATTACGAAAATATACGACGAAACGACATGACATGACAAAAGCCGCAAGGCTGTTTCACGAAAGTTAGAAGGAGATAGCTATAAAAAAGTTCTTTTACTTATCGATCGACCCATCAGCCACGATCAATTGAGTGATTTTAGTTGAGGGTGGTTGAGTAATATACATATGCAATATACTTGGGAAAAATGGATATCGGGTACATATACTATATACTTCATTTAAAGAGTATATAAATATGCATATACAATATGCGATATTTCATTTGTGTACTTACATATATACATATCCATTTCGTATTACCTTTGATAACATATTATATCCGAAATATTATACCATCCGTAAAGAAATTGTGGAGTATAGTCGTGTGCACGATGGCCAATACAAAGAAACTTAAAAGCTGAACATAAAAATGTATACATGTATAATACATACACGACAAACTGTATTTTTTTGTGACGCGAAGAGGATACTCACCTAAATATCCTCGACTTGTAAAAATATCTAATATACAGTATGTATATTCGACGTAAAAACTTCAATACATTTACAATGTACCTACAAAGTATATTCTGCACAGTATATAATATACATTGTGTCATTGTATATCATATATTCCCAACACTGATCCTAATTGTACAAGTTCTTCATCAGTAATGTTTGTAACACGACGACGAAGGCAAAGATAACATTTTCTTGCAATTCCTTCCAAGAATAATCCACGATCGTTGTTCTATTCATGTAAACATATTCAAGGGAGGTATACGTTGAACCCAATTGACCCACAGGGCCAAATAACTTTAAAAGAAGCAGACGAAGACATACGGTAATCGGTGACATAATGGTGCTTACGTCATCGAAATCCTTACTTTAAATATAGTCCTCGTATACAGGTGTTAGACAAAGGACTATTTAACCGTTGCGTGAGTAATGTAACCTTGCAGTTTCTTTTAAATGTGAACATCTAATCCTTACTCTTGAAGTATCTTAAGTAGGTACTTTAGCGGAAAATTGTAATCGGTGACTACGGTGCTTACGTCATCGAAACCCTTACTTTATGTATAGTCCTCGTACAGGTGTTATACAAAGAATATAACAAGGAATGTTTAACCGTTGCGTAATGTAACCTTGCAGTTTCTTTTAAATGTGAGCATCTAATCATTACCCTTGAAGCATCTTAAGTGCTTTAGAAGAAGACCGTACTCGGTGACAAACGGTGCTTACGTCATCGAAACCCTTACTTTATATATAATCCTCGTATACAGGTGTTCCATAAATAATGCAACAGGGGACTGCTATTCAACCGTTGCGTGTGTAATGTAACATTGCAGTTTCTTTTGGATGTGAGCTTCAAATCCTCACCTTGAAGTATTTCAAGTACGTTGCAGGGCCACCAAGATGTTTTTTAATATTGAAAAATAAAGCCTAGGAGGATTTAAAGTATGAGTTAGTTAGACGTTAGGGAAGTGAAATTAATTATCTCTTGCCGACTAGTTCGTTATACAATGAATGAAAATGGTAAAATACCAGTTTGAACCAGTGCTCGAAGCAATCGCTTCCAGCTTTCGTGCAGTTACGCGAAGGAATGCACACACCACTTCTTGGACGAAGCGAATTCGCGAATTCCACCTTTGACTATTCGGAAGAACTGGCGAGTTTGAAGTTTGAACCAGTTCGAACCGGAAACGCCACTAAAGTTCGATAACTGGATGGAGCGACTGTTGAATATTTATTTTTACGATTGTAACTTCTACCAGTGAGAGTGTGTGTGTGTGTGTGTGTGTTTAGCTGCAGGTTTTTTATTTTTAACGATTATAAGCAAACTTTGATAAATGGCTAATATTTCTTACGTACACACACATACACATAAAAGTAGGTAATACAAAACGCAAACTCTTAAACAAACAGGATGTTCTCGGTGCAACATCACAAGTTACAAACATTCAAATCCATTTAATATTTATTTATTTATATAAGGCGAGGGTGAACTTGTCCATCCTCCCATCCCTCGCCGCCGCCTCAAGTTTGGTGAAAAGTTTGTGCAATTGACGTTACGCAATCGATTAATGAAAATGGTCCTTGTAAACAATCATTTGGAGGCATTAAGCCGAATTAGTGCATGCATGTTAAGTGCCCAGATACTTATCGAAATATTTACACTTGGCTAAATTGAGTGTTTGGTAGGTTGTATCATAATTTGAGCTTGATTTACTGGAAATATGTAGATATAATTAGGCCTGCCCCCCCAGCAAATGTAAAAGTTTGGCCTTTGTTGGCTCAATACTTAGTTTTTCTTAATTTAACTCGGAAATAACCCAACACTAATCATGCTATACGATCAAAAACCTATTCGCTCCGGTATCTTCCAGAATAATGGGTGTGTCCTGGTATTTTTGGAAACCTCCAGCAATACTTTGTGCTAGAAAGTTTCTACATACTCGTACATACAATAACAGGACGTGATTCCTCCTCAAGATAATGTAGTGTACCTACTTTTATATTGCAGTTATAGATGTAGTAGGTAACTCCATTTTAACCTTGAATATTATTAGAATCTTGATTCATTTTAGTTTCGAATTTAATAATCGTAAACAAATTTTGAAAATAAAATATAATTCGTCGACGTCGGATCTCATTCATTGCCGTAGTAAATAAACCGTGAAGCTCGTTCCAAATATTTGCTCGTGTTTACGAACGAGGGAAGCGACCAATTAAAATACCCCAAATCCCAACTGTGCACTTCGGGAGTTTACTTCGCGAAACATTAATTTAGCAGAAATTCGCGCTCCGAAAATAGACCCCGCTTCTCTTCTATAAATACGAATTTCTTCGTTCGGATGTTGAAACTCGTGAATCACTTTCGAATGCAATCCCACATACATACATTCATTTTCAATAATAACTAATTTGGGCGAAATCGCGGGCCAATAATTCCCGCACGCGCTGAACGTTTAAGAAGTAAACAACAACAATTCTTAAAAAGAAAAAGTGTTTACTCGAATTGGGAAAGGACAAAAGCGAAAATTCACGGTTAAGGCTGCGCCGTGTAAATTTCATAATTTACATTTAAACACAAGGACGCGTTACGAATACACGCAACCTTGCCACATTTTATTATCGCGAAAGAATCTGCGTAAGCTAAAAAATAAAAATTAAAAACACGTCGAAACAGAACCGCCTTTTAAAATTGATTCACCTCATCAAGTACAGTGAAACTCCGATGATTACCCTTCATCCTCTTCTCAACAGTCACATTTGACACAAAAAATTAGTATTAAAAGAAACATGGTCCCCCAAAGCCCAAAGCTGCAGTATGTCTTCAATCTTTATCGGCCTTAAATCATCAACGTGCGTCGTAAAGTACAATACATTTTCTTCGTTCAGCCAATCAAATGCAGTGGAACCTCGATAATCCGAGACCAGTCGTATGAAATGAATAGCAAAGGGCAAAGAATATATTAAAATTCCCTCCGGCTGTTTTCAATCGTATGAATAAAATTGAAGATATTAATATCAATATTTAAGCTGATTTTTAGTAAATTCCTAAAAAAAAATAAAGAAATTTTAATCCTGATTAAATTTGGTTTCATCCAACGAGGAAAGAATTAACAGGAGAGGCAGTGGGAGAATGCAACTACATTTGACAGAAGTTACCACTTTGCGCTTTGAGCAATAAGGCGGTTTGTTGATTTCCGTTGTCGTAAAATAATTGACGGATTTTGTGATCGTGTCTGAATTTAGAACGAATTTATGTGTTTACTATGCAACTGTGATTAGTATAATCCATTTTTTATCCATTTACCATCGTAGTATGCTGTTAAATTCTAGTTACGTACGATGTATATAACTAAATTTTAGTAATGAATGTTTTGTCGACTTAGATTTTAAGGTTAGGTACATACTCCGATTTAGGCTAGGATGACCATTCGGGGACAGTCCCAATTCTAGCTCTGCGTCCCGCATAGGTACGCGTCCCGGAAAATGTCCCGGAATTATCAATTCGTTTATTATCAAAGTAATTTAGTTTGTATAGTATGTATTTTCACGTACGGAGTGTATTATTTTCGGTGCCTTGCATTGGCGGCATTGGACATGTAATGAATAAATACGCTTGCGCACTTGTTCGCAATGAAGTTTGCATCACAACAGTGGTTATAATAGGTCCATTCGCGGAGACGTTCTGGACTAGTTCGGAACGGTTAAAATCAAATGCCCATCGAAATAATGATCGATTTTAACAACGATTTCAAGTGTACAACTTTCATTTTAAGGTTCCGAATTAGTTCGGAACGTCTCCACGAACAAAGCTAATATAAGGTTTGTTCTAGCAGCAGTACATAACTGTTAGAAATTGTATTGAACATGCGCAGTAGCACTTTAGCGTCGCTAAAGTCTCACTGCGCATGTTCAGTACAATTTCTAACAGTTATGTACCGCTGCCAGAGCAGACGTATAATATAACCGTTATTCCTAAACTCGTGAAACTGTTTTTCGCTGTTTTAATAATCGTTTTATAAATTAATAGTACTGTATTTTAATTGTAAAGCATATTTTTATAAGGAAATATTGAATTTAGCAAAATATCTCAACTAAATCAAGTGCTACCAGTAAGTATTCTTAGAGGTTAGATAAACAAACCGAACTTTCTACAATATTCGAAGCAGTTTAATGAAATTTAAACAGTAGTTAAATTTTTTAACACAATTGCTTAAGTTTTGTAAATTTAATTTTTTTAGAATCATTCCAAATGGCAGGCAAGAAAAGAGCTTGTAAATTAAGTGTAGGTAATTTTTTAATTTTTTTTTTAATTAACCCCCCCTCCTGCCGGGTTCAGTGTCCCGGATTGCACCGCAGAAAAAATGGTCACCCTGATTTAGGCAATGTTGCAATATTTTCTTTTCATCACGAGTTGTATCCACGGCAAAATTTACATAAAGTTGAGAATTGACAACACTGGTTAATCAATCTGCAGGCAGATTCCGTTTGTCAATTCGAGTCGAATTCGCTATTCTTGCCAATGTCTAATTCGACTCGAATTGGAAAACGGAATCTGCCTACTGATTTGAGTTGTCACAATTTGACGTATGTTATAATGACATTAAATTAAATTCGGCTAATTTCACTGTGATAGCCAACCTACTAACTTAAAATAACGGCCTACTACGAGGCTAAATAAATAAAGAATGATGTACAGTATACATATCGAGGGCGTCATATCAGAAGGACGCATCAGAATAGGATTATAATGGCGCTTACGCCCTTCTGATATGACTCCCTCGATATACAAAAGATATATTGATAGGTTATAGTTATAGAAGCCGTTTTGATAGGTTATTATAGACTTCAGTTAAAAAGTGAATGACTTTTACGTTAGTTTTGAATTTTTTCGGCGATCAGTGGCGCAGCAAGCGTAATGGAAGTAACTATACTCTGTTTATTCAAGAGATATAGTAATAAACACTCCCACAGTAACCCGCGCGACTTAAATAACGAATTGGTATTGATGATACTTACCGAATATTGAAGGTACAACTTGAAATTGTGTTACTTTGTAAAACCACCTTCTGCGCTATAAGAAACTGCGCGTAAAACTCCTGCTAATTGATTTTATTACTATATCTGTTGAATAAACAGACTATAAGCAAGTATGAGAACTCTAGTAGTGACAATTGATATTTCTAGGAACTTAATTAGTTAATATTTGGTGAAGCAAGTGTATTATAAACAACGGTGAACTGTGTGGTTTGTGGTCGTCCCGGAATTTTATAAAACTCTTGCATGCGCCTATGACATACAGCGGCCATATTTAATTACCACTTTGGACAAGAAACTACTGTTAGTATGACTTTCACTCGATGTTGAACTAATTTGCCGTAAATGTCAACGAAAGAACCAGTTAAATTGCCCCTCCTAATATTTTTATTCTTTCATTTGTGTTACGCCGTGGGTGTGCTTCATGTGTTACGTGTTATTGTTACTTTTTATTTTTAAAAAAGTGCAGACATAAACTAGAAAAGCGGCGGTATTTTGCAGCGCCATCTAGCGACTGCCGGTGAAAACTTACTGGTGATTCACCCAAAGGTTTTGTTTCCACGCTCATCCCAACACTTCGATATTTTTCACTGCAATCTATCGTCAGCAAATGCATTTTACGATTTTTTTTTTGCCTCTCCTGATATTTTTACTGTTTACTGTTAATTTTTACTGTTTACTGTGATACACCGTGGCTGTGCTTGAGCTGTTGCTTTTTACAGCAGAGATGCTTCGGTATTTTGCAGCGCCATCTAGTGAATGTCAGTGATTTATCCAATGGTTTTGTTTTCACCGTGTTCTCAGATGTTCTGGACCGTACTCTCCCGATTTGTTCCGAAAGAAATTCGGTTATTCTACTTAACGATCAGTCCTATTTAATCTCATCCCAACATTCCCAACACTAAGGTATTTCACAGCGCCATCTATCGTCAGCAGACAAATTTTACGACTTTGTCTCGCCCCTCCTGGTGCTTTTACTCTTTAATTTAGGATACGCCGTGGCTGTGCTTGATGTGTTATGTGTTACTGTTTAGAAAAAGAAAAGTGCAGACATAAACATTTTGCAGCACCATCTAGTGACTACCGGTGAAAACTTATTGGTGATTCACTCAATGATTTTGTTTTCCAACGGCATGGCGCTTTCAGATCTAACGCCGTTTGTTAGTTCACTTCACTTGCTTTCTAAATTACTGTTAGATTTTCCGATAATGTGGATATTAAATCATAAAAGTATAGAACGAAAAGAATCGTTCAAGACATTTGCATCCAAACACGGTTAACTCCACATCTGTGAGTAGAACAGAGGCAAGACTTCCTGAAATCCTGCAGAAAGACAGACGGCAACTCTCAGTTTGGAAGCGACATCTTTGGAGCGAAAGCGGCAGTTTCAGTTGACAAATTAGCGAAATTAGTTCTAAACTTTTTTATGTCCGTGCGACGTTGTGTAGAAATGATTATATGGACGTGTGTCCAACAATTATTCTAGCCCTGGGTGGCTATGGAGTCAAACATTTTTAACTAATTATTGTTTCAAATGGCATTAAAACATTAAATACGTAAAGAAACACTTATTTGTAGTCTAACAGTGAAGATTTGAGACTTCCATTCAACGATACGAAGTAAAAATCGACATTTATGTGTGATACCACAGCCACCCAGAACTACAATAATTGTTGGACGCATGTTAGATGATGTTATAGGTAGTAAATAGCTGTTGCGGAATGAAAGGTTGATAATATTCCAGATGCAAACCTTCAATCATTGTCGATCACACTGTATATAATTTTGAATTCCGTTTCTAATTTTATTTCCGTCTGCTGTACAGTGCCTTTTGTGATATGCCGTGGCTGTGCTTGATGTGATGTGTTATTGTTATTTTTTATTTTAAAAAAAGTGCAGACAAAACTAGAAAAGCGGCGGTATTTTGCAGCGCCATCTAGTGACTACCGGCGACAACTTATTGGTGACTCATTCATCCAATGCTTTTGTTTTCAACGGCGGTGTCAGATCCACCGCCATCTGTTAATCACTTCTTCTCTAAATTACTGTGAAATTTTCCGAGAATGTGTGTGTTAAGTCATCAAAGCGCAGGACGAATGTAAAAGATTTGTTCAAGACATTTGCTTACAAACAAACACGATTAACTTCACGTCTGTGGGCAGAACAAAAGCAAGACTCCGGAAAGCCTGCTGAAAGACAATCGGCAAACCTCAGTTTGGAGGCGCCATCTCTGGAATAATAGCGACAGTTTTTTTTTTAAATCCAATCAGAGTATTTTATGAAGAAAGTGAAGTGCGTCGCAAAATGCATGTATGTATATATTTTTTTCGCTGAGCCGATCAAATACATATAGTGAAACCTCGGTAAACGAGTCGCTATTTCTTCTTCTCCTTGATTGTCACGTCACATCTGACATATAAAACTTTACAATACAAAGTGGTCAAGAATAACAGTTCGAGTTGGCAATATAATTAAGAGCATTTTTTTTATTCGTCTATTTGCAACACTGCAATCGGATATATGTTTTGTTGGTTTATTTGACATAACCTGAACAGCGATATGATTGTAGGATATGTTTTAATTTGAATTTGAAATGTCAAGTGACGCTTGTAAAGTTGTAGGTACTAGTTAAAAATAAAATTCAGCACTGCCAACTCAAACAGTGATTCGTGACCACTTTGTATATTAGAAGGATCGTGGTCTTCTAAATATGTTTTATCTTTGTCTGTATCTTCTTGATTGCACTGTTATTTGAAAAACCCATCATAATCCTCTTGTCTGTAATTCATAGAAAGTTCCTTCAAACTTTTCATAATTTATTCTCAACTGGAGAACCACTTTCAGTAAAATTTTTCTTTTTAAATCGTAAAACGCATATTTTCTTGCGTTCAGCTGATCAAATACAGTCAAACCTCGATAATCCAAGACGATTTTCGATTGTCAAGTTTAACATAAAAATGTATATTACAAGGAACCAAAGCTGCAATAGGACGCTTTTGATTGTATAGGCATAGTTTTAAAATCGGTCTCATTTCTTTATTTGTAATTTGCAGAAAACTGTTCGAACATTTCCACAATTCGAATTTATTTTATAAGATGTATATCATTTAAATCATCAACGTACGTCTTACTTCTGTTGTAAAATGTCGAAGTCCGCTGTATTCGAGGCCTCTGGGAAGCCTCTTTCATCCAAAGCCACTTCATACGTGCCGAAAATGTATTCAGGGGAATACCCGTTCTATTCACTTTTATTTTTGTAATTGTAATACCGTTGTACTATGTACAGCACAATAAACTTAAAAGAAGTTACGACAAGTTACAGAACAGAAGAGGAAAGGCTAGACGAAGATGATTTAATTAAAATTGTGGCCAACAATAAATAAATTCAATTTGTTAAACGTTGAAAGGTCCACATTTCTGCCTTTATTCCTTTATTCTGCACTACTTTCTAAATTTATTCTGATTTTATCTATCTCCTAATTACAAAGTCAATTAAAGTCTTCTGTAGGCGAGCTTAGTGGATAAAGGTCAAGCTTCCGCCCCACTTACGACCATTCTTCTTATAAGGATGGATGCAGGGAAGGGGGCTAATAATCGAAATCGCTTGTTGTTTAGTATTAGGGGGAATCCCCCAATGATAATTCGTAAATACTATAAAGAATATTGGTGGTGTTCTTCATGATACAAATCACTTCTATTAATTAGGGCAGCCTTCGAAATTAAGGGAAGAATGTATGCACTGACCTGCCCCCCTCCCCATTTAGAGAACTAACCCGAAACAATAAATTCTTGGGATAATCGAGGTTCCACTGTATGTATATCAATAAATTATTTGTCTCTGTTTTTATTAAATTTATTAATTAAACTTGCGGGGTGGAAAATTTTGGCAAAAATTTCATGCAATTTTCGTTGAATTAAAAACACATTGTCGAAGAAACTAATTTGAAAAAGAAGAAATAGTTCCTGAAGGCCGGTTTTATGTGGCATAACTAAAATAGAATCTATTTTTAATAATGCACTGTGCACTGGAAGTCGTCTTAGGGGCCGGCATGTGTCCACAGAAAGCAATTTCAACTCTTAAAACATCGAATCTATTGAAGGGACTTTAAACGCATTCCTATGACCTTAAATGAAAAAAAAAATTGTTGCCATTCGCTTTGATTCTGAGCTTCGTCCATTAAACGTCGCACGTATTCGCTGTTATCTGTAATACCTTATTACAAAGTATGCAAGTATTCCGTGAAATTTCCGATGTTTCACTATCGTTAAAGTTATACGCACGATAAGAAAATTACAATTACATAAATTACGTGCGCCGGAGTTACGAGTACGCTCGGTTTAAATTTAGAGGTAAAAGGCCTCTTAGCGTAATGACTACCTACTGCTATTTTTTAGAAGCCGCTTTGATTCGCCTCTTTCTCGAAATAAACCGTAGATGCTATTTTTAAACTCGAGAGAAAAATGCGTGTTTGAGATTAAAACAGGAAATGCTTCTTACTTATAATCAGGCTTCGGACATTTCGGAGCTACGCGAAGAATGGCAACGCTCCGAAATATCCGAAGTCTGCTTATGATAAATATACAGAAATTTAACTTGAAGGCTTCCGCAGCCGTCGCGTCGTCCATGTTTGAATTAGCTTCCGGTTGGAACCGCGAACCGTCGACGTTTTGTTCTCCATTGCAGAAGAACTTCCTCAGGGCGTCACCGCATCACGTTGACTTCTTCTACTGCCGAAGTCGTTTTCCATTGCAGAAGAGCTGCTATTGCTTCTCGTTAGTCGTTGAGACAGTCTCAAGACTGCAGAAAATTCTTCTGCAATGAAGAAGGAAACGTCGCGTCGGCAGTAGAAGAAGTCAACGTGATGCGGTGACACTGTGAGAAAGTTCTTCTGCAATGAAGAACGAAACGTGGGCAGTAGAAGAAGTCAACGTGACGTCGTTCCAACCGGAAGCCAATTCAAACTATGTACGGAAAGATAGATAAAAGGTGTATACATTCACATCCAACTAAATCGATGCGTCACAAAGAGTTTACGTTTGGAACTTGGCGTGTTTCAGTTTTGCAGGTAACCAAGGTACTTCCCAGATTTCATTTTTTACAAGTAAGAGGTGAATCAACAATAGATTTTAAACGTTGTTGTTTGGAAAAAATGAAGAGACTTCACAAGGAATAGGAAATTTGGTATTTTTTTCTTGCTAGAAGTAGTCTCAATTAATTTGTTTTGTGGGTGCTCTTGACAATGGCTGCATAAGAGACTTGCGGATGTTCTTGATAGTGACTGCACAAGAAGCATGTGTTGCTCTTGACAATGGCTGCACAAGAGGCTTGTGAATGTTCTTGACAGTGACTGCACAAGAGACACTGAGCTGGAATGGCTAGCGCCCTCGCTTTTATAGGGCTTTTTCCATAGCGAGGATGAAGTAACTTTGCTTCCTTGGTCTGCAAGTGTAATCGAATCACCGACGATTAGAGCTGTATTTTATACGTGAAGGGATGGACTGTGCAAAAATATCGATATATCGATAATAATGATCGATAATTAAATCTACTATCGAATAACGATATGTGAAAGAAAAATACATCAATTCTATAGTAATCAAGTGGGTAGTTTAGAGGGCCTTTTTCCGGTCATCACTTTTTCCAAAAAATATCAATAAATTATTCGATATATAAAAAACTTAATCGATATATCGATATATCCATATTTATTGATGTATTTTTCGATATATCGATATCGATCGATGATTGAAAACTATCGATAACTATCAATGTACTGTTATTCGATAGTAAAATTTCATTATCGCACAGCCATAATCTGGGGGCAGTTTTTAATGTTTACTCTGGGGGTTGTCTTAGCGACCAAATTGAGTATGCGATCCTATTTGCGGGCCAATCACGAACGAATGCGGTTTCGCTTTAATTCGTCAAGGGGCGGCCGTAATTTTGTTTATTTGCGACGATCGTCAACGTCGCTTTGTTACATAGACATCAACGTGACGCTTCGTCCGTATTTGTCTGATGTTGTCAGTTTGACGTTTCTTGACATCTGTCACTTTGACGTTTGTTGTCACATGTCATCGTCACACGATTCGTTGGTCGCTAAGCAACGTGTGACTCCCCAATTTTCAGTTTTCTGTCATTTCAATGACAGGTGCCTCATGTAATAAAACGCGCTTTAATTTTCAACGAAATAATCCGTGTCAATTTAAGATATCGCTACATACTGTACATAGTACAGCTTTCTCCCAGTCATAAGAAGAAAAAGAGTGCAGGCATTCAATTGATCGCATTGTCTTAAAAAGCCAGGAAAGCAAAAGTCAATACTTTCCTACGACATTATTTTTGGTTGAGATTGTACACATTTTCTGTTTCCATTGTTTTTAACTATTAGAGTGCAGGCAAACAAATATGTCACTTCTTGTTTGGTAATAAAAATGTCGCATTTCCGTTTTTGATATAATGTACTTCACATAATAATGCGTCAAATTTGAGGGTCACCTTACAAAGAGGTTTCATTGTATTTCACAAAAATATTGTTGTAAGTTAAAGAGAATTGTTTACATCAAAAAATTGCAGTTGTTGATTTCATTGGATTGCAATGTTGTATTGATGATTAAATTGGGAGTACGTATTTGTAAACGATGCAACCACAAACAACAATAATATTTATACAATTTTTTTTGAAGAATCAGTTGATTAAAACAATACTTCATATTACAGAACATACAACAAGCTAACTTAATTTGATTGTAGAAGTCTAAATGAATGAAATAACAACAACAATACATCTTTCATTCATTTTATAATTTACCAGAGTTTGTCCTTTCTCAAATTTAATTTAAATTTGAACCTTGCATGCTAATTTGGGGGCCAAGGTCTCACGACTCACGAGTTAAAACAAATTATGCATTTTTTAACTGAAAAGTTAAAGTCCGTCCGATCATAATTTCTTGTATTTGTATAAAATTGTAATACAACAGAAAGTTTAATATCAAAAAAATTGTTTTTCATTTTGTTAAAGGTATGGCATACATACGTAACATACAACGCTGGCACACATTGTATGCCCCTGGACCACAATCCTTCGTAGTTTGTCGACCCTTTCGCCCAAAAAAAAGTTGATCATAAATAAAATAACTAAAACTCCTCGAAGTTGTTCCACTCCTTAACGTCGCATTTTTTTTTTTCGTTTTGAGGACCTCGACGAATTTTAAACCGAAATAACCATCTCATGTGTGTATATTCGAGTATTATGTATTATTACATATAGGACTTACCCTTTATTACATTATTGATTATGATATTCATTTATTTTTTCTAGTAGGCAATGATATAAATACACTATACACGGTGTGCCAGGTAATTTTTTACAAGCTGTATTTTCAGAGCGAAACAAAACATCGAAATGGTATTTGGCTTCTAAAATCTACAACTCAACATCTTTTTTTTTAAATAATATTCCCGATGTTTTGAACACATTGATATTTATGTTCATATTCTTCTCAATTATCTTTCTCACAATTTTCAATAATTGTTCGATAAAATCGGTGAAGAACAATGTCGTTCAGCTCTGTTGTCAGTCTCTATTCCTATTTTCTTCTCCAATTTTCCAGTGTTTCGTGTACACCTATACAGGCTGTTCTTTAAGTTCGTGCAAAAAAATTAATCGCCGTTTGGTAACAGATATTCTCACGAATGCACCAAAATTAAAACGGAAAAAAAAATTGAAAAATTCATACCGACATCCGGCAATTCCTTGTGAAATGTTTAGAGCCGCTAGACGCAACGGACGGTGACCTTCACCCACAGTAAGTGTTCGAAGTTCCCCCCCTGCGTGAGTCGTAAATATACCGATTAAAGTGTCGTTTAACATACCTGCCCACACATGCATGTTGTGAAAATTAAATATACCATCCCTTGTAAACTTTGATTCGTCGGCGAAGAGAATGTTATTAGCAAGGTTCGGATTGTCAGTCTGTTCCCGGAGTAACCACCGAGAAAATCGCATGCGTTGGAGGCATCAGAGCTTGCACTCTTTGAAAATGGGACGGGCAATTGTTCATCACGAATAATTTGCCATACAACAAACTGTACAACTGACACAAAGGATCTGCTATTTGGCAAAGGGCGATCTCGGTTATGCTGGCTGTGCATACAAACGTCTTGCAGCCAACGCATTTTGACCACATTCGCCGTAAATTAAAATCATGTCCACAATAACACTATTGGAAAATTCGGCCATGTTTTTCCATGTTATTTGCGACGACGTGCAGACGCGAGACGAGGTACTGACTGACCCACTTTAAGAGCCGATGCTGACACACCAGCATACTTCTCCGATTATGTAATTACGTAATAAAAATACCAGAGACCATCAAACTGTTTCATCGTTTGCCGAAAACATTTATTATTTCTAATATTTATTAATCAATTGTTATACAAAAACTGCTTCATTCTATCACTTTTAATGTCAACTTTCACTGGTTTTATTTTTTGCATGAAGTTAAAAAACAGCCTGTATATTTTAATCGGAGTAGGGCCCGATCTTTCTACCCCCTAATAAAGTTCCCGATAACGTTATTTGGCAAATAACTTGATTTTTGTGATTGGTTTCCATAGTGATTCGTAAAGTTATTCATCGAATAAATTTATTAGGAGATGGAAAGACCGGGCCTAGGTGGTAAGAACACCTGTACATAAGGTGTGTTATTTTAAGGGCCGGTCTTTCCACCTCCTAATAAACTGAGTAATAGTTATTCGACGAATAACAACAACCATTGGAAACAATTCATAAAATCCAACAAGTATTCAGAAAAATTAAGTTATTCGTTATACTTTGGGAGTTCTTGCATCCGGTGAGCCAGGATTGAATTGAATTTCCCGCAAATTCGATACGAATTAGTCATGTTGGTGCCACCACATCTTGCGACCAGTGTTGCCAACTGAAGGGTTAACTCCATTGTTAATCGCTTTTTAAGGTTAAAACATTCAACAATGCCATCTGTTGAAGTTTGCCGACAGTGTTCTTTTCATTTGCTTCACTAGCTGTTATTTGACAGTCATTCCTGGAACAAAGAAATGACTTGCGTTGTTGTAAAACGTTCGACAACGCCATCTCTTAAGACATGTCGAAATTTCTTTTCGTTTGATTTTACGAGGGTGATTCGCTAACTCGACGCGGAGGATCAATAAGAAAATGTCACTTGTCGCCAGTAAAGGAAGAAATGAATTGTATTTCTGTGAAATGTTGAACTGCTCCATCTATTGCAGTTTTTTTTTTCATAATCTGTTGATCATGTGGAAGGCAAATAATACTTTGTTTTGTCACTGTTTGTTTCGAACTTTTCAATTTTTTTTTTAAATTTATTATTATACAATAAACTGACGTACACTGTAAAATCGATAATCCTTTCTTTGTTGGTAAGAATTTTTTTATTTGATGTGTGAGGGTCCGGTGGTTAAAAATGATAACAGAAAGGGGATGAACTTTCAACTTTATCAATTTTTACAAGGCCTCGTCGAGACACTATGCTCCTCTAGATATCACGACGAGAATGAGAGAGAAGTTCTGTTATTAAAGAACATAGTCTGGACAATACAAACTTTAAAGGTAATTACAGATTACTTCAGAACAATATTCGTCGAACGACGGCGAAACGTTAAGTGTTTTGTGCGCTATTTAGTGTCCGGTTTAAAGAGGCAATATAAAACAAATTCGGAATAGTAATTTTATAATGAGACAAACGGCATTTCATAAATCAAATAAAACAGTCGTTAGTTTCTAAAAGTGTAACCAAATGGCAAATAAATTAATGTTTTCTCACCCAAACCATGGTATTAGATACAGAGAGATGGATGGATTTGTTTGATCACACCAAGACACTCGATGAATACTACTTTCGGCTTTACACTTTCGGAGATGTTGACGATCGTGCAGCTTCTTGCTGTAGATCATGATCTGTCGTGGAAAGCAATCTCCTTTTATATGGTTTGTTAACGGAAATTCCGATTACGTGACACTTTACATGTGGGCCAGTTGCTCTATGTATGCTCATACGCTTGCATAAGCGTTTGTTTACATAATTTTTATGTGGGTGAATTTTCCACAGTCGCGTAGGCGACGTTGTATCGAATTTAACTTACGTAGTGAGCTCATTGAGTTTTTATATGTATTTATTGACGTTCACAGCCGGAATTTTTTCATATTCTCTTGATGGAACTCATCCGCTGGTTGAGAACTTGAAATCTTCGACATAAAACGTCCATTCGAAGTAAAAATATCATATCAGTAATATAATTCGTAATATACTTCATTTTCTTCTTTGCTTGACCTCTTAGCCGTTCAAAATTCCCAAGCTCTCCAATTCCTCTTCCTTCTTCTCAGTGTAGAAATAGATCAGAAGACAATAATTTGGAGGACCATCCATTATTACTGGTATCATACAGAGGAATGTCAATAGAAGGGAAAACTACTGACTGACGGCCAGAAATGCATGACGGTGCCAGAAGTATGGAATGTTGCAAGCGCTGTTGAGATCCAAGCTTATATCAAGAAAATAAAATTATGAACCTACACGTTGGTTATACGAGAATCTCCTACGAGAAATGGAGAATGAACGAAGAGGAACGAAAAGTGCTCCAAAGATAGGCAACGGCTACCTAGCGAAGGAAGGATGTAGATGACGTACTGATGAGAAGAACAAGGACTCGTAAAGAATTGAAAATAACTGTTCTTTTTGTTCTTCGATACTTAAGTCATTTACTGCATAAAATTTTGCATTCACTGATACTTTCTTCTTGTCGAACCGCTTCTTCCACATCCTCTCTCTGCTTTCTTCTCTTTTCTATTCTGCTATCACTATTTCAAACACTCCTTTTGTATCACAAAATCTTCTAAGCGGACACTAAATCGCGCAAATATACACTCTACGTTTCGCAGTCGTTCGACTGCTTCGTCAGAAGTGAAAATTATGTTGTCAAAATAAACAAGGTTGTCAACGGAAACTGAAAAAGTAACTTGATTTTTTTTTTTATGTATATTATATTTATTTTTAATCTAAAAATAATTTGAACATTACAAATGTTAAAAAATTGACAGATCTATGTTCTATTTAAGGAATCGAGAAAACTACAAAATGTATCATTTAAATTTGCAAAATCAGTACGTTTATTAATAGAATTCGACGACATTTTTATTTTACACATTTCAATAAAACGTCTTTTGAAAATATTAGACTCGTAATATAAAATGTTAGTATTTTCAAAATCAAAATTATGGTCATTTTCTAATGAATGTTCTACAAGCATTGAATGATTTTGATTATTTTTTTGGATATGATATTTATGTTGGTCTAGACGTTTTTTTAAATTTTGGCTTGTTTCTCCAATATAACATGAATTACAATTGAAACATTTAATTTCATAAACTACGTTTGGCTGTTTTAATTTTGGTGTTTTGGTTTTTAAATTTGAGAAAATACTATTTAAATTATTTACAATTACTCCTTTTGTACATCTGATAATACATCCGTATCATTGTAATTGGATGCTTTCACACGTTGGTAACACTGCTCGTGACAGTATTCAGTGGCGGTTCAAAATGGAAAACGAGTATTTTTAAATTTTGAAATAAACGATTCAATTCAATTCAATTAAGGCAACGTACAAAACGAAAATTAAAAGCGGAGGAAATATTAGAGAACAACGGACGGCACCGTCAACAATGGCAAGAGCTAACGCCAAACGCGGTTGCTGCCATCTATCATTAAGGAGAAACACCAGATCCGCGTCGCGCCAAATTCAAACAGGCGACAGTATTTTCGGCTCACCCGGTAGATGTTTGAAATGTGTCTTGCCGAACCAAAATGTCAAGAAGTGTTACCAGTCAGGGTAGAGTTAAGAATGAAAATTAAATCAATAATTATTTTAAAAAATAAAGAAAGAAAGAAATGTCCGTGCGTTCACGCACGGACATTTGTTATGAATGTGAAAGAAAGACCAGAATCGTCTAAAAGAAATGTGAGGTACAGGTTGACGTAGAAAGAAGAAAAGAAGAGGAAGATCAAGGACCAGAAAGTAGCACAATCTCAACAGTCAAAGACACCTCAAGGAAGTGAAGCAAAGCTCAAAAAGGGCCAAGGGCAGAAGTAACTAGAAAAGTAAATGAGGATTCGGGAAAGTATATAAAGTAGTGATACATCCTATGACAAAATTACTAACGAGGGGAGGACGACTTTTCTTGAAACACGATGACTTGGCCTGTGGGAGGGAAAAATGTGTCACACTCACAATCAGTTATACTAAGGAGTAAACAAATTTGATTAATACAACCAGTTATTAATCAAACAAATAATGATACCTATTATATCCGGTCGAAACAAAAATTTTGTTTATCTGTTTAGTGTACCTATTGTGCAAACAGAAAAAAAAAAAAAACAAAATTGCAAAAAGCAATTCCGATTATAAAATTAATCAGCATCGAAATCGTTTAGAGATAAGCAATACAAATTAGTTAAATCAAGTTGCAACTACTTAGATCCCTGCGATTATTACGTCTTGGCTCTTGTGATGAGCCGACGACAAAGCTCGAGAAAAAAAATTGTCGTAGGTGGGACTGGAGTACAAAATTCACCTTGTGTCTATCGATTACGAAGCAACACGCAGTGTTAATGAAATCTTATGTTTATGTTATGTAGTTTGGCAGCTCGTGTGCGGATCAAGCCCCGAGTTGTCAGTCAATCAGCGGTGCGTACTTAAGCCGGCGGCTTCGTCCAGAGACTTCAGTGTTCGTCCGGCTGAAGTCTCCCGATAATCCTTTGGCTGGAAACCGCGCAGTGTCCTTCCACATTCGCACACTTACATATGTACAACGTCCAGTGCAGCGCCGTGTAAATCACACATCGACACGAAGTGCATTCTATATTTAACGCGTCGGAAATAGCGGCGAAATTCATGAGGTTTTAAAAACGATAACTCCGAGATGGAAGGACGTTTTAAACGTTTGGAGCGCGGCGTGGAAAATCCAGGATTACAGTTGTACGAGAATGGCGGCTTGCCCGTGGTGCAGGACACCGTCGGCGAACTCATTATAAACACGACGTCGACGACGTGCCTCTACGACAACCCCCCTCAGAAGAGGAAGAGGTCCTTGGTGCAGCTCACCAGGGAGGCCTTACCCAGGTTGGAAAATTATAGAAACTCGCGGAAAGCCCTCAAGAGGCCTTCACTGGGAGAACTACACGGTGGTGAAGATGCTATTAAGGTACGCCAATTAATAATACTAATTTATTTTCCAAATTTCAAAAGAAAAATAACATCACACAGCAGTAAATTAAAATTAAAATACTGACTGCAACAGGTGGATATAAGAAGAGTCGAATTCGAATGTTTCCTGTTTACATTAACATGTCACACGCAATTATAAAGCCTATATTTAAAAACAAAAAATTAATGATAATATGACACGCGAAAGTATTTATTTAAATTAAAGGTAGGAGCTAATGAAATAATAAAGTAATTATGTACTTTTTTATTTTCAAATTTACTTACCTACTTAAATATTTACCATCAAATTCGTCATTATTTATAAAATCAAGATAATGCACGTACAGGGGCGTCTTTTTTTAATTAAAAAAATGCCACAGAATGATTAATTTATTGATTAGAGCGTTTCATGTCATCCTCTATTTTGAAACTCTTTGTTTCCTCTTTCGTCTTACAAACGTGTTTAACAAATCAACAAAAAAATCCTTTGGTTTAAATAAAATCTCCAGGCCTATTTTTTATTATTCCTTTAATCTTATATACAGGGTGTTGAAAGATATCTACAAATAGCAGGATTAGTGTCGACGATAACAAGAAACTGTTTAAACACACATTGTGTATCTTCACTTGCTTCAAAGTATATTTGTATCTGTTTAAATAAAATCTTTTGTCCTATTTTTTATTTTTTCCTTAATTTAAATACCCTGTATGCAGGGTGTTGAAAGAAGCGTTACAAAATGGAAGGTTAGTGTGGATGAAAGCACAAAATGTTAAAACAGAAACCGTTTATCTCAAATTGCTTTGTTCAAATAAAATCCACTGCCCTACTTCTTCTTGTTTTTCCTTAATCTTATATACAGTCTGTTGAAAGAAGCCTGCACACAGCAGGACTAGCATAGATAAAAACATACAGAAATAGTTTATCTTAAATTGTTTCAAACAAATAATATCTGAGTTTGTTTAAATAATCGTCTGGTCTATTTATTTCTTCTTGCTGTTTCCTTGATTTTATATACAGGGTGTTGAAAGATGTCTGGAAGTCGTAGGATTAGTGTCAATGAAAAGAAAAAAAAGTGTTAAAACTGAAATTGTTTGTCTTCACTTGCTGCATTTCTTTAAATAAAATCGTCTTGCCTATTTTTCTTGATTTTTCTTTCTTGTCATATACAGGGTGTTCAAAGAAACCCTCAAATAGCAGGATTAGTGTCGATGAAAACGGAAATTGTTTCGAAGATATCCCCTGCTTTGGTTTAAATAAAATCCCCTGGCCTATTATTGTTTTCGTTTTTTTTTCTCTAATCTTATATATGGGGTGTTGAAAGAAGTCTGCACATAGCAGGGTTATCATAGATGGAAACAAAGAAATTTGGTTATCTTCACTTGCCTCGAAGATATACTTTTGCTTTAAATAAAATCCCCAAATCTGGTGTTTTCTTTTTAATCTTTATATACAGGGTGTTGAAAGAAACCTGTAAATAACACCATTATTATAGATGGAAACTTAAAATGTTAAAACAGAAATTGTTTCAAACTGTTTTTGTTTAAATAAAATCCTCTGGCCTATTTTTGTTCGTTTCTTTAATCTTATTTTTTTTTTAATCTAACACACAGGGTGTTGAAAGCAGCGTTTTCTAAATAGCAAAATTAACATAGATGAAAGCAAACAGAATAGTTTATAATTCAAGCTGGTTCTTGTCCGATGAAAATTGTATCACACACTCTTTTAAACAGACACTAAATGGCACAGAAACACTTAACGTTTCGCAGTCGTTCGACATTAAGTGTTTGTGCGCTATTTAGTGTCCGTTTAAAAGAGTCTGTGATAGAATAGTTTATCTCAAATTTATTTTCATATTTGTTTAAATAAAATCTTTTGGCCTATTTGGGTTTTTTCCTTAACTTTATGTACAGGGTGTCGAAAGAAGCCTGAAAATAGCTGGGTTAGTGTAGATGAAAACTGTGAAAAGCATTAGAGTAATGTGAGAATTAATTCAATGGAAAGAAATAAAAGAGAAACGAAACAAACCACACGTACACGGAATTAAATGAACAGAAAATAAAACAAGATCGACGTTTCTCAACGGCGAATTGTTCCAAAATCGAAAGAAATACGAAATATGAAAATTTTATTTTAAATTGCGCGCCAAAAAAAATTAGTTCGACGAAATTTACATAGGTGGCACCAGTGCTACGCAATTTCGATTTCCACAGTTTATCGGCAGCAAATTATTCGGAAGGCAAAAGACCAACAGGAAGCAAAAGAAAACCGCGAGAAGAAAATGAATTTCATGAAAAGAAACAAAAGAGAAATGACGTGAACACCGCGATAAACGGAATTAAATAGAAATTAAACAAAAAACAAAAGAAGATCGACGCTTCCCAACGGCGAATTGTTACAAAATCGAAAGACTAACAGAAAACGAGAGAAAACCGTGAGAAATATCAGTGTATTGTGGTGGAAATTATTTCGACTGAAAGAAACAAAAGAGAAACGAAACGAACAACACGACATGCGGAATTAAATGAACAGAAAATAAAAGAAGATTCCGGCAGGGAAGTAAAGAGGAACATTTCATTTTAAATTCCGCGCCAAAAAATTGTAGTTCGACAAAATTTACATAGATGGCACCAGTGCACAACAGAAGGCAAAAGAAGATCGCGCGAAGAAAATGATTTGTTGGATAGTAACAAAAGAAAAATGACAAAAACACCACGATATACAGAATTGAATGAACAGAAAACAGAGGAAGATTGATGATTCTTCTCCGGGGGGAAGTGAATATGAAAAGTTTATTTTAAATATCGCGCCTAAAATTGTAGTTCGACAAAATTTACATAGATGGCACCGGTGCACAATAAAAAGCAAGAGAAGATCGCGAGAAGAAAATGAATTTGATGGAAAAAAAACAAAAGAGAAATGACATAAACACCGCGATACACAGAATTAAATGGACAGAAAATAAAAGAAGATCGGCGATTCTTCTCCGTCGGGGAAAGTAAATATGAAAAATTTATTTTAAATTCCGCGCCTAAAATTGTAGTTCGACAAGATTTACGTAGATGGCGCCATAATTTTTTTTTAATGACAACCTAAAACTACTACTATTAAATTAAATGTAAATGAAATAAATGCATATGTACGATAAATTAATTAGACAAAACAATAGAAAACTGAAACAAACGACGGTATTCAGAGTTAAATGAACAGAAAATAAAAATTTCTCCGGTGGAGAATGAAAACAAAAATTACAGTTCAACAACATTTGCGTAGATGGCACACCACAACACGATTTCATTTTTTTTTTGTAAATACCTAAACAAAATTGTATATTTTTTAAACAACAGAATCGAAAGCTGACACCGAAATTTATTGTAAATTGAAAGAAAACGTTATCGATTTACCAGCTTTTAGCTATTTCGAATTTCGCGCCTAAAAGTGTAGTCCGGCAAGATTTACATAGGTGGCGCCACACAATTTCGCATTTTCTTTAAAATGACGTAACCGGAGGCGATCATATTAATATAATTTCTGCAATTGCTTGAAGTATGTATGAGTGAAGTAGGAAATAATAATATACAGGGTCTCCCAAATAGAATGGCCTATTAAAGTATTATAGGGAACAAAATACATACAGAATGCAAAAAAATATTTAAAAGATTCGAACGCAATTTTTTGAGAAATATCCGTCAGATCAATGAAAACTAAATCTGCTCCTCCAGATTTTTATGTTAGGATTTCATTTTATTAAGTTTATTAATTTCATTGTTTTGTATCTTTATTTGTGTTAAGTAAATAAATATTGTTGTTTTGCGGAAACTTACAGCGAAAAATTGAATTAACTGTAACCAGATATGTCATTAAAATAAACAATTATTAATAACAGAAAAACTAAAAGAAACATAATGACACTGGACACCATATTGTAACCAGCCTGTGATTTTTTTAGGATAACTACGATATGATTTGAAAGCCTGAAGATTGTACTTTCAAACGATAGGCAACTTGAACCTTGAAATAGATACAATTTTTTAAAGGGAAGATTACCCAAACTTTTTTTTTCTAAGAAATTTAAAGATATCTCAAAATGCGTTACATTTAGGCATAGAGAGGTCTTAACATTTTTTATTTAGAATAATGTGCAGAATCAGAATTTGTAATAAAAAATGTAACATTCCACTTAAAATAAGAAAGTTAACGGGATTTCCGGTATAACCGGAAGTAGTTGAAGAGTGAAAATATTTTACGCGCAAAGATCACTTTGTCGTCTTAGGGCAGTGTACCAACTTTCAGAATTTTTGTATAATTCCTTCCCTATAATATTTTAATAGGCCACTCTATTTTGGAGACCCTGTATTTCAATAGAAAAAAAAAGCAAACTGAAGAAAACTCAAACTAACAACAAAGCGAACGACAAACAAAAGAATATTGACGAATTTTATTGTAATCTATTGGAATATAAATGAAAGTAAATTCAAAGAATTAATTTAATAAAGTAAAAAATAAAAATAAAAGAGAACTGAAACAAGCAACAACGAAATGCGAAGAACGAAACGAACGAAAACAAAAGAATGTTGACGAATCTTATTACATATAATTTTATTACAATGTGAACAGAAAAGTAAATATTAAAATATACTTAAATTGATTGTGGCTAATTGTGTTTGAAATAAATTTGTTAGGTCGGAATTTTTTGTTTTTCTTTATCCTTATATACAGGGTGTTAAGAAATCCCCAGGTAGTACGATTAGCATGCGTATATGAGAACAGAAAACATAATTATTTATCTATTTAATTTTTTTGTCACTTTTTTCTTTAACCTTACATTCAATGTTTTGAAAAAGGACAAAAAAAAATTGAAATAGAAACTGTTTACCTTAAATTGAAGGGATTAGAACCATAAGGATCTAAGTGCATTTTTTCTGTGAATTGACCTAAGTGCTAAAAGGGGAAATGAAATACTAATTAATTTGGTGGCATAACGAAACAATTGCTTTCACAACATCTAGTCAACATATCGTCGTTGTGCATGCAAGTGCTAACATTTAAATTTTACAGTGGGAACAAAAAACTGTATGAAATATTAAATCATATCTTTTTGTGGTAAAAAGTACTGTCCTCTAATTTTTTAAGATATTTACCCCAATTCTGTAACTCATAACAACATTGCTAAGTTAACAATATTGTTAAGTGAGATATTTTGACCAATCAGTACATAGAAATCCTTTGTATCTAAGCCCTGATTGGTCAAAATGTCTCACTTAACAATATTGTTAACTTAGCAATATTGTTATGAGTTACAGAATTGGGGTGATTATCCAATTATTAAAAATACCCAATTAAATAGAAATGTCTTCAATAAATTATTTAATGGCCAAAAATATATTTTTGTTACTAATTTTGAAAAAAAAATGCACATAGCGCATTTTGCATGCACAACGACGATATTCTGTAATACATAACGACATCGTTATATACGGATAATCGTTAATTGGCACATTTTGACCAATCAGTGCAAAGAAATGCGTTGTATCTAAGCGCAGATTGGTCGTTATGAGTTACAGAATGGGGAAAGGGGGGGTGGGTTAGATCATTATGGTTCTAATCATTTTAATTGATTTAAAAATGCAGCAATTTCTTTAACACCGTGGCTTGAGTATTATGTTTTTTTTCTTTTATAAAACAATTGAAGAGATTGGAAACATAATGATCTACCCCCTTCCCATTCTGTAATTCATAACTACCAATCAGTGCTTAGATGCAACGCATTTCTTTGCACTGTTTGGTCAAAACATGTCAATTAACAATGTCGTTACGAATTACAGAATAGGGGGTAAGTGACGTAACAATACCCTTTTTTGGCGCTAAAACGTTTATGCAAATTGTTCATATTTGACACTTTATAAATGGCACTACATGTTGTGGTACCAATTATTTCGTCATGACATCAAATTAATTAGTATTTCATCTCCTCTTTTAGCACTCATGTCAATTCACAGAAAAATTGCAACCCCTTTATTTTGTAACTCATAACGACATCGTTACATAATCGTTAAGTGACATATTTTTGACCAATCAGTACGTAGAAATGTGTTGTATCTAAGTACTGATTGGTAAAAATATGTCACTTAACGACGTCGTTATGAGTTACAAAATAAAAGGGTTAGATCTTTATCAGTGGCGTAGCTAGGTGGGCAAGGGCCCCGGTGCAAAAAGAAATCAGGGTCCCTAACCAAAATAATTTTATTTAAGGTTTGTACACGTATGTAGAAAAATACATAAAATTGTGACAATTTTTGAACAATATTTCGTGATTTTGACTATTATGATTATGACTATTTTTATACATTTTTTGTGGTTTTTACACGCATCTAGAAAAATGAACAAAAATTATAACAATTTTTGTAAATTTCTCTAGATGCGTAAAAACCATTTTTTAGCTAGAAATAAATTTTAATTAAGAATTTTATTCTCTACCGATTGGTAAAGTAATATAAACGCTGTTCCATTTAAAAAAAGTGTCTTTTTGACTTTATCTCATAAACGCGACTTTAAATTGTTTTTTTGACTGTGTCATAGTAATCAGAGTGAAAAGTACTGCTTGTTTGTTAATTTAACCGAATTTGTACCTTTTATAATAACAAAGTTAGTAATAATGCCGACTTAAGTTTGAACAGAATGTATAATTATATAATTATTACATAATTTTATAATTTAAAATGGTTGAACAGTAACACACTTCGCTTCGGAACTTCAGGGTTGCTCGAGGGCCCTCTTAAGCCTGGGGGCCCCAGTGCACTGCACCACTTTGCCCTATGAGAGCTACGCCACTGATCCTTATGGTTCTAATCCCGTCAATTTAAGGTAAACAGTTTCTGTTTTAATTTTTTTTATTCGATACGAGAAGATGTATACGCTGTAGTCCTTTTTCAAAACATTGAATATAAGATTAAAGAAAAAGAAATAAAAAAATTGAATAAAAACATTGAAGATAAACAATTTTCGTTTTCATGTTTCTTGTTCTCATATACACATGCCAATCGTAGTATCTGGGTATTTTTTAACACCCTGTATGTAAGGTTAGAGACAAAACAAAAAATTCCGACCTAACAGAAATGTATTCCAAAAAAATTAGCCACAATCAATTTAAGTATATTTTGATGTTGTTAGTTTGAGTTTTCTTTCATTTGCAGAAATTATACTAATATGATGGTTTCCAGTTGCGTCATTTTAAAGAAAATGCGAAATTGAGTGGCGCCATCTATGTAAATCTTGCCGGACTAAATTTTTAGGCGCGAAATTTGAAATAGTTAAAAGCCAATAAATCTATAATTTTCTCTTTCAATTTACAATACATTTCGATTTCAACTTTCGATTCTATCATTTAAAAAATAGACAATTTTGTCTAGGTATTTACAAAAAAAAATGAAATCATGTTATAGGGTGCCATCTATGTAAATTTTGTCGAACTGCAATTTTTGTTATCATTCTCCATCGTATTTTATCATAAAATACCGTATTTTATCATAAAATACCGTATTTTATCACAAAATACCGTATTTTATCACAAAATACCGTATTTTATCAGAAAACACTGTATTTGATCATCAAATACACGTAGGGCTGTATAAAATACTTTTAAATATGTCTCTTAATTTAACAACATTAATATTTCCATAAATTTAAAGTTAATATCAGAGTAATTTTCAGTTTTTTTTTAATCTGACAACACCCTGTACTAAAAAAATCCCATGCAACTAACTAACTGATTGATGTTTATGGCATCCACTAATTCTTTTCTTTAATGTCCAGAACGTATTAAGTGCGTCTTCGATTTGTTGTTGCACGTGCAAAAACACTTACTCGTTGCGTAAAAGCTTTACTGGCTCGCGGTGATATCACAAACCGAATCGATTCTAATTTCAAGTTTTAATTAAACGGTTTTATGAAGCGCTCGTTCGCTGAATTAAGTAGCGCATAGCTGGAGCGAACTAGTCTTCAATAATTAAACAAAATAACGTGACACGATTACCATTTAAAATGAGTAAGTCGCAAGACGTTTTGTTTTGCTTAGGGAACCTGATTTTGTTGGCTGCACACATCTGCGAGATTTTGTTCATACCGGTTTTCAATTTATTTACTTTTTTGTGTTCTGGCAATTGTGTCAGAAAAAGAAAACCGGAAAGGAATTTAAAGTGAAAAGCAAAAAAAATAATTTGCATTAAAAGAACCCTAGGCTAATCAATTATGTATAAATTTAAATTTTTAATGCTTGTGGGACTAGGTTACTTTTTAGCAGCCTGTATGATTTAACCAATATTTCTGAAAGGCACAGGGAATTACATATAACATCGTTGAGTGTTTACGTAGCTGAAAATATTTGGAAAGTATCAAAACGAGTAGTACTAATAAACTCGCTATCGTTAGTCCTGGGATTCCCGTTAATGGCCTTCTTAAAGGCTAAGGTGTGCGGTGCGTGCGCAGGAAGTAGGTCATTTACGTAATTTGCAATAAAAAAAAATGAGCGGTAATTATAAACGTAAGGCGAAAGAATTACAATAATTTTTCAGTTGGTGTTTACGTACTCGACCGGGGGATTTTCTTGTTTGTGGAAAAGCCAAGGTACAATGGAAAGGGGGATTAGCGGCGAACGCATTGTGCAATTTAATAATTTAATAACGGTTTATCTGTCGTTAGTTACGTCGGTCGTAAACTATTAAATACACTTTCTTTAAACTTTTAATTTCAAACTGAGAGACGGCTAGCGTTTTCAGTTTATTAACACGTCGCGTTAACTTTTAAATGTTTACGCACGAAACGAATATTCATCTTCCAAGAGAGCAGCTCTTTTATTATGTATGTATTCGAAAGGTTTCGTAAATTCCACTGGCGTATTTTTGGGTTCTGAATTTTGATTATTTAAATAATTGAGTTGTAAACCGGTGACGTAGCTAGAAATATCGGACACGCACGGTCGGAGCCCCACCCCCCATCCTTTATTGTTGATTGTAATAAAAAAACACACACACTACATTAACGGGTAATAAAAGAAGTGAGAGGTAATAGAGATTATAATACAGAAGGATCTCGATATAACATCGAGATTAATTGGCATCAACAAATGACAATGTATAATATTCTAACTGTTTATTATCGTTATTGTTATACTTAATTTGGGCCACGCTGTATATTAAATTTAAAATTTTTTTTTTAAATTATTTCTCGAAGTTTTCAGATATACTCGTAGTTTCTGATACAGTCGCAGGATTTTAAGAATTTATCATCTTTTTCCAGGCTATGTAAGAATTTTTAATACCGCATAAGGCCTTGAGATTATAATTACATTAAATTCGTTAATATACCGTCTGTTTCAGACTCTCCGTCCCAGTTGGGACATTGCGACAAAATTTTTAATAACATATGACGCATTTCGTGGCGATATAATTATCTTTTACAGCCAACCGGAAGTAGATGCAACAGAATCCAACTTTGATATTTTAAATGACAACATATATCGAGTAACAAATATCTTAAATAGTTTAATTCGATCGGAGCGCTATTTTTCTCACATTTCTACTCGGAGCGAATTTCCGAAAACTGTTGCATGTTATTTTAACACCCATGATACATCGTAGGCCTGTGTTTTAGTTGGTTTAGGCCTTGGTTTATCAAATACAAGTTAACTTTAAGTTAAAGTTAACCTTCAGTTAAGTACCATAACAACAATTGCCTTCGTTGTGGTTACTATGGGAACAAACTGAAAGTTAGAGTTAACTCGTGATTGATAAACCGGCCCTTAAAACGTTACAACGTCACAAGAAATTGACAGGTTTGACTTTTTTATTTCTTGGAGTTTTCCATGATTTAGAAATATTTAATATGTCCATTTTATCAAACGCTGTAATGTTGTAATCCTGCTAAAACAATAAACGATAACAGTGTGATGTGTTTTTAAGCACATTTTAATTTTGGAAAATTATTTAAGATAAATATTTGTTGAAGCATTTTTTTTTGTTTTTAAAAATTCATTTCAAGCATACCATACTCGTGATGTATTGCCATTTAAAATTTCAAAGTTGGTTTCTATTGCATCTACTTCCGTTCGATCTTGGAAGGTAATGTTATCATCATTCAATGCGCCATGTACTTTCTTATTGTTAATTTTTTCTCGCAACTTCTTACTACTTCAAAAGGGGCTGCGACTAGTGGTCTGAAATATCTTGGTACAGTATGTTTAAAGTTTCAGGAAAAAACCTCCAGCCTCTCTATTTACAAATGAAACAATTAATAAAGGGTGTCTCAGCAAGAACTTGAATTTTAAAAACTTAATAAAATATATTAATTTAATGTTTTATTTACATTTTGTTAATTTTGAAGTTGAAAGAAATGCCAAAGGTCACAAAAAACCAACAACGTCGTAAAACGTATTGTATTTTCTTCGGTGTACAAGGTCTTAAAGGTAACAATTATAAAAGCTTATTAAGTTGGTATTAGTTAGGGATTTTTGTTCGCCGTAGGTTAAGTTCTTGCAGTGTTCGACTGTCATTTCGTTTTAAAATGGCCATGTGCTAAGTAACTTCTTTGCTTAAAGGTTTGTTGTAATTTATATAATGTTTTCTCCTAGTAAGCGTAAATTCTTATATTCTAGATTTGAGAATAGTTAAGTTTTAACCGAAACATGTCATCCATTAACATTTAGACCTTGTACACCGAAGAAAATACAATACGTTTTACGACGTTGTTGGTTTTTTGTGACCTTTGGCATTTCTTTCAACTTCAAAATTATTTAAACAGTCACAAATCTCATGGATAATCCAAGAATATTTTACATTTTGTTCTTGATATGTACAAAAGTAGTAATGACATTTACACGTGAAACAAAATATCGGTTAAATGGCCACCGTTGTTCTGTTGGCGGGAATGTACTCTTTTGACGAAATTTCGCAGTACATTTTGCAGTAAGGGCTGCTGGATTTCACGAATTTGGCGTGCAATTTCCTCTTTGAGTTCCTCAGTTGTCTCAGGGTAGTTCGCATAGACCTTACTTTTCAAAAAACCCCAGAGAAAATAATCCAAACAAGATAAATCGCAACTTCTTGACGGCCAGTTTTGGTGTCCAAAACGAGAGATGACACGACCTGGAAACTTTGTTTGCAACAACGTCATTGTTTCGCGTGCAGTGTGACAGGTGGCGCCATCCTGTCAAAACCACATCTCACTTAAGTCCATTCCGTTCAATTCTTGCACGAGAAAGTCTGTCAACATGGCCCGGTAACGATTGCCGTCGACAGTCACGGTGGCTCCTTCATTATTTTCAAAAAAGAACGGTCCGATCATCCCTCCTGCCCACATAGCACACTAAACTGTCACTTTTTGAGGATGTAACAGAAATTCTTGAAAGGCATGTGGATTTTCATCTCCCCAGATCCGACAATTCCGCTCGTTAACGAATCCGTTGAGGTGGAAAGGAGCCTCGTCAGTCGTCACTAAAGATGATTTTGTTGTGAAATTCATCGTCGGTTTGCAGTTGTTCCAAGATCCAATTGGTAAAGTTTCTGCGCTGTCTATGGTCGTTGGATCAGCTGGATCTTGTAAGCATGAAGGTGTAAATCTTTTCTCAAAATTCGTCGAAGAATGCTGCGATGGAGGTTTAATTCCTGGCAATGATGTCGGATGGAGGTATTTGGTCGTTCCGCCACACTGACACTCACAGCTGCGATATTTTCTGCCGATCTTTTTAGTCGATCACGGATAAGTAGGGTTGCCAACGGGACTGTCACCGTATTTCACTACTCAGTCCCATTTTACTATTTGTCCTGTTTTTGTCCCGTTTTCTACTAAAACTGCATAGCAACTATGAAAATAAGTATAGAAGAGAAATGACTGAAGTTTTTTGCAGATAGAAAGCATATTGATCAGAAATCTTGTCTAATAAAGTTATGCAAATGTGGAGAAAATGTTTCCTCTAATGTCAACTCAACTTAGACTGCTTAAACTTTATTAATTTTTTATAAAAGTAAAATAATGCATTACCTACTCACTTTTTTCTTATTTAGCACTGTTACGGTTGAAAAATCCATTCAAGTCATTCATATTAATTTTCTGTATACCCTGTATCAGCGTGGGAAATACGGCGTACGTGCCGGTCGTCGCATTTCACCATATTGCACAACATGGCGTGATGTTAAACTATCCGCTGTTACTTCAGGCATACTGCATAGCTCCATCTCACTTGTTTCCCCGTTTAAAATGCATTCATCAGTAACAACTTCCGTCTACCAACGCATGTGGTGGACCACGGCGCGGTCGTTTGTTGGTCATTATCTGAACAGTCCGTAAAGCGTGCGGTTCTCTCTTTTGTGCGAGTCTAAATTTAGTGTTTCCCACTGCAGCAAATGTGGCTGAAACTAGAAACGGATCTTCTCCGTGATTTGCTAAAGCACGCCGAGTGACCCACAAGCTGTTTTAATTCGGCTTCTCGAAGGCCTGCTCCGAGCAAGGGAACAAGTATGTTTTGGTTGACCTTTTAGTGACCCCTCCCAGTAACGCGACTTTCTCTTCCACCAGGCTTCAAGTTCTACTTCAAATTCTACTTCTACTTTAATGTTGGTTTCAATTCTGATTAATTCCCGTGAGTGTACGAGTCCGGATTTATTGAGTTCTGATTTTGATCAAAGTCGTTTTTCGTAATTGAATGTAAGTGTTTTTATTGCTCGTCAAGAGAGGGCGCTATCTATAGATCAGTCAGTGCATTTCGCGAAAAGTGCTGCATAAAAACTTTCGACATTTTCTGCTGATTCAAATTGAGTTTGGATATTGATCAAAGCCGCCTCTGGAAATCTAATGCCGTTCGTTTCGTTTGGTCGTCAAGAGATGGCGCTGCCAACCAGCAACGCATTTTGATTCGTCCCACAAAAGGCCGCGATAATTTCAATTCAATTCGTTCTCCCCTGACAAAAATAGAGTTTGGATTTTGATCAAAATCATTTCTGGAAATCTAGTGCCGTTTGTTTCTTTTGGTCGTCGAAGATGGCGTTGCCAACCAACAACGTATCAATCAATCAATATTTGGAATCCCATGTTAATTTCCTATAGCTCCGATGGGTCCGGACACTCGGTATATTAAATATCCTGCGATATGTTCGTGCATTAGTGCAAATAATATTACGTGTTCTCTTTTCCCCTTGTGTATAATTCGAGGGCTCGTCCCCCCCCCCCGTCGTGTTTTGACCAACGCCCCGAAAAAATTCCTTTTCCTGAAACGCATCCGAAATTTTTGCTGATTTATTGTCAGCGCGTCACTTTCAAAGCGTTCTTGTATATTGTTGCTTCGCCTAAATTATCGTTTATCCTCGCATGACTTGTAAAGTAAACGACACGAAAGTATTAAATAAACAAACAGGCGGGAGCCTTCGATTGAGACAAACAAATAAAGCACTTTTTAAAATTTTTGAAACGTTTCCAGGAGCGCAAATATTTACAGAGGAGACCAAGAATTGCGAAACACACACGTAACCTATGCAAGGGGGTTTCGATTTATTTTATTCTTCGGCAAATTAATTGTTTTCTTTTTTGAAAGGTTTCGTTTTGTAAATGAAGTGAGAATCACTGGCCAAATATTTAATAACCCGTTCGCACTGGATCTGACGATCTAATAATAGAAAAAAGAAACTTTTTATATTCCATTCATTTAATAAATTTACGAATCCCACGTGTGGTTGTCCTTGAGGAGTGCACAAAAAATTCGTAACATTTTCTGTTAAGTCGCCGTTATTGACAATTAGTTTCGGATTATTTCTAAAATAAAAACGAATGTATTCGTTATTGATCTGCTCTCGGTAAGTAACACGAAATTATTTTGCTGACGTAGAAAAGGGTGTGCTATTCTTTTTGCGATGTCTACTTAGCAACGCGATCGATATTAATTTTTCCACAACTCGACTCTTCGGCGGAGTGAAAGTATGCAAGTGACATCGCCCGGTTTTGGATCGTGCAAATAAATTACCGGGGGGCCCCCCGAAGAGAAAATCAAGGCGGCAAATTCTAGGGCTAAAAAAAACACGGGCTAAAAAATCCATAATTTAATGCGTTTTACCGTGTTTGTCAATTAGTGGATTATCCGCAAACAAGGGCGCTATCGGTTTACAGTCCACACAGAAAGAAACCGTTCTTCTGAAACGTGGGGGAAAAAATTAAATACACGCTCTCCTTTCTCGCAGAAACTATTTAGGTACTCTTCCATCTGCTGTAATTTGCGCTGATGAGATGGTCCACCTAAAAATCTGTTCATAATGATAGGGATGTTGTATGCCAGTTATACAGGGTAGATATCATCAATCTTGAAAAATGTTCATGTATAGAATGTGGGTGTACGTAAATTACAGTTAATTTACACTAAGGAAAATTTGTTTTGATCATTTCTTTTCCAGTTGGTGCACGTACACGCAAGGTCGCAAGCCAATACACTATCACTTTGTATGGAAAAAAGTCCCAAGATTTTCTTTTGACAAGTCGATTGTAATTTAACTATACCGTCGATCTATCTTAAAAAAATTCTCATTAACACCCTGTATAACCGAAAACAAGTCTTTATTATTATTTTATTATTATTATTTAATCCTTCTGGTTCTTTAAAATTGTACATTATTAACGACGAATTCATGTATGCTATTGCTAATACATTTGTAATTACTTCGCGTAATTTTTTTTGTTTCGTGCTTCAGCTTTATTTCGAAACTGAAATTAAAAGAAAGGTAATTTTAATATTTTTTTTCTGGCAAAAGGAATTTGTTAAATTTTTTAATTAATTTTATTAAAAGGGGGAGGAACTTAATTTAATTACATCAATAAAAAGTGCAAAAATTAATGTGTATTGTACTATTAAAAAAACCTTTCGCTCCTAATGCTCCTGTTTCCTGTTAGCTTTGTTTTTGACTTCCTCCCAATTCCTAATTTGTACCTACATATTGTGTACATGCTATAGATACATGTAAGTAAGTCAAAATAATGAATATTTAATTTATGCCACAAGCTTCAGTGGACATCTAATTTTATTGCAGTCAAAAGTATACTACGCAATCTGTAGATGTTAGTATTTTGAAATCCTGAAGTGGTTTTTGATTTATCTTTATGTTTTCTGTACACATCTTTTAAGAATAGGAACTTATTACTACTATTATTTTATTCTTTTTCCTCGCCCTTTTTTATCGTCAACTCAGCTTTGCATTCTTTTTCTTGTGATTTTTTCATTCCTTCATTTCCCCAAAAATTATAATTTATTCCATTTTCTTCTCACTTTGATCATCAGCATATATTCAGATAAATACATTTTCCATTTGTTCATCATCAACAATACTTTTTTCCCTTCCTTATGTTTCAATTTCTCTCCAGATAGGATACTACTTTCTCGACCGGTAGATTCCTCAGTATCTAAAGTATTTTGTATTGTGTTGTACTGAGGGCCGAAGGGCTCACAGAACTGATTTATTGTTCAAACCCTACGTGTAATCAATTTCCTAGGAACCCTACCTTTTCAGCGAAGTGCAGAATAGTCCTAAGAGACTTAGGGGGTCATTCTAATCGGATTTGCAACCTAGCAACGGTGGTACCTCCTTAGCAACTGGTAAGAAGCTTCAATCTCGGCAATTTTCGGTGGTAACAAGATACAACGTTGTGCAGGCTCGATAATGCTCGGAAATAGGATCATACCATATTCGACCATATTGTAATACATAAATGAGGTGTTATCAAAGCCATCCTCTATGTCTTTTGCCGTGATAAATTTTTTCCACAGTACAGTATCTGTAGTATTTTTAATTTTATTATTTTTCTTCTGCTTTCGCTTCTTGTCTTCATTATTGTAACAAGGACAAGGATAACGCCAACGCAAAGAATTTGCAACTGCAAAAATCAGTCAACCAAAGCTTTTTGTAAACAATTATAATAACGGGTGTCCAACAATTATTGTAGTCCTGGGTGGCTGTAGAGTCAAACATTTTTAACTACATAATTATTGTTTCAAATGGCATTAAAACATTAAATACGTAAAGAAACATTTATTTGTTGTCTAACAGTCAATATTTGAGACTTCAATTTAACGATACGAAGTAAATATCGGCATTTATGTGTGATACCACAGCCACCCAGGACTACAATAATTGTTGGACGCATGATATAATATCCGTTCACTCGGTTTCCTCGTCAAAGTAGGCGAGTTAGGGTGACATTTTTGGTGGTATCACAATGAAATATAGACGTCAGATGAAACGGTTATGTTTATTTTTAATTTCATGATGATGATTTGAGTTTACTGACAGAGAGAGAGAGACATTGTTGCTAGCTCGACTGTAATGCACATGGATAAAACAAATGCTCCTTCGTATTTGCAGATCAGTAGTGTGGAATTGTCATAAAATTTTTCATGTCAGATTCTGGCATCTATCAAAATTCATGCCTGCAACTTAACTTAATGAATCGTTCGGAAATGTCAAGGAAGGATTACGCAAATTCTGAATAACACGCTTGCAGCTTTGACTATACATATACAACTGGACTGCTAGTGGTTTTGAAAATGTGTCTCCAACATGAGCGACATGAAGTTGCCAAGTGGCGACTTTGGAAACTACATCAGAGATGCAAAACTACTGTAACTTCGGTTCCATGAACCGGTTCTCTTGTACTTTAAGTACAACTGGAACTGAGGAATGGTTTCCGTTACGTTTTACATCCCTAAACTACATAAATTGCAACTTGAATGTTTGAAATTTTGACACTGGTTGTCAGAATAGGTTGGTAGCATCATCCGTCATAGTTGCTTAATTATTATAATCTGTGTAAACTTTTCGTCAAATTAGTTACTTTTTTCAAGTTGGAGTGTTGTGCTATTTAATGGAATGGGTCGCAGACGCTACTTTGCTACGAATTGTGATGCAATTGCTTATAGTAAATCAAGACCGATGAAAAAGAATTGTTTTACGGGTAAGTACTAGTTTTGATATTGCTCGTCAGGCAACACGGTAGCGTGGTTGATGTTGGGGACATAGTGCTACATTGTAAATCATATGCTGCTAGCAGTCCAGATGTTTATAGTCAAAGGTTTGTAGTTCCAGATGATTCAAATATCAAGGCACAAATTTCATAACACCCCGGGGAAAACGTCCTCGGACGAAACCGCTTTAAATAGTCGACGAGCCGATCATTAGATCATTAGTCTAACAGATAATAATTAGAGTGATAGCTAGTCAGAAGTTGTTATTATAATTGTGAACAATAATGTAAGTTTATTGTGTATAATTATGTTTGACTTTATGTATTTATACTTAATATATTATTTTCCTGAGCCTTATTTCATGATACATAAATTAATATCGTTACATTATTTATGTACATTTCATCAGCTAAAGTCTCTGAATTTATTAGTTTCTTTCCTTTTGTAATAGAACTACCTAAACTGGTAATGTGCTAGTGTGCTAATGTTTTTTACATTGTATTTTTGTTGACTGTTAGATTTCCCTTGTTCGACTTATGTACATTTTATATTTACTGCAGACTGCTACTGACTTGTCCTCTCATGTTACACATAACTATGTGCCTGGGACTTAATAAAATTATTATTATTATTATTATTATTATTATAAATTATTTTGAATTCCTTCATCTTATTCAATAGTTATAATTTGTTTCTTCATCTTCTTCTTTTGATTTTGTTCTTCATCTTCTTCCTCTGATTTTGTTCTTTAACTTCTAATTCAAATAAAGAAACAGTTTCCAAATTTTTCTTTTCTTCTTTACTTACATTTTTTCTTTTTAATCCGTTTCTGCTCCTCAACTCGCTCAACTCGAACAATGCCGCTTGCTTCTTCTTAGTTCTTAATTTCTTCATAATCTGCTGTATTTTTAAGCTCTTTCTTCTTCTCTCGTCGTTTTTGTTTTTTAGTTTCTTCTCCTTTTTTGGCTTCTTCATTATCTTCATAAGTAGAGTGTAATTCCATTTTTCTTCTTTTTGTTAGTTTGACTTTAAGCTTTTGTTATAATTGTTTTTACCTATTGCCTTTAATTAATATTGTTTATCTCTTCAGTTAACTGTAAGCTGCGTTTTCGAGTCGTTTCCGTTTTTTCCTTCTTCTCTTTATTGCACTGGTTATTGGTTCATGTTTCGTTCTATTCCTAATTCTCTTTTATTTATTCGTTAGAGCCCAGTTTTTTCTTAGAAATAATTCGTCTAAAAAAATCTGTATTTTTTTATTGTCCCGTTTTCTCTTGCTCTACAAAGTTACAAAAAAATTCTAATCTCAGTGCCCTTTGAAATTGTACTTGTCCTCCATGCACCTTTGAGTAAGTTAACTGAATGGGTTAAAGAAATTTAAAAAAAAACAATCATAGAATGTAGAGATTAAGCGAAAGCACAACTTGAAAGAAAAAGCTAAAAATTCATGAAACAAGGACCGAGGAACTAGGATCTAATGCTAAGACAAAGACAATACAAACATCAAAAGAGATTTTAAACAAATAATGAAAATTACGGCCTTCTAAAAGAACTGAAAATAATGTGGAGAGAAAATTGATTAAAGAAGTGTATTTGTTTATCGAGATAAAAACAGAATCAAAAAGTTAGGCTCGTTGAAAGCGCCATATACAAACACACACGAAAGATGTAAAAGAGAAAGACGAATGAAGACAGACACAGAACAGGGATCAAAAATTTTCAAAGAAGAAGAAGAAGAAAATGGAAGAGTCCTGAGGAGGAGGTGAAGAAAATGAACTAAAACCTTGAACACGAGCGCTCCCCCAAGAAGGCCGTGTAATGGTTCTAACTAGGATTCGAAGGATTCAAACTAAAATAGAAAATAAGAAGACCGGGCAAACAAATAAGGACAGAGTGATTGGTTTAAGGATAAGGAAAATATTAGAGGAAGAGAAAACCCAGGACTCTAAGGCCCGTATTCACAGACAGACCTCAAGGTGGACTTAAGGAAAAAGTGATACTTAAAACAACGTTCATATCAGCTTATGCTTGCAAAGTTACATTTTTCAAAGTAAATATCTAAAGATTTGTCTGTGCATACGGGCATAAGTGGTACCCCAAGAATCGTTTGGCAATCGAAATTAGGGTTCGGATAGCAAAAGAAATCGAAGACCAAGCAAACAAGTGAGGGCCAAAAAGATCGGGAAAATATGAACGATAAGTAAACCTAAAAAAGGAAAAAAAAAAGGACCAAGAATCGTGTGTGGTCGTAGCAACCAGACCAAAAAATTGATGTTAGGATTAGGAAAAATATTAATGAAGAAAAGATGTAAAGAAAAGGAAATAATTAAAAGCCATCAACCCTAAAAATCGACTGGTGATCGCATTTATGGTCCAGAAAGCAAGAAAAAGTGAGAGGAAACTAAAGGATCAAGAATCTTGAAACCAGACCAAAAATTGATGTTAAGATTAGGACAAAATCACATTTATGGTCAGAGTGAGAACTAAAAAGATTGGGAAAATATAAACCTAAGAAAAGAAACTAAAGGATCAAGAATCTTGAGTGGTCGTAGCAACCAGACCAAAAAATTGATGTTAAGATTAGGAAAAATATTAATGAAGAAAAGATGTAAAGAACAGGAAATAATTAAAAGCCATCAACCCTAAAAATCGACTGGTGATCACATTTATGGTCCGGAGAGCAAAAAAAAGTGAGAGGACCAAGCAAACAAGTGAGGACCAAAAACATTGGGAAAATAATATGAACCTAGGAAAAGAAACTAAAGGATCAAGAATCTTGTCAAAAACTGATGTTAAGATTAAGAAAACTATTAATGAAGAAACAAATGTTAAGGAAAGGAAATAATTAAAGCTGTCAACAAGAGTGTCACCTTAAAAATGGACTGGTGATGGCATTTAAGGTTCAGAAGTGAAATGAAAACAAAAAGATTGGTAATTGCTGCTGAACCTAGGGAAACTATTAACGATAAACAAAGCCAGAGAAAAAAAGAAAGGGTCAAAAATCATGCATCGTCGTGGCTACAATTTGAAAAGCAGCAAATAAGACAACCAATGGCAAAAAATGAAGGCAAAGGAATTGATGTGAAGGTTAGGAAAAATATTAAGAAGAGAAAAATGAGAAGGAAAGGAAATAATTGTAGCTTTCAACATGAGTGCCATCCTGGTGATCGCTTTTAAGGTTCAGTTAGCAAAAAAAAAATGAGATGACCAGGCTAACAAGTGAAAACAAAAAGATTGGCATCGAATGTAGGAAAAATGTTAACGATCAACAAACCCAGAGAAAAAAAGAAAGGGTCAAGAATCGTGTATGGTCGTGGCTACAATTTTAAAAGCAAAAGTTAAGATAACCAGGCAAAAAAAGGAAGGCAAAGAAATTGATGTTAAGATTCGGAAAAGTATTAGTGAAGAAAAAAATCAGGAAATAGTCAAAGCAATGCCATCTTAAAAGTCGTCTGGTAATCGTAACTAGTGACTGTAATGCGCCCGACGTGTCACCTTGTTTGTTGACTTTTACGGACAACCAGTACTAAATAAAACTGTCCTAACAAAAACAACTGAAATTTATTGCCAAATTAAATAACTGGACCGACAATGTTTACTAGGGAGAAATTCCGAAAGGTCACACAACAACGGTTTACTATGACAATCCTATCCCTATTCTACAACTACCTACTACCGTGCTACCTGATTACTTTACGACCGCACTAAGGGTTATTCTGTTTCGGTTGAACGACCTTTCGGAATCAGCGAGAAACTTTACCGTAATAATATTGATAATAATTATAAGCTCGTGACCGCTGTGAATCTGGACTTACGTTGTGGTAACTTGGTTCTTTTTGGTGCGTCAAAATTAAAATATTCAACCGTTCGTTCGAGAGATCAGAACGTTTCTGTCCGTTTCTCGCGCTCCGTCCTTTCCAAATAAAAATTAAACACACCCTACGGACCTCGTAATATAAATTTTGAAATCACCTCGACCAATGATAATCGCTGCTTCGAATTTCAACCCACGCCCCTGCGTACATATCCATAATTTACGACACCTCAATTAGCTTAACCCACGGCTCCATGGTGGTCTACCAACATGTGCAACCGCTTGATGTTACAAGTGAACAGCCTGAAATTTTGCATACATCCTGCGCTTGTTGGAAGAGACCAGACTAAAGCGAACACTTCAACTGGCGACGTAATTTGATCTCCTTCCCTAACAGACATGTATCTGCAATTTAACGCGACCAAATTCTAAACAAAATCTAAACGAAAACAAATCTAAAAAGGTTACTCTGACAGAATTATGACGTCTGTCAATTTAAATGGTGCAATTATAGAATTCTAAAGACTCTGGGTGGTATATCCTCTTGAGAAGGGACGGAGCGGCGCCCCTAATCTTCCGGTCGCAATTTTACAGCGTACAGTTCGAACACGTGTTTGTTATTTGAAATTAAGCACGTAATAATCGATTTTGTTTTGGAAACAAATTCAGCGACCGTTTCATGACCATATTGGAGAAAATAAATAAGGACAAAGAGGTTGGTATTGAGGATAGACAAACTGTTAATAAGAAAGGCACCAAAACGCATTCAGAAAAAAGGCAGTAATGAAGATAGAAATACAAGTGAAAGAAAAAATAACTTAAGTAGCTAACTGTAGAAGAAGAAAAGAACATGATTGACCAAGGAAGAAGTAGTAGAAGAAGATTTTTTCTTCTAAAGACCGTCTGGTCCAGATTACAAAAATAAGACGATGATACAAACGAAGGAAGATAAATAGATCGGTGTTAACGAAAAAGACGAAACATAAACTAGAATAGAAATATAAGTGAAAGATTCAGTAGGTATTAACGGCAACGTTGGCAGCAAATTAGAGATAAAAAGGAACATTTTGGGACTGACTGAAAGAGGAGATCAAAATAAGAGAAAATCTCTCATGTACAGGTCTCCCAATTTTATTGAAGCAAATAAACGAACCTAACATTCCGGAAGGCAGTACATTGAAGTTTTTTTAACGACGCACGCCGTATATGTTTTTTCTTTTATTTTCGAAGCACTTGAAATGTAGGAGAACTCGGTCTTGACGTGAAGACATCAGGATAGGATCGACAATATGCATGCATGCGTTGCGTTGCAAAGTTACAGCGCCATCTATTGACGGTACATAATTACATTTTTCGTACAAAATTCTATTACATAATGCTCACTTCATTTTCTAGTTTTTAGTCATTTAAATAAGATGTGCAGTGCCCCTGTATACTTCAGATATTAAGTCAATAAGTATTCTTATTTGATTGTTAACTGTTTTGATACAATTGGAGTGGATACACCCTGTGTATAATTCGCTTCGAACTTTCACAGTTAGATACACAATTTCATTTACATTGAACTATAACTCGTGTTATTCTAACAAATAATAATTTGCTCTATAAATATCCTCGAAGAAGTAAATACGATCGTTTAAACAATTTACACTTTTTTCTGAACAATCTGAATGAAACTTTCAATAATTTGCAATATTTAACACATCCTTTGCACGAGGGTAATAAATCTGTCCTCAATTAACGTCCTCAATAACGAATGAATTCTCGCAATTACGTCGCTTCATTTTCCGTTTCAATCTGTTGCAGGAAGTTAATGGAGGAGCGGAAGCGCCGGAACCTGAAGTATCAGGCCATGACTCTGTCAAATTGGGTTGGATACAAGGGGTGCTCATCCCCTGTTTACTCAACATATGGGGCGTCATGTTATTCCTGCGATTATCATGGGTAGTCGCACAGGCCGGAATAGGTTAGTATACTTAAATAATCACCGAGAGTCGAATGGACGCTATAAAAAATAGTTTGTTAAATACTCAGTAGATGTCACTAGACGAGTTCGCCTCCAAATTGGGGCGTCAAATTTAAAACATCTGCTTAGTTTTCTAGTAACTACATATTTATGTAATGGAATTGTTTCTGCGAGTGCGTGTGTGTGCATATTGAAAATTTCCAACCCACGCACTCTCAAAAAATAGAGGCCGTCACGAATTCGCGAGATTTCTTTCTTAACAATAAACCGCGATGTTATTTCTCGTTCCTTCTAAAAATGTTTCGAGTGCAAACGGACTTCGTTCCGCGGCCCAGCCCGAACGCGGGCAATAAAGTCAATACAAAAATCCGGGTGAATCTGAAACAAACCAACTCGACCAATTAAATTTCATTAAGCTTCCCGAGCGCGAAACGCTCCGCGCCGAAACATTAGCGTAATTACGACTCATTTCTGTTGGCTTTTTTCTCAATTCGCTAATTTTTTATCTGCCGTTAATTGAGTCGTCCAATTTAGTTGCGTACCTGCTGATTTTCTTGTTTGCTCGTTAATGTAACTTTAATTATTGTGTTTTCTTGACGCACTCATCGTTAGATAATTGAGTTATTTGGACGGTCAATAAAGAAAGTGAGTGGGAAAATATTTTTATTATTTCACACGTTTATTGACGGCTATTGTTTTTTTAGGTCAAAAAATTAACTTAGTGTTCATTATTTCTTTATTAATAATTAAAAAGTTGGATGAGAATTTAAATTAAAAGCTAAACTATTTTGGGTTCGAGGTTAACCGATTTTGGCTTCGAGATTAACCGACTGTGGGTTCGAGATTAACAACTGTCGGGTTCGAGGCTACTTGCTGTGGGGTTCGAGATTATTTACTCTTTCGGCCCTTTTGTCTCATTCTTACTTGTATTAAAACTTATTCGCTCTCACTCTTTAGAGTGTGATAAGAGTAAACAGAGCGAACGGAGTTGAATAAACGAACGCAGCCTTAAGTAGTGAATTCCAGAGCAGCTTTTTCCAATTAGATTTTTAATTAAATGTTGTAAAGAGTTGTAATCTTGTCTATCTTGAAAATTAATTGTACTGTAGAAGAAGACAGATATGACATGAAGCAGTTTGCGACAGGCAAAAAATTACAGAGGAGCAGGAGCAAGTAAGACTTTCTTTTTAAATAATCGAAAAACTCAATTGGACCCAAATAAGATTTGTACTCATTGTAGGTGATTATGATTAAATTAATAGTTCAAGGACAATCAACATTTTCTATGATGGAAGGTCCTTCAGAAAGATCGAAGAGAAAATCTTAAGGTTAAGAGATGTGAAGATATTTTTGCAACTGCCTTCGTCCCATTTAATTTTTTCAAAAAATTTTGAAGTTGATTTATTCTTCATTAAAAGACTAAGTAGAGTGGTGACAACAACTGTTGAACAATTCACGTACACACATCCTTTTTTATTTGGTGACATTTTCCAAACTTCTTCTTTCATTACGAGAAGACAGAAAAAGAAGATGAGTCAAGAGATGACAACAACTCTTGAGCATCACACTCTTTTATTTCTTCATCTACTTATAGTCAGATCCTTTTCCTCTTTGATTTGTCGAAATGTATCAAAAACTCTTGAAAACCATGAAACTTCTTCTTTCATTAGGACAAACAAAAAAGGCGTTCCATCCATTAATTCAAACATCATTCTCGCATTGTATTGGAAAATTTGTCCTTAACGCAAACTTCTTTTACATTTTTAATGAATCTAAAAAAATATTTTACGACCGACTTCTTTGAAGAGAGCTTTTCTTACAACCCCAAAATGAGGACGAATTAAATTTGGGAAAAAAAAACATCGGCCGTCCATCTTCTTTTTATTTTGCGTGCAGTACGTTTCCCTGTACGTTTCCTCTCTTCTTCTATCTCTCTCTCATTCTCTTGTGTACCTAGTACCTACCAATGAAGAGCTCAAGCCCAATTGTTTTCGTCGTTTCCATCGCGCAGTCTTCTGGCAACTCTTATCGCCCTCTTCTTCTTTATTTAGTCTTCTGAACCATGTTCTTTCCGTCTTTCCTCTTCATCGTCCCATTTTGCCTTTGCTTCTTCATTTCATTCTCTACTGTACTTCTTTTCCATCGAGATCTATTAGGTAGCTTTCTGCATTTATTGCCCCTCACTCCTCTCTTCTTCTTTTTTTTATTTAGACTTCAGGGTTATGCTCTTTTTGTCTTTCCTCTTCACTTCCCTTTCATTCTCTATTGCATTTGTCTTCCTTCGAGACCTATTAGGCATTCTTACCGTCCTCCTTGCATGCATTTATTTCCTCACACCTTCTTCTTCTTTTTTATTTAGTCTTCAGGACCACGCTCTTTGTCGTCCTTCCTCTTCATCGTCCCAATTGATTTTTGCTTCTCCCTTTCATTCTCTACTTATTTGCGTTTCATCGAGATATATCGCGCAATCTTCTGGTCTCCATATTCTTCTTTTCTTCTTTTTTTATGTAGTCTTTAGGGTGACGTACTTTTCGACTCACCTCTTCACGTCCCTTTCATTCTTTACTATATTTGTCTTCCATTGAGTTCTATTAGGCAGTCTTCTGGCATTCTTAACGTCCACTTTCCACGTATTTATTTCCCCACATCTTCTTCTTCTTTATTTAATCTTCAGGACCAGGCTCTTTCCTCGACTTTCCTCTTCATCGTCTCAATTTGATTTTTACTTCTCTTCCCATGATAAAGTTTATCATATTTATTACTCCACATTAGGTGACCATACACCAGCATTCATTCATGTCATTCTTTCCTTCGACACTCTTTCCCTTCAAGAAATTGAAACGAAACAAATCCTGTTCTAACCCACTAATACAATAATACAGGATTTGTTTCGCTTCAATTTCTTGAAGGTAAAGAGTGTCGACGGAAAGAATGACATGAATGAATGCTGATATATGGTCACCTATTCTTCTCTTCTTCTTTTTATTTAGTTCATGCCTTTTCGTCTTTCCTCTTCATCGTCCTATTTTGTCTTTATTTCTCCCTTTCATTCGTTTCTACAATTTTCTTCTTTTCTATCGAAATCTGTTAGGCAATTTTCTGACATTCTTATTGTCCTCTTTCCATGCATTTATTTCCCCACATCCTCTTCTTCTTCTTTTTCTCCCTTTCATTTTCTACTTATCTGCCTTTCATCGAGATCTATCGCGCAATCTTCTGGTCTCGTCCTCTTTCCATAATGAAATTTATCATATTTATTACTCCACATTCTTCTCTTCTTATTTTTTTTATTTAGTTTTCAAGACCATGTTCTTTTCGTCTTTCCTCTTCATCGTCCTATTTTGTCTGTACTTCTCCTTTTCATTCGCTAGTAGTTTTCTTCTTTTTTATCGAAATCTGTTAGGCGGTTTTCTGGCGTTCTTATTGTCCTCTTTCCATGTGAAATTTATTCCATTCTTCTTTTTTATTTAGTTTTCTGAAGCATGCACTTTTCCTGTTTAATGTTCATTGAATCAATTTGTCTTTGCTTCTCCCTTTTTCATTCTCTACTGTATTTGCCTTCCATCGACATCTATTAGGCGTTCTGAGGGTCAACTTTCCACGCATTTATTTCCCCACATCTTCTTCTTCTTTTATGTAGTCTTCAGGACCCAGGCTTTTTTCTCGACTTTCCTCTTCATCGTCCCAATTTTTTGCTTCCCCCTTTCATTCTCTACTTATTTGTCTTTCGTCGAGATCTATCGCGCAATCTTCTTGTCTTGTCCTCTTTCCATGATGAAATTTATCATATTTATTATTCCACATTTTTTTCTTCTTTTTTTATTTAGTCTTCAGAGTCATGCTCTTTTCGTCTTTCCTCTTCATCGTCCTATTTTGTCTTCTGGAATTCTTATTGTCCTCTTTCCATTTGAAGTTTATTGCATTCTTCCATTCTTTTTTATTTAGTCTTCGGAAGCACGCACTTTTCCTGTTTCATATTCATTGTATCATTTTGTATTTGCTTCTCCCTTTCTCATTTTGTACTGTTTTTGCTTTCCATCAAGATCTATTAGACATTCTTACCGTTCTCTTTCCATGCATTTATTTCCCCACATCCTCTTCTTCTTCTTCGTTTTTTCAGGACCACACTCTTTTCTTGACTTTCCTCTTCATCATCCTAATTTAATTTTTACTCATTCCTTTCATTCTCTACTTATTTGCCTTTCATCGAGATCTATCGCGCAATCTTCTGGTCTCACCCTTTTTCCATGATCAAGTTTATCGTATTTATTACTCCACATTCTTCTCTTCTTTTTTATTATTTAATCTTGAGGGTCATGCTCTTTTCGTCTTTCCTCTTCATTGTCCTATTTTATTTTTACTTCTCCGTTTCATTCGCTACTAGAATTTTCTTCTTTTCTATCGAATTCTGTTAAGCAGTCTTTTGGCATTCTTATTGTCCTCTTTCCATGAAGCTTATTACATTTGTCACCTAACATTCTTCTCTTCCTTCTTTTTCTTATTTTGTCTTCTTTCTTTTTTCATTCTCTACTGTATTCTCGCCCATCAAGATCTATTAGGCAGTCTTCTAGCATTATTACTGTTCTCTCTCCACGAAGCTTATTGCATTCGTTACCCAACATTCTTCTCTTCCTTCTTTTTTTATTTAGTCTTCATGGCCCACGCTCTTTCCTCTTTCTTCTTCAACATTCCATTTTGTTCTTTACTTCTCCCGTTTATTCGTCTTCTTCAACACAGTTTATCACATTTATTACCCCACATTCTTCTCTTCTTTTTTTATTTACTTAGTCTTCTGCACCACGCTCTTATCTCTTTCTTCTTCGACATTCCATTTTGTTCTTTGCTTCTCCCGTTTATTCGCCTTCTTCAACACAGTTTATCACCTTTATTACCCCAAATTCTTCTCTTCTTCTTTTTTTATTTACTTAGTCTTCTGGACCACGCTCCTTTCGCCTTTCGTCTTCCTCATCCCATTTTGTCTTTGCTTCTCCCTTTCATTCTCTATTGTACCTACCAGTGAAAAGCCCAATTGCTTTTTTCTCCTCCATCGAGACTTACTTACCGTCCTCTTTCCATACATTTCTTTTCTTCTTTTATATTAAACGTCACCTGACGTTTTCCTTCTACTACTAAGTTATTTCTCTTTTCTTCTCCTTCCGTTTATATCTTTGCTTCTCCTTTTCATTTTGTAGTGAATTTACTAATTCTTTTTCTTCCTTCTGTTCGGATCCGTCGGCCACGATTTTGGCATTCTTATCGTATATTACCTTTTGGCTTTACATTTATAACCACATTACTGGTACTTTCTTCTTTTTTGCATTTAGTTTTCTGACTGTTTTCCTTTAGCTGTTTTTTCCTCCTTCCATCGAAAGTCTATCTTCTATCTATATGTGTCTTCTGCCACTCTGATCATCTCCATAAATTTTAATAATCTACCTCCTCACATTCTTTTCTCGTTTCGTATACATCCCTGCGATTTTTTTCATAATTGCCTTTAAGGGTTTAAACACTTGCTTTGACTAGTCTTGCTTTGGTCTTATACCTTTTTTATTCTCTTTCTTTCGTCTAAACACTTTCCCTTCATCTCTTTTGTGTCTGTAGTTATGATTTTTGGTTTTTATCTTATTTATCCATTTTTTTATATAAGCTCCCACAAATTTGATTCCTTTTTTCCTACTATTTTTCGTATTTCCTCCTTCTTAAGAGCGTTCTATTGTAACTTCGTTTCGATTACTATAAAGGTATCTAAGCCAACACAAGTGTTGCTAACTTATCAGTTGCACTTGTTTGGAAAGTATACTTCTTGAATCTTTGTTTCTTTTTTCGTTCTTTTTTTAAAGAAATTGATTTGATGAAGGCAAATTTTTGTTTCAGGAAGTTCACTTTTAATCATAGCCATTTCAGCCGTGGTGTGCGTTATAACGACCCTCTCGCTGTCGGCGATAAGCACGAACGGAGAAGTCAAAGGGGGTGAGTAGTACCTACGTCCAATTTGTGTGGCCCCTGTTATTCCCCAGGAGCGACTTTTCAGAGCTTTGGCGCGGCGTAAACAACATGTGCACGCCGTTAAAATTATCCGTGGAAAACCTTCGCTCGATATTATCGTGAGGGAGGAGGAGAAGGAGTTTTCTTCGGATAAATATTTAACTTTCTGAAATACACTTCTGTTTATACAGTGGACATTCAAATGTACGCCCACAATATTTGTTAATTTGTAGAAACTTACCGCGCGGGAAAAAAATTATGCGTTCTTTGAAGTCGGAGTACGCACGTTAATTTAATTTTAATTCATCACCAATTATTAGAGCCGAGCATTAATTTGTCACACTCTTCCATGATCTCAACTGCCTGAAGAACATCCAAAGCCTCCCGAGCATTAATTTGTCAGGAGCAACACACCCAAAGTCTTTCGTGCAGATAAGATGTAACAAATTATTTACTTTCCAGGTGGAATCTATTATATAATCTCGAGATCTTTGGGTCCGGAATTTGGGGCCTCAGTAGGTATAGTTTTCGCTTTTGCAAACGCGGTAGCCGCATCGATGAATACGATCGGCTTCTGTAATTCCCTCAACGACCTATTGGCCTCGTACGACCTAAAAATAGTGGACGGGGGAAACAATGACGTCCGAATCGTCGGCGTAATTTCCATTTTAGTGATGATTTTAATTTGCGCCATCGGAATGGAATGGGAGAGCAAAGCTCAGAACTTCCTGATCGCCATCATCGTCGGCGCGATGTTCGATTTCCTCATCGGAACCGCCATCGGACCCTTCACCGACGACCAAAAAGCCAAAGGATTCATCGGCTTCAGCAGTAAGTTTATCGATTCGGTTTAAGCTTGCGGGATTTCCCTTCGGGAAATCAAGGAAGAAGTGCGAATCAATTTTTGTTCTACCCCCGCAGACGAGCTCTTCCAAATTAACTGGGGCACGGATTATCGCACGCAGGAAGGAATAAACTACGATTTCTTCCAAGTGTTTGCCATATTTTTCCCGTCGGTCACGGGGATTCAAGCCGGCGCCAATATATCTGGAGACCTGAAGGTAAACACGCTCGATGCTCTAATATGCTCGGTAAATACTCTCCTTGTTTCAGGATCCTGCTTCTTCCATACCTAAGGGAACGCTCTTGTCTCTATTCATTTCGATGCTTTCGTATCTCTTGTTTGTCATATTCGCCGGCGGGGCTGCGATGAGGGATGCAAGCGGAAATATCACGGATTTACACAACGGAACCCTGGCGGCATGTGCACAAGACGTCCACAATATCACGTGTAAATACGGACTATTTAATAGTTATTCGGTAAGTTCTATATTAAAAAAAAAATGACTGCGTTTTCCCTGATTATAAGTTAAGAAAAATATTTGCTGCTGCACAGAAACTTACGTCAACGGTGGCGGCAAATATTGATTTGCAACGATGTAAGTATAAGCAAACAAAAATATCCGTACGTGTAAAGGTGGGAGTCCACTGGGGCTGGTTTGTACTTTGTACCCAGCCGCATGCACAATCTCGGGCTTTAACGGGAAACACCTTCGAAGTCCCTACCTGTATAATACCATAACTTGTCGCAAGGTGTTGAACGCCTTTGTATTAAGGTTATTAGCGTTGCATGCAATAAATTGCCTCAGTGGAATCTCGCCTTAACTCCAAGTCGAACGATTTTTAGAATGATGTCCCTTGAAAAGCAGATGAATGGCTTTAAATATTTTCATTAATACGTAGTACATTCTAGCACGTGCTCTTCATAATTGAGTGTATCCCAGGTGATCAAATTGCCCCTGATAATAGTTAGGCAATATCAGTACAAATTGGCAGAATTGCGACAGCACTAAATTTAGTTCACACAGCTTCTTCAACCTATTCGAAACGCCCTGTATAGTTAAATGCTCAATTTTAGTCTAATAAATGTAGACGTCGCGTCGCTTCAATTTCATGTTATAGAATAGATGTCGCCAACATAATTACAATAATTACACAGTAGCGCAACTCGAGTATAGCCATTTTGTTTGATACCTGCCGATTTGCAAATTACGTTACATTTCCATGTAGGTATCAAACAGTATGGCGGCTGACGTTTAAGTGACGCTACTGGGTAATTACTTATAGTATCGTGTTGTATGTACAGTGGTGGCTATTAAAACCGTTACCCCTGCGTGCTAACCTCGACCTTATTGTCGTTAAGGGTTACGCGTTCTTCGAATCGTAACGATTTACTTGGCCACGAGTGTCCATACTTCTAACAATTCTCTTTGCAAAAAGTTCTGCACACTTCTACTTTTCCAAATTTTGACAAGAATCCTTCTATCATTTTAAATAGATGGCGCTAAATTGACCTGTCAAAGTACGACTTTAATCGTGTTTAAGAAAGCAAGCGCGCTTGAAGAAATGAAAAACGGAAATCGTAATAGATATATTGTATATAGCCATATTGTTAATGGCAATAACATATAATTATTAGAACTCACAATCAGTAAATAGTAATAGGATTACGGTTGGCAACCAGTGTTGCCAATACGCTTTCGCAAGTTGTCACTAGTAAAGCAAATGCCTCGAATTCAAAGTGTTTTTAATTTGTCGAATATATTAAATATTGGAAATGATGGTTTTTATTAAAAACATAAACAAAAGACACGATGTTTTTAAAATCACTAGATTTGTTACCAGATCTAGTGTCAAAATCACTAAATTGGCAACATTGTGTTTACAAATTTTGTTGGTAAAGATTTTTACGCTTGGCGAACATCGCTAATTATATTTTATGAGAAAAGTGGCCACAAAATTAATAACAATAAGTAAATTAGTTATTATAATTCAGATTGATGAATTCAGTAACAGAATCGCTAAATTTGCAACAGTGCTGGCAACCCTAAGACACAAAATGTCGGTAAAACAGAAAACGACAATTGATAAGCGTGCTACCAACCTGTTATTTTTTAAACTAGATACAATTCTTGGATCGTACTGTATTTAAAATTTTTATAAACTAGTATTTTATCCAATCACAGTTTTTCATCTGCGTGTAATAATAAAAAGAAACTGTTGCACTGTTAACAGCAAGTCGCTATATTTAATTTTTCTTTTAATCAAGAAACACTAAATATTTGACATTTTCTCGTCTTCTTACAGTTACGTACTTTTTAATATTTTAAAGATGAAAAAGTTTTTAATAATAATCGTCTGCATTAATTATAATCTAAATTAAAAATGCATGCAAAATTAGGAACGAAAGAAATTAATAATAATAATTAACATTTTTTTTAAATAAATTAATTGAATAATTGTAATAATACAAAAAGATTGATACAAGATGTAAATTTATTATTTATCAATAATTTATAACATTGTTTATTATTTATAATTTGCGAAAATTATTGTTTTTTTTGTGAAGCTACACATTTTAAAATGTAGTATCCAACGCTCTAAGGAAATTGTGTAAATTACTCAACCTACTACAGATAAAAGAAAGGAAAAATAATAATAATGAGAAATAATATTGCAAAACAGTTTAGAGTAAGCTAAGCTATCTCACTGCAACGATTGTAAATAACTGATTACCTGTAACTGAGATAGGTGCACAAGCGTAAACAATAAATAAACGAAAAATAATTAATTCGAAGCCCACACTTTCATGTTTGAATTTTTTTAAATACTTCTGGCAGTCGTCGACCAACAGAAACATTTAAATGCAACGCTTCAAAAAATAATTAAGTTCAAGTCCATACTTTCACGCTGAATTTTTTTAATACATTCTCGCCAGTCGTCGGCTTATTTCTATTGAAAAATTAAATGCAGCGCTTAAAACTTCTGGTTCAAGAAAACTCTTGCAGATGGCGTTGGCGATTTCTGATTATTGTTTCCCTTAAAAAAATCATTTAATTGAAACATGCGAAAATCTTTTTTTATACTTTTGGCAGCTGCCGTCGACTGACAGGAAAATTTGAATGGGGTGCGTAAAATTTGTAGTTTAAGGAAACTTTCACAGATGGCGCTGGTAATTTTAGATTTTTTACTTCTTATTAAAAAATAATTTAATTCAAGCCCATATTTCCACGTTGAACTTTTTTTATAGAATTTTGCCAGTCGTCGACTAATAGAAATGCTCAAAATTTCTGGTTCAGGAAAACCCTTGCAGATGGCGTTGGAGATCTTAGATTTTTGCTAAACATTAAAAAATAATTAAACTCAAGTTCATAATTTCACGCTGAATTTTTTTATACAGTTTTGTCAGTCGTCGACTAATCGAAACAATTTAATTCAGCACAAAAAATTTATGGCTCAAGAAAACTCTTGCAAATGGCCCTAGTGATCTCTGATTATTATTTCCCATTAAAAAGTAATTAAATTGAAGCACGCGAAAATCTTTTTTACACTTTTGGCTGCTGCCGTCGACTAACAGGAAAATTTAAACGGGGCACCTATAATTTGTAGTTCAAGAAATCCTTCACAGATGGCGTTGGCAATCTTAGATTTTTACTGACCATTAAAAATTATTAAATTCAAGTCTATATTTTCATTTTGGTAAATTGCTTCATGAATGATATTATTAGTAACCAAAGGTTTTAAGAAAGAAACTTTAAGATTTGTCTTAGGGTTACTAAGAAAACGCAGTGCGGAGGGCTAGATGTTTAATGTCGACATGTTTTGACCATAGGAAAGGCCATCTTCGGGGCGACTACAATAAATCGGGCTAGTTAGTAACAATTTAGGCAATAAATAATAAATTTACATATTTTTATGTTGAATTTTTTATACGTTCTTGCCAATCATCGACTAATCAAAAATTTAAATGCAGCGCTTAAAATTAAAGTAAACTCTTGCAGATGGCGTTGGTGATCTCTGATTATTATTTATATTTTTACACTTTTGGCAGCTGCCATGGACTGACAGGAAAATTTAAATGCGGGCACCTAAAATTTGTAGTTCAGGAAATCCTTCACAGATGGCGTTGGCAATCTTAGATTTTTACTTTCCATTAGAAAATAATTAAATTCAAGCCCATATTTTCATGTTGAATTTTTTTTATACAGTTTTGCCAATCGCCAACTAATTTAAATTTAAATGCAGCGCTGTTTATTATTTAAAAAATTATTAAGTATTAAATTGGAGCCCATATTTTCACGGGAAAACCTCTTTTTTTACACTTTTCGGCGGCGACTAACAAGAAGATTTAAATACGGCGCCTAAAATTTGTAGTTCACGGAAACTTTCACAGATGGCGCAAGCAATCTCAGATTTTCACCAACGAGTTAAGAATATCAGGAGAGAGTCATATTAACATTAGTTTCTCGTCTAATCTGGTTACTAAATTTTGTAAAACGCTTGACTTACGCGTTTTACGAAATTCTGGAACGACACAAACCACACAGTTCACTAGTGTTCACTTACCACACAAAATTTAACAAAATAAGATCCTAGAAATGACAATTGTATTCTAGATACCGGTCTTCTATCATAAAAGTACTTGGAAGCAACTTACTTACATTAGGCTTGCTGCGCTACTGATCATCGAAAAATTCCAAAACTAACCTAAAAGTCGTTCACTTTTTAACCGAAGTCTGTAATTACCCATCAATGTATCGTTCTTATACAGGGTGATTGAAATTCGAGGCCCAGCATGGGGATCTCGCTTATTATAAAAGATAGAGAATCGGTTAAATGGAGACAAAGTTGCCAAATTTCATGTTGATTAGTATGAAGAAGTAGTTTTTACAAGTGGTAATAATTAATGTTGCAATAATTGGTTTATCAGTAATCACAGTGACAAATTATTATTAATAACGTCAGCCTACATGGATTACTTTCATTCAATAATTTGTGTCTATTTTCTTCAACTTTTCACAGTAAAATAAAATAAAGGAAAACGTGTTAGGACATTCTAGCAAAGTTCAACTTGTAGTAAATCGTTTAATTTACGACTAAATACAAAAATTTACTTAAAATTTGTCCCATAACATACATTAACATGAGGTCAAATTTTTAGCATGTAAATCCCTATGGCCACACTGAAAAAAAATTCACTGTATAGGTATATTTGCCAATCGTCGACTAATAGAAAAATTTAAATGCGGCGCTTAAAATTTGTAGTTCAAGAAAACCTCCACAGATGGCCTTGACAAATTTTTTACTAACCAATAAAAAAATATTAAATTTAAACCCATATTACGCGTTTTTCGTCATTGACTAAGGCCCGATTTTACAATCGTCGTATAAGCATTATTCTTAGAATAACATGACGTAGGTGTGGAGGAACGTTAAAGAATATTCGACGAACAGTTATTCCATTCCGTCCTTATTCCACGATTGTAAAACTGGGCCTAATAGGAAAATTTTTAATTCGACGCCGTAGTTCTATAAACATCTCAAAATTGAAATTAGATTAAATTTTCATAGCAGTGCCTTGACTACATGCGACTTGAACAAATTTAATTTCATGGCAGATTTTTCCTTGGATGCAATTAATCTATTCCAAGAATAATTTTTAATTACCTACGTAATTAGTTGCGCGTTTTACGTTATTATCCTTTGCCTTCACATGCTCAAGAGGATATGAATATGAAAGACACAAACTTTTGCAACCGACTGCCAATGGAACGTGCACTTTCTAATTACATAATATAAAAAAAAAAAAACATGAAAAAAGTGATTGATACAAAAGTAATTTACGTTCGTGAAAAATTAATTAATTAAACAATAGTTCCTCTATACAATCTGTAATTTTGTAGATACGAATAAAATGCCAATTCTCTGTAGTTTTTTTTTATTCAATTAGCAATAATATTGTATTAGTGTTTCTTCCCAGGTGATGCAATTAATGTCGAGCTGGGGGCCGTTCATCTACGCCGGTTGCTTCGCCGCAACCCTAAGCACGGCCCTGACGAATTTACTATCCGTTCCGAGATTAATCCAAGCACTGGGCATCGACAGAATCTACCCAGGCTTGATTTTCTTTTCGAAAGGCTACGGGAAAGCCGGGGAACCCTACAGGGGGTACGTTCTGACGTTCGTCATTTCAGCGGCCTTTCTACTGATAGGTAAGGGACTTCCCCCAGTAAGTTGCAATCGCCAGTCACACCCCCCCCCCCGTTTATTTCAGCTGATTTGAACGCGATAGCCCCGCTGATATCAAACTTCTACCTCGCTTCCTACGCCCTCATCAATTTCTGCACGTTCCATGCCGCGCTCATCAAACCCTTAGGATGGCGACCTACTTTTAGGGTAGGTAAAAATCTACCTGCGTACAATGTTTTCAACCCCGTGCAATTTTTAGTATTATAATACGTGGTTGAGCCTCGGTGGATTCATCATGTGCGTGGTGATTATGTTTTTGATTAACTGGCAGTCCTCACTGATCACGTTCATCGTAATCTTGGGGTTGTACCTGGTGGTGATCTACAGGAAACCAGGTGAGGTCCTTTTGGGCGTCGATTAAACCCCGTGCTAATCTAGGTTTTGCTTGCAGATGTTAACTGGGGCTCTTCGACTCAAGCCCAAATTTACAAAACCGCGTTAACCACGGCGCAGCGCCTCATAACCACCGGCGAGCACGTCAAGAACTACGAGCCCCAAATCCTGGTGCTATGCGAGAGCCCCCACACTCGCCCGGCCCTCCTGGACTTCGCCAATTGCATCACCAAAAATAACTCGCTTTTAATAATCGGGGATATCGTGCAAGTACGGTGGAGAACACACCCGCTCTCTTATTTCTTGTAACTTTAGAAATGGCTTACAGAAAAAGCTGACCCACAAGGTGCGTTCGCAGAAGAGGACCGCAGCCTACGCCTGGCTGAGGAGCCGCAAGATTAAAGCTTTTTACACCATCGTCGATGGGGTGGATTTTGAGATTGGCGCGAGGGTTTTGTTTCAAGGAAGCGGGATAGGGAAGCTGTCCCCGAACGTTGTCCTGATGGGGTATAAAAACGATTGGCAGACTTGTAATGCAAGTGAATTGAAGTCGTATTTTAATATCTTACAGTAAGTACTTTTTTTTTAAATCGAAACTTCGTCGTCATCATCAACTTTATTGCATTAATGATTCTTGATTGTAATAGTGATGATGGTGGTGATTGGTATTCCTGGTGTACTCCTGGCCTAACACCGCTAATACGAGATTATCTTTTCAGTTCTGCTTTTGACAACCGCCTTGCAGTTGCGATTTTGCGCTTAAATGATGGCTTAGATTACAGTAGAATAATAGAGGAGGAAGACACTGGATGTTGTTCCAGTTCAGACCTGACGATGAGTAATGCGCCTTCCAGAACAGATTTGCCTGCTCTAGCTAAACAGTTAATGCATGCAGATTCAAACTTAAACATAGCGCACCTAGACGTAACTGATAGTGTCGTTTCATCCGCAGTACCTACAATACGTAGGTATCCTTTAGATTTATTTATTTATTTTTTCAAAGTTTCCAACGCCACTAACATTTTCAAACTCTCTGCGATTACCAACGCATGTTGATAATTAATTAATTACATTTTTTCAAACAACCAGAAGTACAGGGATATCAGAAACGATTTATAACCACGTGAGCCTGCCGTATAGGCAACACATTGTACTCTGCTGGTCATAATTGAGTGATTTGTGTTAAGTCACAGATAATAGATCTCTTTCAGATAGCCAACGAGATAGGAACGAATGGATGCTCTAAAAATAGTTAGTTAAATACTCAATAGATGTCACTTCTATGCACAAATTCGAAAACTGAACATTTGTTGCAAAAACCGTTATTTGACATCACTTTGATTAATTCGTTTGTGTTTTAGCTTAGGATTTGTTTTCGATAGTCTTTTGTTTTTCTCCCCAGTTTTGAGACTTTCAATGTTGCTACAATTTCTTTCTTTGTAGGTTAGAATTTTATTTCAATTTTTTATTACCTTTTGTTCATTTTTCTGATTTATTATGAAGTCCTCGCATTTATTATTTTGAATTGGATGGCTGGCTATGATGACGTGTGATGATTTCCGACCTTAAGTTGCACGGAAGAGCATGTGTATGGCTCCTCACAAGTAATGCACGGGTGGCTTCGATGCACTTCCGACACTTGAGTGGACGGAAGGCTATGGCCCAAATTCAGAAACCTCATCTGAGTGGAGAGAGCACTCCATTCACACTTTTTGAAATTCAGAAAAGCTTTTTAATTTTCATTTTAACGATTTTTTAAATTTATATCGTAAATCACTGATGCTCAAAGTACCTATACCGACCATAAACTAAAATGGTCACTAAAGTTGACGAAAGTGGTCACTGGAGTTGACGAAAGTGGTCACTGGAGTTGACGAAAGTAGTCACTGAAGTTGACCAAAGTGGTTACTGAATTGACGAAAGTGGTCACTAAAGTTGACGAAAGTGGTCACTAAAGTTGACGAAAATGGAAGGTCGGCCAAAAACGTAATTTCTTTATCTTACACATTAAGCATATGGATTGCGGTACTGTATTTATTTAGTGTTTACTCGTGAGGTTGTCTAGCGACCAACCTTGAGAATGCGATCTTATTTGCGGAACGAATGTTGTTTTGCTTTAGTTCGTCAAGGGGCGGCCTAGATTCTGTTTATTTGCGACGATGGTCATCGTTATTTTGTTACGCAAATGGCCACGTGACGCTTCACCCGAATTTGTTTATCTGACGTTGTCAGTTTGGCGTCTGTCCTTTTGACATTTCACTTTCACGTTTTGTTGTCATCTGTCATCATGACAATTCGGACATTTACTTAAAAATGTCATACGAACGTATATAAAAAAAAACGCTAGAGTTCCGACGTGACGCAAATCACTTTCATATGTCCAACTATCCTACCCTAAAAACGCTAGATTTAGCGACAAAATCGCTAAGATGGCAACATTGATGACCGTCAGTTGAAACTTTGTTCGATAGATGGCGGTTTTTCAATAGGTTTGTTCGTTTGTCTACACCAGTGCACACCATGTGCCCTAGTGCAGAAAAATGCGTTCGTTTGTCACAGTGCAACTGCACTGATCGTGTTCGTTTGTCCAGTGCAATCTGTTCCAAGTTACTCTAGACTGCACTTTCTTGCTCGGTGTTTAAAGTGAGAACAAGAAAGTGCAGTATATCCTAACCTGAAAAATCTCACTTCTAATGGCCGATGTTTATCCTAAGGTTAATTTATCTGCCAGTTGGAATGTGACGTACAGATGAATATACACATTCTAACTGACAGATAAATTAAATTTAGGTCTTGGTATACAAATAGCTATTAATATAAAAATAGTTCACACTAAAAATATTATAAATACTCACTTTCGCGTGATTTTAAAATATAGCACTGATTCACAGGATCAACGTCTCTCACCGTACAGTTATAATTATAAGGTCCGTTCCATTCGTCAGGATTTCGAATACTGAACCGTTCAAAATCTTACTGAGCATGAGCAGTGCACAAAATTGGATATAAATTTCATACTGCGCATGATCTGAACGGTTCAGAGCTTGAAATTCTGTTAAATGGAACAAACCTATACGTTTTTGTAGGATCCATTATTTTATGCTCTTAACTGGATGAAAGCAAGGTTAACTGCACTGATCATCTGTCACGCATGTTTCAATTGCGTTCGTTTGTCTCTAAAGTTTTTTCTGCACGAAACTACACTGCACATCACGTGACGTTGTGCAAAACTACACCTAACTGTTTTCAGTGTAACTTCGTGCAGTACAAACGAACAAACCTAATATAAGGGGTACCGTCACTAAATAATTCCAGTACCGCAATCAGCCGCCATTTTAGTGCAAAATATTGGCGAGAAATTTAAACATCTAACCCTAACAACAGTAATATGTACATTCGGACATTTTAAACTTTTATTTGACAGGCGTTAAATTTGATTAAACTTACCAGAAAAAAAATCACTAGAAAAATCGGCAATTTAACTTGCCGGAAAAAAAATCACTAGAAATGTCGACCATTTAAACTTGCCGGAAAGAAAATAACTAGAAAAAACTGTCATTTTAGTGCAAAAACGGTTTCTTTATCTTAGACATTAAGCATATGAACGAAAATGGTCACTAAAGTTGACCAAAGTGGTGCACTGGAGTTGACCAAAGTGGTCAACTGGAGTTGACCAAAGTGGTCACTGGAGTTAACCAAAGTGGTCACTGAAGTATCACTGAATTGACGAAAGTGGTCACTCAAGTTGACGAAAGTGGAAAGTCGGCCATTTTAGTGCAAAAACGTGGTTTCTTTATCTTACACATTAAGCATATGGATTGCGGTACTGTATTTATTTAGTGATTGCAATAAGTGGGTTTTCTTCTACATAAAAGAACGACTTTGAGCTCTATAGAGGCGGTCAGTTTTCAACTACACTTACGAAATAAAATTTGAAAATCCTGTTTTTAGAAAAAAAATCCCTGAATCTCTAACGATTTAAGTTGACAATACTGCACTTACATCCACAGTATAAATAAGTAATCAACCACTGGCGTGACTTAAACGTCATTGTCAAAAGAGAAATCGCCATACTGTTTGATATCTATGTATATGCAAATAATGTTATTTGCAAATCAGCAAGTATCAAACAAAATGGCAAATGTGATAATGTCGCTACTGTGTAGATTGTTATTGGCAACATGGCAACTTAAATTTCCGATGATGGCGCTGCAATCGTCGATAATTTATCGGCGCGGCTTTTTACGTAAAACAAACGTTGAAATCTGCATAAGAGAGCAATTCCTGCATTTCTAACTCTTATTAAGTATTTCAGCAATTTCATAATTTCTTTCAAACATCGTTTAAATGTCACAGCACTTTTACGTAAAATGTTAGTTCCCTAAAATGCTTGCAGATGCCGTGACCGAATTTTGAATTCCCCAATACTGTGCTACAGCCACAAACGTCAATGGCTGCATTCGACATCACGCTCGGAGCGCTCGGGGTCTTCCTTTTTCTCACTCTAACATACACTGAAACACATTCGCTCTCCGTCATACTTTTGCTCAGAGCGTGCCCCGAGCGTAATGCCGAACGCACCCAATGACGAAATAGTGTTGCCACTTCTAAGAAAACAAAACAAATTGATCACGTGGGTTAAAATCATTTCTGATGACATTGTACATATTATACCGAGTGATTTTTAAAAAATTTTTATCAACTCTTGCCATGAGATCTGGATGGCATGTCTTAGCTTAAGTGAAAAGTCCGTCATTGCACTCCTCTTTGCTGTTTTACAGTAAAGCTACGACATGCCGTCCTAATTCCATGGCAAGAGTTGATAAAAAATTTAAAAAGTCACGCGTTAGTTGGTACTTCTGATTTGTTTACTATACAAAAACTAACACCTCGCTTATTAATTTTTGAAATCAGTATTATTGTCCAATCAAAAGGGAAAGAGATCTTTGAAGTAGTTCAATTTGAAATTGCCGGCTTTCATTTTTTAAACAATTATTAACAATTTTAATTCGAAAATACTCGCAGACTTACAGACTGCCCGCCCCCCTTCCCACTTTAAAATTCTGCACTTGGAGATTTCTTATTTAAAAAAAAATTCACACACAAGAAAATAAAACTCTCCAAGCTTGGAACTTCTAAAGTGCTTCTGAGAAAAAACTCCCAAATTTTTTTAAAATTGCTAAAAATTGACTCACTCATAAAACGATTGCGATTATTTTGGGGCGAATCCTGATTTCCGTGGATTTCTTTTAGATGTGGCGATGAAGAACAACTCGCTGGGGAAAAACCTGCAACACAAAAAAATGGGGGCCGCCGAAAAGATACTCTTCACGTCGGCCTCCGGCCGGGAACTCCCCAAGTCCGCCCTCGAGAACATGTCGACTTTCAAAAAGAAACAGGGCAAGGGCACCATCGACGTTTGGTGGTTGTACGATGACGGTGGATTGACCATGTTACTCCCCTACATCATTTCGACGAGGAGCCAGTGGACTAATTGCAAGCTGCGAGTCTTCGCACTCGCCAATAACAACTTGGAACTCGAAGAGGAAGAGAAGAAGTAAGTAACCAACTCCCCCACCCACCCGCAAACTATACTGATTTCTTTTGGGGGGGGCAGCATGGCCATTTTACTTTCGAAATTCCGGCTGGAATATTCGAGCCTGCAAATGGTACAAATATCGGATAGGCCGAAGGATACGACGATTGCATTCTTCGACAGTCTCTTAGACGATTTCAGGACGACCGAGGAAGTTCAACCGGATGGTAAACCAACTTGTTTTGATGTGTGCGTTTAATAAAATGTGGTATTTTGCAGAAAGCAAAGTCTCCGAGATAGAAATTGCCGCCCTACAAGAAAAAACCTACAGACAGTTGAGGCTGCGCGAATTATTACTCGAGCATTCAAGTAATGCAAATTTGGTGGTCATGTGAGTAACGTAAGGTAATTTGAGAGCGTGTTGTGGAAAGTAACGTGGTGGTTTCAGGTCGCTACCGATGCCCAGGAAGGGTACGGTGTCCGCCCCGCTTTACATGGCGTGGCTCGAAGCTTTAACTAAAGATCTACCGCCTTACCTCCTCGTGAGGGGCAACCAACAATCTGTGTTAACTTTCTATTCTTAATTAGGATTAATGTTTGTACGTAGATTCAGTATTTTTACAGAAATATGTGAGTAGAATCTGTGTAATTATGATTTTTCCTTCAATTGCTACTACCTCCAGCACTATTTATACAGCTATGTATTAGGCAGCGTAATTGTGATCAGTTCCTTCAGTTTTATTTCGATAATAGAGTTTACTATTTTCTAAAAATGATTGTCTTCATTAACTTAACCCCCACCCCCTCTTCGAAGTCGTTTAAATAAATCATCATCCGAAGTTTACTGTAAAGAATTTTTTATTGTTTGTTATTTTAATTACATAGGCGTACTTTTTTAAAAATTTGGAAAGTGTACTTTCCTACACAACTTCCAAGTACATATAAAATGTAAACGAAGAAATTATCTCAACAAGTTCACAATTATTTACAAAAATCTCTTTGCTGTTATTATTAAATGATAATAATAACTCGGCTGTCATGGGGCACTGCAACGTTTCACGCAGTTGTAAACCGTCGTGAAAGAAAAACGTCGCAATCACTATACAATAAATTTGTTCAACATTTGGCAGTGTGAACTAAAAAAGTTAACTTGTTCACTCATCTTCCTGGGTTTGGTTGCGGAATGAACATCGTTTGTAAAAATTTGCGCAAGATGAGTGCGCAAGCTTGGAAACAATAATATCATCAAATATCACATTAGTATTGAATGCAAACGCGCTTATAGTATGTATAGTTGCACTTTTCTTACTACCTACGAATCTTATTTACAAAAATTTGAGTGCTGCAGTTAATACTAATAATAATAATAATAATAGGTATAACCAATAGGAATGTAACAACAGTTTTTTTTTCTTAAACAGCTGCCATTAAACTCGATTAAACATTAATAAATTAAACTGGGATTTAACTGGTAGCCGGATCTTTAGGAAAATACTCCAGTTGAACTTGTATTTTGAAGAACAAAAAAAAAAATAGAAGTTCATCTGGAAGCTTCCACTTTTGTATAAATTCTTAAAACTAAGCAGTTAACGTTATTCCATGCATTATATACATAAGTCTATAATGATCAATATTATTCGAGTTTGAAAGCTACAAATACAAGTCAAAAAAGATTAGACGATGTCAAATTGATTGTAAGATGAGGGCTCCCATGCTATGCGACAAGACAGACTGTACTACACAGCAGTGGGACCCCTTGTTTGTCAATGCCATTTCGCCTTCTGTGCGAATATGTCGGCCCGAAGGTTCTGGGCGAAACAAATTCCCAAAATCTAAAAAGAACTCGAGTTAGTTGACGGAAACAAACGGGGGGGCTTGAAATTTGAGCTCAGCCGGAAGCGCTACAGTAACATAAAATGGAACGTAACTACTCACTTGGAAAAACAAAATAAAAATAGCACAACTCGCTAAAGATATCATGTTCCGTTCTATCCACTCCTCAGCGGCCTGAACGCAACCCTTTTCGTTTATAATCTTAGACACATCAAAGCTCTGAAAGACACAACATAAAAGAAGCACAACACAAGGTACAAGGCCTAATAAGCACGCGCTCACTTAAACTATCACAAAAAAAAAAACTGGAAATACCTTTAGTACCATAACACCAACTGTAACAGCAGCGACAGGAACTAAATTACTTTCAATCCATTCCTCCCCTGCTCGCAAACAACCCCTTTCGAAAATATGCCTTTCTCCTGGCTGCATTCCACAGAAATTTACACAATTTAATTTCAACAAAATTAAATTAAACTGATTCAATCTGCTGTACTCGTCGGTATTATATTAAAAATAAGTATAAAAATCACTTACAAAACCGGGCTTACGCACGTCATATCCACACTGTTTATTCTTTATGATTTCCTACAACAAAAACAAACTCAGAAGTTAATTCGGAACGTTTACAAAATCGTGGCGTACATTCGGTTTACGCTTGCAACACGAAAACGGGACCCCGCACGCCTCTCTACTCCCCACGTCCCGCGACGAACAATTAAAGTAATTGTTGCGGTCCCAATCCTTGGGGCCTTCGATTCCACAACACTGCAACTATGAGAACGAGGACACCTTGAATTAAACCATAAAAGAAACGTAGCTACGTCATTACCCAGTCTTCTTGAATCCAATCGATCAGATTTTGTTGGTCGGGGTCTTCGCGGTAGTGGATGATGAACGTTTGGAACCCTATGGTCGCCTGAGATTTAATCTGCAAGTTTACGCGAGTCAAACAAATAAACTCGAATCAACCCCCGTAAAATTACCCAGTCCTTGAAAATAAAGCCAAGTATACCGGCGGTCATCTCAAACAGCAACAGCACAGACAAAAATATCGCATACTAAACAAACAAACATTATCATAAAATTGATTGAAGTGTTAATGGCAGGGGGAAGATGACTCACAGTTGCTAGAAGGCATGTATTTTCCCTTAAAGCCCCGACGCAGCCGGTGAAACCAATAATAAAAGTGACAGTTCCTAGAAGTGATTGGGATATTCTCAGAACTTATGAGTGAATCATAATCGACAACGTCAACAAACTTACCTATACATATTAGAATGAAAGCGGGATCTAACGCGACGTTTGTAACTTTCGACAAGTTATTGAAGGTGTCCTTTTCGCTCCAAGCCCAAACTCCCACGGTTAATATTCCTAAGCCTAACAACTGCGAATGCGGTGGACGGTTACAAGGGAAAGGCCCCCTCGATGAACGTGTGCATACTCACCCAAAACAGAACGTTGAACCCGAATATCAAGTATTTCAAGCAACTGCTCACCTCGCTCGCTTCGCGTCTGTATTTACGCACGGGCATGTTCGGGATGTTTACAGCCATATCGTTGATGAGGAACGATTCTACTGTCGTCGCGTTAATTCTGTTGACTCATCTTTCGGGCCTTTCTTCTAAAAGCACTTAGTTTTAAGTGCTTGTTACCGATTCAGAAGCATTTAGTCATTTTGGCTGGATGCTTTCGGATCGTCGTGCGTAAATATAAACACAACTTACGAATACAATCTCATCAGATGATACTGACACTTGCACTGACAGATGCTAGTTTGTGATTGTCACTCGGACTCGGTCGGTAATACAGTTGACTTTAATGTGCGCTAGGAGTGCCATCTTATGAAGATGTTACTCAATCGGCGTTTTGCAGTAATTTTGATTGTCGCACGCTGCAATTTATTGCAAAATATATTAAATAGCTAACTTGATCAGTTATCTAAAGAAAGGACAAAATTCTATTGCAGCAACTTTATCTAAGACGGTGGCGACTCTGCGTTGCCATTTCAAAAGCTCCGCCCATTCGCCATTTTGGCGCGAAATTTAAAAACGGACGTACCAAATAATGCCTTATGTTAAAAAAAACCTAATTAAAATTGATTAAAGGATTTAAAAATAAACGCTTATGCTTGACGGTTGAATTTTTTATAATTTTGTACCAAGATATCGCCAGTCAAACAAAAACAAGATGCCGCGTCGCGTCGACACTGACGAAAGCAGTGTTGCCAGATGGGAGGGATAATCCCTTTTTGGGGGATTTTTGGCATCTGGTGCGATAAAAGGTTTTTCTTTAATGAATAAATATGTTTAAAAAATATTTAGCTTCGTGTCTTCAATTTTTCTTGTATCTAATAATTAATTTATTTTGTATTCTATAATTTACTAAAGGTAATTTATTTCTTTTTACAAATACAAATTGATAAAATGTAAGTTTTAGTGCGGACAGTGTTACCAACTCCCAAAAAAGAGAAATCTCTCGAGAATTGTCAAAAATCCCTTCCCAGCATAGAAAGTCCCTTAATTTGTTGCAAGTTTCAGGAATAAATTTAAAAAAGAAACGTAAAAATTCATTAAAAATACATAAAATTAAAGAAAACAGAAACAAAAGGCGATCGATTGCACAACTCAGTTCAGTTGATTAATAATACATAAATTAAAAAAAAAAAAAATTGAAAAGAATGATGACAAAACAAAGAAAACAAAATAATAAAATTTTAAAAATAATAATAAAAACAAAATACAATCGATTTTATATCATAACTTAATAAATTAATAACTTATTTTTAAACAAAAGGAAGCAAGAGAAATTTGTAACAGAATTTTGAAAAATACGAATTAATAGAACTTAAAAAATTATTTAGGAGTAAAGGTGAAATGAAATTAAAAAAATATATATTTAACAATATTTAAAAAAATTAAAACAAAGGACAATTCACTTTAGAGCGCAAATCAATAGATTCATAAATAAAAAGATTAACAATCTTGAAACAAACAAAACAAAGAATTATTTGTCTTTCACGTGGTCAACGGATTATTAAAAAAAAACTGCAATAGATGGCGCTGTTTAATTTCTCACATAAATACAATTCATTTCGTCTTTTACTGACAAGTGACATTTTCTCCTTGACCGTGGAAAATAACTGTAAAAACAAGAAACACAATTCAGCAGATTTATAAATAAAAAAAGAAACAGCTGAAACAAACAGTGACAAAACAAAGAATTATTTGCGTTCCACGTGGTCAACAGATTTAAAAGAAACTGCAATAGATGGCGCTGTTCAATATCTCACACAAATACAGTTCATTTTACGATTTTAATTTTTTTAAATCAGGATTTTATAAAATTTGTTTACAAAATTTTAACGAAATTTAACATTTTTAATTGCAAAAATAAACCGCTGAAATATGTAGTAAACATTTAAAATTTAAAAAAAATTACATTTGTTCAACATGTTTCAATAAGCACACTTATCGCTTTTTCTCTGTTTCTTTTTTTAAATTCATTTACGTTTATCGCTTATTATTCTTTTTAGTTGGGGTATTCTCTGTTCAAAATTTTGTTAATTCAGCGTTCTTGTTTTATTTCTTATTTCAAATGATCCGACATTAATTTGGTTTTGATTCGAACTAAAGAAAATTGGTTTTGATCCGAACTAAAATTGATTTGGTTGTGAACTTAAATAAAACTGAACGGCTTTGAATTTTTTATAACTGCTTCTTTTTAAATTTATTTATGTACGTCATGTTCTATAAAAATACTTTATTTATTGTAGCTGATCTGTCATTAATTCGGCTTTTATTTGAGCCGTTTTTTGGCGTACAAAACTGTTTTAAAACCGAATGGTGCTGTTTCAAAACTGTTTTAATTTTGACGTCATTAATGATGATCCCGCTAAAATAACTTTTCTATACCGTTTCAAAACACAATCGGTTTGCAGGTTATGTGTAGCACTTAACTTGTTACTATTAACCCCCACTCCACCTTGAAATAATTTCAAAAAGTAATTTCACAGCGTTTTGAAATGTATGCAGCCGTTTCAAAACATGACGTCATTGTTTCAACGCTAAAAAATGCACGTTTCGAAACATACGAAATAATTTCAAAATAGTGCACCGCCAAAAAACGGCTTTGAACTAAAAGAAATTTGGTTTTAATCTAAACTAAAATAGATTTGATTAAGATCTGAACTAAAATTGATTTGGTTTTGAACTAAGATAAAACTGAACCCCATTCAGCTGCTTTAAGATTTCACCGTTTTCATCTAAAAAAAATGGCTCGCCTTTTACTTTTCTCTGGTTTTCCTCGAGTTGAAAATGAATCAAAGAAGAAAAGATTCTTACAACTTTTTCTTTGTTTTCTTTTGTGTATGTCACGAGCAATAAATTAAAATTGATAAATGAAATGCTATGTCTTGTGGCACAATGTTTTTATTATTATAATAATAAAAACATTGTGCCACAAGACATAGCATTTCATTTATCAATATTAAATTATGGCTACAAACAGCAGGAATAACTTCATCAATTAAATAAATTAAAAATTCTGTATTTTTCTTATTTTTTATTCAGGTAGCTGATCGGTCATTCATTTGGCGTTCATTTGAACTAAAAAGGAATTTAAGTTTGATCTGAATTAAAATAGATTTGGTTTTGATCCGAACTAAAATTGATTTGATTTGATTGTGTACCGCTTTCCATTTTTAGTTTCAAATTTTTTTATTTTATTTTATTTATTTATGTATGTGACGTGCAAAAAGAAACCGGTACTTTTTCTTATTTTTTATTCAGCTAGATGAGCTGACATTAATTTGGTTTCTATCTGAACTGAAAAGGATGATTTGGTTTTGATCCGAACTAAAATTGATCTGTATGTGAACTAAGGGCCGTTTGACACTATGATATTTCTTGTGCAAGATTTGTGTCAAGCGGGCGTAAGTTATAAACTAAAAATGAAATACTTTGTTACGGAACATGCTGCATAACACTGTATTTTTGAATTTAGTTCGATCAACATCTAGTGCGAACTCATGTGTCACATCGAAGCTTTTTCGTGTTGCAATTTTTCGTTTTTGAACATTTCAATGTTCCCGTCGAATTTGAAATGGTCAACCAGATGATGTGGTTGGGTTGCTTTTTGTTTTGATTTACATACAAACTGATCGTAGTAATATTTCTTCACAAAAATCAATAATAAAAAATGTTCCCATATGTCATTAATATTGTGAATGGCACTGCACATCGAAAACGAAGCACTTTAGGCCACTTGTTTATAGGAACATTTTTACATTTTTACTTAGAATCAGTTCAGGAAAGACCCCTTCAATTTTTTTACAATCATAAAGCCGTTTTTTGGCGTAAACTGTTCTAAAAACGACTGGTGCTGTTTCAAAACTGTTTTATTTTTGACGTCGTTTAATGATGATCCGGGTAAAATAACTTTCTGTTTCAAAACACACAATAAGCGATTTTTCGCGACATACACATGTATGAGTTTAAAGTATGCCAGTGTATGCCCTGCCTTTTACCCTCACCTTAAAAAATAAATGGTTCGCGAAAATGTATAAAGTATGTCGGTCGTGTATGTTACTCGTACACGATAGAAAATATACTGCAGAAAAGTTTTTAATTGATTTGTAAATGATTTTTACGTATGTAGTTCCTATATACGAGTAATATAGAGCAAAGAAAAAATTATTTGGAAAGGTGTTTCTCCTATGTGGTGATTTTTACCACGAATTTTTCTGTGTGCTATAAGTTACTGAGTTTCAAATTTCTAATTCATTGAATTCTCAGTGATATGATGAGTTATAACTTGCGATTTTTGTAATCATGCGTCAACTTAACATACACCACATAACCTGGTGGCTACTAGTGTATGTAAAAGTATGTGATTTGACGTATAATTATAACATCCATCATTATTACGTCATGACACTTCTCACATACGTTTTTCTCGCTAAAACGAATATGTAACTCATACTCAACATACTCAGCACACAAAAGTATGTCGCGAAAAATCGCCTAACGTTTCAAAACATAAGGTCGTTGTTTCAACGTTAAAAAATGCACATTTCGAAATACATTTACGAAATACAATGTATTTTTTTAAAAATGCCATAAAGGTTGGCCATGAAAATTAAAACTCATGTCGTAGCTTGGCATCTAACACATGCCAAATCTGAAAATTTAAAGTAAATGAATGGAGCTAAGACATGAATTTTCTTTTCCACAGCCACCCCTTATGGCATTTTTAAAAAAACACATAGTAGTTTCCAAATAGTGCACCGCCAAAAAACGGCTTAAATTATACCCTGTATATATATTTTTATCAGACGCGAAAAGATTTGGTTCTGATCAGAACTAAAATTGAACAGTTTTCGATTTTTGGCTGTTTTAATCTAAAAATGAAATTTAAAAATTTATTCTGATTTTTCTTGAGTTATAAATGTACTAACGAAAACAAAATTTTAAATTTTCTATTAGATCCTGTTAGGTTGTTTTGATTAACGCATGAGTTTTTAAACCAAATTTGGGTTCTATTACAAATTACATTTTTGTTTTTTTATTATTTGCTTAAAAATGTTATACGAAATGTCAATAAACATTTAAAACGAGATTTTTACGTAAACAAATTTTAAAAAATCTTGATTTTTTTATTTAAATCAATGATTTTTGATCATTAATCACAAAGCAACACTAAACCTATGGTTGCAATCAAAATTAATCACCCCTAACCACATATTTATGTGGTTATTATGTGGTTAGGGGTGTATCTCATTGATTAATTTAGATTTAAATTTAGATTTTTGTTCATTTTAAAAAAATCGTCATTTTTATCAACATTGGAAATAGCTATAAAAACAAACGAAAATAAAAACTTTCGGCATGTTTTAATAAGGTGACCAGACGTCCTCCTTATACAAGAATTGTCCTTCTCTATCTTGTCGTCCTCCTGAGTCCTCCTTTGATGTAGATTCATTAAATAAAATCATAAACGTATACATATAAGTTTCCTGTTACATTGAGGCCCATTCTTTCCATCTATCCATTAAAGTTATTCGGCGAATAAGTTGATTTTTCTGAATGCTTGTTTTGATTTTATGAATTGTTTTCATGGTAATTATACGCCGAATGACTGTTAAGCCCAATTATACAATGCCAGTTTAAATTTAAGCTGAAGCTTAAACCCATAACAACGATTATTTCAACAATTATTGTTAAGGGTTTAAGCTAGAATTGTACAACTGGGCCCTAGTTAGTTTATTAGGAGATACATTAAGTATGTAAAGAGTTTTTTTTTTTAACTGGCGTCGAAGTTGGTCATGAAAATTTTATTGTGAGCCATCATCAAAATGACAGTTGTTAATTGTGAACACTGCCTCGAGAAGTTGTTAACAGAATTCTTCAAAACAATTTTGAATTGAGTACTGCGACTCGTCATTAATTCGGTGGCCGTTTTGAAAATATCACTTCACCATGAAAATTCTCTGTTCTTGCGAAAAATCATTCTATTCGAAAAAAAAACCAATTTTAATTTAAAAACTCAAAAAAATTGATAGATATTCAAAAATTGCGGTGCGAACAAATCGCGTTGTTAAATGCCAGTCATTTTTTGTTACCATCCAGAAATGACTGTCAGTTGAAACTTTGCTCAACAGATGGCGGTTTTTCAATTTAAATGCAAGTGGGTTTCCTTCTACATAAAAGAACAACTTCGAGCTGTCTGGGGGCTTCCAACTTCTTTCACGAAATAAAATTTGAAAATAAGTTTTGTGAGGGTTTTTTAATGATTGGGAGGATGTGACACTTTAGCCGCATCTCAGCAGTGTTGCCAACTCTACCTATCGATCTATCGAATTCAAATTAACTCTGTCAAAATTTAATGTTTCAATTGTACCTAAAAACAAAGTCGATTAAAAAAGTCTATAAACAAAACACCCCAACACAAATTTTTCATTTAAAGGTTTATGTTTTTTTATACGTTTCTTAATCTTGTCATTACACCTATTGTAATTGTCCTTATTTTGTTCTCGTTATTTTTGTTTAACAATAACAATGTACCTTACCTCTCTTTAGCGTAAACTAATTTTTATTTTTGTTTATTTTATGAATAAATATTGATTGCTATTTTATTTAAACCATTTCAATGATATACCGAAATTCAGAGACATCTAACGAAATTTTTCGCAACTAATGTACGCTCAGTCGGTTGGCACCACTACTGCGCATCTGGCAGCACCGGACGAAAAGTGCCCGTAGGATCCTTTGCCGAAGAGAAGAGAATTTTCTTTTGCATTTTACAAAGTGAATCAAAACTTTCAAATAAAATCAACAGTGACTGAGCTGTTTGTTCGGGGAATTCCCTAAAAATCAGCACTGCTCTGCGCGCGTTTTGCCAACAGTGTTGCCAGATACACAGATATATCCTCGTTTGTTATTTTATGTATCGCCTCCACATACTAGACTAAAAAGCGTTTCAACTAAGAACTGAAGTCACGAGTTAAAATGAAAATGAAAATAAAAGTGTTAAAAAAGGAGTAGTAATAAATATTAGAAGAAAACAAAATGGCCAAGAAGCAAAGGACATTAAAAATATTAAAAATTAAAAGCTGGCATGGCATTAATTTACGACGCAGGTATGTAGATTTATTTTCTTTTAGGTTCAAGGGTCCAAAGCCGATGAGTTTCCCGGAAGTAACATAAAATGGTTGCGCAGTAGAAAATGGAAGGTCCTAGGCCTGCGTAGTAGATTCCGCCACCCCTAGGCATAGCAGCCCCGCAACTGGTTATCATGGGGCTATTTCGTGGGACCATCAATTCTGTCCTAAGGGCTTAAACTAAAAAATTGCAAAGCAAAGCTATTCGTCAATTAGAGTTATTTTCATTAATTGCATTTATAGTGTATTTTATGTACATATCTTTTTTATTCTCGACGTTTCGTTGACGTGTGAAGCTTCTTCAGTACAAGTGAAAAATAAAGTCTTTTTAATTTAGTCTTCACCCAATCAACGTCAATGAACTTTCTGTGCTTTCCTAAACAGATGGAAATAGCCCATCGGCCAAATTCATCGGTGAGAATAAATCACCGTAAACGGGGCGAAATAAAATCCCTCTCGCTTCCGGCCATTTAAATATGATTTCGTGCAAGACGTTGCGGTTACGTTAACGCCTGAATCATGTCGACTGAATTAAATACTATGGTAAATCGTGCCAAGCACTATCGTGCCAGGAAAGTAGTTTATACGTATGCAAAGGAAATGGGAAATAAAGTGGAAATTGCCTGAAAAATTATTCTAATCAGATGCACTTTACTGAATAAGTTAATATACAGAAACGTCAAAAGGTCAATCAAACATAATTTAATCAGCTAAAAAAATATTTGCAAGGAAGTAATGAAAACAAGCGCGTTAGAAAAAAAAGTAAACAATAAATAATTCTGGAAGTAAAACCACCCCGTCCGCGTCCTCTAATTATAAATTTATTACGAGTTCATATTTAGTTATCGCGTCTAGTATTGTTGCACCCTTAGCGCTTGCGTGCGGTGGTGAAAGTCGCAACTTTTGGCGGTTAGGGTGCCCAGTTCTCATCACCACTTGCATCGTTTAGGGCCTGCACCCTCTCGCGTTCATCTGCGGACATGCAAATCGAGGAATGAGTAACGCGCGTTAATCACACCCGCACCCCCGTGCGTTCGCCCCCGATTTTTAATCGTTCCGTGCGAGTACTCAATGGAAAAGTTTTTGCGCGTTTGAAACTTGAAAAAGTGTCCGTTTTCTATTTGGTTCAATTTTTTTTTAGGGGGGGATGTGGAATGGCTCCAGCTTTCAGAATTAATTGTGAGTAACTTTCATCTATTTTTCTTTTTTGTTAAATAAAAACGTTAAAGTTTTCTATGTCGTTCAAAATGAAGAACTCGAGGGGGGTCGTCGCATTAACACTTCCGCGCTCAACTAACGGGAAAGTTCGCAGACTTACTTCAAGAAGCTTTTAGTGTGATTTATTGGGTGGTGTTTGGGCGCAAAAACTATTTTTATATTGAAACGTCTATGAAGATACTGGGTTAAAATAAAATAATAAAGTAAAACAAATTGCAACGCATTTGTTGAAAAACAAAATGCACAAGTAGGTAGTTTTTAATATTTAATTTAATAACATCCGGCGTATCCACCATATTAAATTATACTTCTAAGAGCGACGTTTTCTTGTTGAATTTTTTCTTAAGAGAAACCATATTATTCTTGACTTTTTTCTTAACAGAATAGTAAGCCCTCATCAAAACAATGCGCCCCCTATCCACTGTTAATGTAATATTTCTAAACCCGACCCAAATTTTCACATTCACCTTTTTCTCTTCATTTTGCCCCCAATGTTCAGCTGGGTCCAATTTACACTTCATTGTTATTTTGGGCCATCAGCAGTTAACTTTAATAACTTGTTTTTACGACCAGCAAATTCAAACCGACTTTGCATTTCATCGGTTGACGATAAGTTTGTAATTTGTTGAAACTTCTACGGTCTCTGGACGATGCCTTGGGAGCTATCTGGGAATTTGCTGCCAAATTATAGATTTAGTTGCTAAAATGTTTTTAGGATTGAAAGTTATGCTGAAGGGTCCATTTCTGAGCTTTATACACATAAACAAATTCGTTCTTTGGTATAAAATAAAATAGGTAATAATACGTATAAAAAATAGATGTAGGCAACCCAACTTACACCTTCGTTCTTTAATTGCCTAACGAGCTTTCTTAATTTTTTAAAATTTAATTACTTTAATTTTTCTGTCTGTGTTTATTGAGGTTTCATGAAACTTTATAAATGTTGTACATGTTTCGTTATTTCTTTCGTGTAAAAAAGACTGCCCCAGATTTTCACATTTAACTTTTTCTTTTCATTTTGTCTCCATGCCCCCAGTGTTCAATGGGGTCGAATTTATACTTCGTTGTTATTTTGGATAATCTGCATTCAATAACTTTTTTTATGAGGAGCAAATTCAAACCGGCATTCAATCATTTGGCGATAAGTTTGTAATTTATTGAAACTTCTACGGTCTCTGGGCGATGCCTTCGGAGCTATCTCCGAATTTGATTTACTTCTTGTGACCAAAATTATGTCCCCAAATGACAGATTTAGTTGCTACAATGTTTTTCGAATTAGAACTTATGCTAACGAGTCCATTTCTCAGTTTTATTTACATAAACAAATTCATTCCTTGATACAAGGAAAAATAATAGATGTAGGCAACCCAACTTACATCTTTGTTCTTTATTTGCCTACCGAAAAGCGCTTCCTTAATTTTTTAAATGCGCCCATTGTCATCTCTCTCCAGTTCCAATATATTTTTTTGGCAAAGTATGCACAATTTTGAGGAACTATTGACAAACCGAGTAAAATATGCTAGACTATTTTTGCGCGTTGATGAGAAGTCTACAATCATCTTCTCAATTTTGTCGGTCTTCTTCATTTCATTTCCATGACATCTCCTTTGGCCTTTCAACCCTATTTCTATCTTCTGGTTCCTATTTATTTCCTTCTTTTTTTAATTGTTTTTTTCAGCTACCCTAGTCTACTTTGCTCTGATTTCTAGCTTGTATTTTTTTACATTCTGATTTTGTCTTAAAATTCTTCTTTCCTGACTGCAATCATGGTAGCCCTTTTTGTTTTAGCTCGTGGCTGTTTCGTTAACTTCATTTTTCCAATTTAGAGGAATTTAGTTCTTGCAGATCTTCTTCATTTAATGCCATCACGTCTTTGATCTGTTTGCCCCGTTTCTATTTTTTGGTTCTCCTTTTATTTCTTCTTCAATTTTTTTCTCATTGTCCATTTCAACCAATCAGTCTGTTTTGTTTCTTGTGGCTTTAGTTTATTTTTTCAATTTTGTTGTCTTTGGCCTTCCTGCTTTGATTCTAATTTATCGGCCTAAATGCTGATTCATTTTGTTTCATTTTCATTGCACCACTAACCACATAGGTTTCTCTTTTCTTTTGACCTGAGGCAATATTTTCTCCTTCCATGCTTCCTTCACTTCGTTTTTCTAAGTCTGAAGGAATTTATTTCTTGTAGGTCTTCTTCAGTTCATTTCACCTTTAAGCCTTACTATCTTAATTACGTAATTCTGTTTCTTCTTTTCTCCTTGGAGGTCTTAATGATTCCGGTCTTTTTTGCTTTAGCATCAGACGTGTAGTCTTCTCTTCTTTTTATTTCATTTCCCAATTTTGGGAAAAGTTTCTTGAATTAATTTCCACCCTGCCAGGATCCTGCGATCTTCCTATGATTTTAACTTTTGTGCTTCACATTTCTGTTGCTAATCATATTTCTGCCATCACCATGCTCTCTTTGCCTGTTTTTCCGAAACTATGATATATTTGTTTCTTCTGCTTTTATTTATTTATCCTTTGGTGCTGTTTTCTTAGCCGCCCTTTATTTATTAATTTCTTTATATCTGTGTTTCACCTTCTTCGCCCATTTTCTTCAGCACTTTTATATTTAATGTTTAATGCTTCCTTGCCCTAAATTTTTTCCTTTTTCTTTCCTTTGCAGTTACTTATGTGTGGAGTTTTTATCATTCATGTATGCTCATTTTTTACCAACGGTTTTCTTCTCTCCGCCCCAAATCTTTCCTCTGCGCCTTCCAATAATCCACAACAAAATTTCTGTCAGTGTTTAATGTGGTTTCATAAAATTTTATCTGTTAGATTGGAACAGCGTCGAATTTAAACCATTTCTGTCCAACCTGTACTTCTCGATATTAAGGAATTAAAGGAATAAGGAAAGAATCGAAAATATTTTTGCAGAAAGCGTTTATAGATAAAATATTAAGTGTCGCCATCTAACAACATATTGGAATAGCGTCAAATTTAAACCGTTTTTGTGTGTAGCCTATATTTTCAAATATCAAGAAATTGAAGAACGTGGAAATAATACTACAGTAAATAGCGTCTATGCACAAAGTATTAAGTATTTGGCATCTGGTTTATCGCGCCATCTGCTAACACATTGGAGAAGCACCGCTTTGGCCCATCCTGTGTCCCATTCTATGATATTATGAAATGAAGGTAGAAGGGAAAGAATAGAAAATATTTTTCCAAAAAGCATTTACACACAGAATTGTGTTTGGTGTCTGTTTAGGCGCGCCATCTACCAACATGTTGGAGAAGCAAAGCAAACATTTATTTCATTTATTTATTTTTTTAAATACTGCCAAGACTCGGCCACGTCTCTTTCGGTGCGGTAAACTCAAGATGGGGCGATATTTTAATAATAATCGCGGTAAATGAGACCGTAAACTCGTTTGCCATAGTATGTTATATACAGGGTGGATAAAAAATAAGGAACATCGATGATAGAGCCGTTACTATAAGCTTAACGAAAAAAGTGACGTGTTTTAAATTTTTTTGCTTATGACGTCATAATCTCGAACTGTGCCGTCATCGACAGTTTTTTTAAATGTACTCTTAACGAAGAAAAAACGGGTGGGACTAAACAAAAGTAAAGTCGTCAGTTGTTTCTGAACAGCAAAGAGCAAACACCCCGTAAATACATATAATGCATAGATAAGAGCGATTCATTTTAAATTGCACAATTATGTGTTAAACAGCACAGTGTATGAATGAGAACAATAATGCACATGGGTACATGTAATATGTATACGTATTTAATTGCAGTAATTCGTTGCTAAAGCCAAATGTAATCGAAACACTTTGCACACGGAATTTGCTTATGCATGTACTTATCTATGAATAAATCATTTGCGGAAGCGTGTCATTGAAGACGGGAGTTAACAGCAATTTGCATCACGAAAGTAAGAACGAAACGAGTCTCATTCACGAAATTTTTTTTGTTAAACAACATCCAGTCAATTCGGTTTCAATTTCGTACACGGGTCGTTGTCGTAAAGTGAGAACATAGGCAAGATAACAGACAGAAAGCGAATCCTATGATTTCGGTTTAATTCAACAACCGGTATAACGAGAAGCCCCGCCGTTTGCCATCAGAGAAACAAGTAGTTTGGTGACGTTTATAAATTTATAAGCGAAGGCTTTTGTGCAAGAAAACCCAGTGATTCGCTACTTTATCCAGATTTGAAAAAAACGAATCAAGTTCCATTGAATTACAATACCTAAACAACATTCAATCAATTAGGTTTAATTCGTATACCTGTCGTGGTTGTAAACTGAGAACATAGGCAACACAACAGACAGAAAGCGAATCCTATGATCTCAGTTTGATTCAACAACCGGTATAACGAGACACCCCACCGTTTTCCGTCAGAGAAACAAATAGTTTGGTGGCGTTTATAAATTTATAAGCGAAGGTTTTTGTGCAAGAAAAGCCAATGACTCGCTACTTTATCCAGATTTAAAGAAAAAGGAATCCTCTCGTACTTCACAAAGACAATTTTTTATTACTATTTTCTTGAACGAAGCAGCCTGCTTTAATTAATCAAGCTCGAGCAGGATCAGTTCGACTAAAGACGTCAGGGTAGTCTGCGTAAACATGATTCCACGACGATTTTTTTTTGTTCGCTTGAGGAGACGACAGCAAGAAGTGATTTCATTGTGAAAAGTTAAAGTAAAACCGAAACAAATACAGAATTACGCGAACCGAAAACAAAACAAGACCGACGATTCTCATAGAACACATTCAGAAAGTCAAAGGACTAACAAGAAAGAAAACAACTATAAAAACCGCCAACTCAAGATGGAAACCATTTGAATGCGAGAAGTCAAAAGAAATCTGAAATAAACACTGAATTACACGAACCGAAAACAAAAGAAGACCGACGATTCTTATAGAAAGAACACTTTCAGAAAATCAAAGGACTAACAAGAAAGAAAAAAATTATAAAAATCGCCAACTCTGGAGGAAAACCATTTCAATGTGAAAAGTTAAAGGACAGAAAACAAAAGAAAATCGACGACTCTTATCCGGCGAGGTATGATTCGAAAATCAAGATTACACGAACCGAAAACAAAAGCAAATCGACGAATCTCAACCGACGGAGAGTGACAAAATCTGAAGGAGAGGTGAATAAAAAAAGCAAAAGAAGACGGACTAACGGAAAACAAAAGGAAGCTGTATTTATAAAAAGCAAATACATAATTCGTTAAGAAAGAACAAGAGCAAAATGAAATATGAAATGCAAAAAAAATAACGAAATGCTCAAAAATCAAAGGAAAATTGTAACAAATAAATATAGAATTACACGAACGGAAAACTAAAGGAAGTCGACCATTCTCATCCGGCAAGGAATTATGTATTTGAAAATCAAAACGAACAAACTGCAAGTGAAATGGAATTTTGATTGATCTGCTCAGTTAATTTAAATGAATAAAATTACGTCCACTCTGATCTGAAATTTATTTGAGCGCACGGTAGATAAAAGAAACAACACTGAAACATTCAAACGAAGAATGAAACAAATAAAAGGAAGGAAAAGCAACATTCCTGAGCAGGTTGTTGGTGTTGTGTGTTTATGTTAGCTGTAGACAGTGTTGTAACATATTTAGTTACAAATTGTATTTACAGTCTTTTTCTTTTGGTTTTTCCCTTTTGTCAATTATGTTTCCGAATTTGTCAAATAACTTTCCAATCCGCAGGCCTACTATACTTTGAACAGATTGGAAAGTCATTTGACAAATTCGGAAACATAATTGACAAAAGGGAAAAACCAAAAGTGTTTCTGTATCTGTAACTTACATTATAGTACTTGGTATCTGTAACTGTATTTAGTTACATTTATGTATGTATCTGAGCACTTAGACATACAGATACATTTTTTAAATAAAAATAAAAATAATGGAAATGTCTCCTTTATATTGTGCAATGTCTTTTTATAATAAACTTCCACAACGGATAAATCAGTAAAGCCACCTACTCAGCTAAACGGATAGCGTTTTACGGTTCTCGTACAGCATTTGTGGTTGGCTATAATTTTGAATGATTTTGAAAGAGCCATATTTAGTAGAAGAATATATGCAACATAATCTACTTTGAACTTATGAATTTGTTCATTTGATGTCTTGTACTACTCTTCAGTGTAATTTTGTTAATGTCACAAAACGATAATTGTTCTCTGTTTGACATTTTTCAATTTCAAACTTTGATGCTTTAGGTTTGTTCCATTCGTCAGGATTTCGAGTTCTGAACCGTTCAAAATCTTACTGAGCATGAGCAGTGCATAAAATTGAATATAAATTTCACACTGCGCATGATTTGAACGGTTCGGAACTTGAAATTCTGTCAAATGGAACAGACCTTCTGTCAGTTTTTATTTTTATTGAAATAAATAACAGTTGCTGCGTTCGAAAATTATATCTGGAACGTATGATCTCATCTTTCTCACTCACGATTTTAATCTATTTTGTATCTCGCTCATCCGTTTAAAAAAATCTTGTTTTTATATTATTTCCATGACAACAGGCGATCTTTTCGCACCCTACTTAAATGTGGGATGTGAAAGATCGCCTGTTGTCATGGAAATACTATAAACACAAGATTTCTTTAAACGGATGAGCGAGATACAAAATAAGTTAAAAATCATGATTGAGAAAGATGAGATCATACGCTCCAGATGCATCCGACGTATAATTTTCGAACGCAACTTATGATTTTTATCTAAGAGATATCTACATACATTTATACTATATCTGTATCTTGATCTAGTTACTTTTAAAAAAGAAGTATATGTAACTGTATCGAGTTACAAATTAGGGTAAGTATCTGTATCTGAATCTAGATTCTTTGAAAAATGTATCTGTTACAACACTGGTTGTAGGTTTGTTTATGATTGCCTTTTAGAGAAGTATCTGGTGTATTAGTTTGTTTTATTTTGTATGGGGCGTTGTGTTGGTTTGGTGTTCCTAGGTGGCTTGTATATTATAGAATTCTTGCTTTGTTTTTGTAAAAGTTTTCGGATTGTTTGTATATTGTCGCGATGAAGGACGGCTGCCTTCACCATGTCACGCTAAGGTCCTTCACCACGTCGCGCTAAGCCTCCACTATGTCGCGACTGTGTGTCCTTAGCCTTTGGGTTGATTGGGGTGCGTAGGTTTATCAGAGGGTAGAGCTTTAAAGACAATGATTTACAAAATTAATACCTCTTTATTTACGTAAATGATTAATTTGGTTGAGGGTGGTTAGTCCGTGAAACTTGGGGTGCGGCCCTGGGTCGTTCGCGGCGACTGGGGTTGTGGATTCGACTAAGACGGAGCAGCGGACGACGTTTCCTTAGCCGGGAGGACTGCCGAAGTTCAAGGCCGGTCCGCGACTTGCGTGGTTGGTCTCAATGTTCTTCTCTCGGCAGCTGGCGGGGGAGATGGTCCTAGTACTTCTAGGACGAACGGCAATGTTGTCGGCGGCAGTGACAGATGATGGAGGCTGCAGCAATGCTGATGCTGGGGTGGCGACGACGACGAAGCGGGCGGCGACGTCGGCGTTGTTGGCGTTGGCGGCGGCAATATTGGCGTCCCCTCGTTGGTTGGCATTAGTGCCCCCCTGAGTCGGTCCGGTAGAACACGACTGACTTCCTAATTTTGGCCCGCACTTTAAATACACGTTTTTTGCCTAGTCGCGCGTTGCATTTTTTCATCACCTGCTTTGTGTCCGTTTGCGTCATTTGTATACGCGCGTATAAGCACGTGGCCCCGTTTGAAATGAATTCCGCTGATGTGTTATTATGAAATATGAACATTTACGTATCAGTTACCTCCTTATTGTGTTTACATTTCAACACGGTGGTAAGCTGCCCTCAATTACACAAGTCCGCGTTCAAATACTTTTTATGATTTTTATCCGTGGAACATAAAAAAAACCACTTGTGGTTTTTAGAAAATTCCCCCTCGTGACAATATTTCTTCTTTGATTGTTTTTACGCTCGCTGCCTGGTGTAGTTCTGCGTTTGTGGTGTAGCGTGGGGAATTTAGTGCTGTTCTGAGAGCTTATTCTGGATTACTTGCAGTTGGTGATACCTGGTGTTGGAGATGTTGCTGTATTTTTGGACATGAGTAGAGGAGGATTGGACGGATGTATGTTTTATATAGGTAGACTTTGGTTTTTGTTGATATGAGATTGAATAGATTGGCCAGTCTGATATTAGCTTTCCTCCTAGTGGTGTCTATGTGCTCGTAGAAGGTTAGTCGCTTATCTAGGGTAAGTCCTAGGTATTTTGTAGAGCTAGATAGTGTGATTGGTATGTTCCTGTATTTGATGCTTTTATTTTCCTGATGAAGTGTGTTAGGGTGGTTTTGTCCGGGTTGATTTTTATTTTCCATTTGTGGTAGTAGGAATCTAGTTCGTTTAGGTGCCTTTGGATATAGATATTTGCTTGGTTTGCTCTGCTGGATTGGGGGTAAGTGGCTGTATCATCTGCAAACAGGGCTATCTTGGTGTTGGGATTTGTTGGAATATCGTTGACGTAGGGTAGAAAGAGGTTCGGTGATAAGCAGCTTCCTTGTGGGACGCCCGCTGGTATAGGTTTTCCGTTGGATATTGCTTTGTTGGCTTTTACTTGGAAGGTTTTGTTCGATAGGACAGAAAACGAGAGAAACTCGACGACTCTTATCCGGCGAGAAATGATTCGAAAGTCAAGATTACACGAACCGAAAACAAAAGAAAATCGACGAATCTCAACCGACAGAGAGTGACAAAATCTGAAGGAGAGGTGAATAAAAAACAAAAGGAAACTTTTGTATTTATAAGAAGCGAATAATTCGCTAAGAAAGAACAAAAGCAAAATGAAATATGAAATGCATAAAAAAATGCTCAAAAAATCAAAAGAAAATTGCAACAAATATAGAATCACACGAACCGAAAACTAAAGAAAATCGGCGATTCTCATCCGGCAAATTGAAATTCAGAACGAACGAACTGCAAGTGAAATGGAATTTTGATTGATCTGCTCAGTTGACTCAAATAAATAAAATTCGCAAAATTTAACAAAATTCATTCAACAATTTTCCAGCGGAGACTAAAGACTATTTAATTCTAATCGTGGGAATTTAGTCTTTCTAGTTTTTTTAATTTTTTTTTCGCTGCTTTCTGTCAGTTTTATGATTTTAAACAATCCGCGATAAAACCGCGGTTCATTTGCTTTTATTATTTTTTTTATTAATTTTTAATATATTAGCACCTCATGATTTTCTTATTCTTTTCTTTTTTCTTTCATTTACGTCATGCTTTTTTCATTAAATTAATTTTTAGTATATTAGCACCTCATGATTTTCAAATACTCCATCGTCAATCTTCTCTTGTTTTACTTTTACATTATTCTTCGTAGTTTGTAGCGCGTCATTACGTTTTTCTTTTTGTTTATACATTTTAACATTTTTCTGGGGGGCGCACGCTCGAGGTTGTTGTAAAGAGTAATTACTTCAACCCCAATCTCGTCGAGGTGAAGAATTGTATAAACTTCAAATTAAATTCTTACAAGTTACAATTTTGTATCTACCCTCGTATAATAAAGAGATTGTATTTTGTTTGGTGTGATATTTGAGGGCGCAAGGAGTGTAAAAGAAATCGAAGTGGAGGGGCGAGTCTCAACAAGAACATTGAATTGAACGAGCAGATAATGTGAAACTTCAGAATCTTCTGTTCTCGTCGGTGCCGGTCTCTGCAAACTTACATAAAACAATTACAGATTACAGGATGTACAGCTGCAGCAAACACAAAGAAACTCTGCAAACATACCGGACTTTAACGCTTCGTGCCGTCTGTTGGCACTGATCACGTTTTATTGTAAATTTCTTTTTATAAGTAAATAAAAGAAATCAAATGCATATACAGATTCGGTAAATGTTCAACTTGACATCCTGTTATAATGCGTGGGACACGGAACGTACTAGAAAAATAAAGAGAGAAATTTGACTAATCACGCCCACTTGTGTTCGACAAACTACGTTAAGTACGTTTTATGAAACTGGGCCTCGTTGTCGAAAAATAACTAATTTTTCTAGAGGTGGCCGTCAGATGGCGCCAGCAGAATTCGAATTTTTACTTCCCATTTAGCTGTCCAGGCCCTGAGTAAAAGTGAGTGCTTCCTACCTGAAGGCCAGCAAATTGTGCGAGTGACTGACGTTTCTCTAGCACCGCTCGGCTAAGCTCTTGGTTCGACGAAACCTCAAAGCAAAAGGTGGCCAAAATGAATAAAATAAAAATCATCAGCTGAGCACACTTGTGTTTATTTAAAAACGCTCAAAAATAGTTAACGAATAAGAAAATAACTTACAGATATCGAGAGCGACCCAGAAGGGGTTACAGAATATGACGACCGGCAAGTGGTCCAAGACTGGGCGTTAAGCCCCCCATACACCTGCGAACAAATTGCGCAACAGAGGCTGTCGTGCAAACATTTGTATAGTGTATGGTGTTGTTTGATGGGCTGTGCAACTAGTTGCAGAAATTCAAAGTTGTTTGAGTGGCGTTGTGCAACTATTGCGTCGTGTATGGGCTTTGTACGACACAATCGTGCAGTAATTTTGAATGAATTTATTGATTTATACCGTTGTTAGACGGCATGCTTCCGTAGGTACACGACAAAAGCAACTGGAGTTTGCACAAAATCGGGTATAGTGTATGGGTGACCTTGTTTGCACAAGAACTTGTGCAACGTCAGTTTGCGCAATTTGTTCGCAGGTATGCGGGGGGCTTTAGATTCCCACGTTAATATAGGGTGTTCGGAAAAATATTATGAATAATTTAAATGAATTTTTCAACCGTAACAAGACAAGATTCTAGTATATTCTAGACTCGCACCGAACGGGAGGTAAAATTTGCTGGATTGTTCTGTTTGTTCGCCGCTATTCTAGATTAGCGTGAATTTCTATATAAGCCTGAAGCAGCGGGATATTTAAATCAGTTTTATTTAGAAAGCGATGTGTGTAGCAAGCGAATTAGTAGAACGATTAAGTTATAAAACAAGTGTGCTTTCATTGTGTTATATGATCGTAGACATTAAAGTATTTTTAAAATAAACAACGATTATAATTCGTGAACCCCGAATTGTAACAAGTAGATAAACTATTATCTATATATTATAGGGGAGACATCTCTTTATTACCTGAGCGTACACGAATGAAATAAATGCAACCGTCAATGATGATGTGAACTGAACATGTTTGTTATAATTTTGGCTCAATGAATGTTTGTGTTAAAAAAACAAATTGGCCCCTACGTGAAGCGCGAATGCAAATTATCGTGCGTCATTTATCACACCCCTTGCTTTTGTGTTGCCTTCTCAACTGCAATATTAAAAAAAAAAAAGCAAAAAGGCCGCCACATTTTTCTCTCTGTTGCAGGCCAAATGAATCTAATTGGTCACGCTCTAATAAATCCCTCACACATTTTCATTTGACCCCGTTATTCCATGCGAAAGAAAAAAAGATATTCCAATCGAGTCCGAAAACAAAAAGCGATAGTTGTGCGAAAGTTGCGCGTGTTTCTAAATGATGTGTCTGTCCCATTCAGGACTCTTTTTTTTCAGGACGCCCGTACGTGTGCACATGTACGTAATACATGAAAGATAACAAACATACACACGGCCCTGTGCTGCTCTTTATTATCGGCGAAATGTAGATTGCATTGTTCGTCCGGGCGGGGGAAATAAAAAACGGGCCGAAATTGTTCCCCGTGAATGCGAACTCGCATCATCGAAATGCATCGTGTTCGATTTCCTGCGAAAATTTGTATGCAAATGGATTGCTTTTCCATCTGGTTTAATCGAATCGCGTAAATTCCAACAAAGAACAAGTTACTTTCGACCTCAACTTGACGAGAGACAAGAAGAAAGAAAAATGAAAATCTAATCTTGACTGATGACATAATTAATGGCCGTATGCACCGAGCAAAAATAAACTGAGTTTTAAATACTTCTGTGCTGGTGACCCAATGAGTTGAAGTTAACTCTGAATTTGTAGTTTCGAAATGAGAATGCAATTAAACCGCCCTATCAACTTATTTCCGATTAAAAACTATACTTGATTATGATTGTAATTATTCTATCGTGGCAATATTGTTACGGTAATAATTTAAGTAACATGAAATAAGGGTCGTAGCTCAATATAACACAACATTTATTATCAACAATTTACAACTAATACTCACATTGTATTTGGGGCACTTACTGATAATTAGACTAGATGACACACTGACGAGAATTGTTCTAATTATGCGCTAGCGTTGGCTTTGTCGACCTTTTATAGGGGTTTCGTGACGTCAATTATTGCCTTGACATTTGTGCACACGACTTTGCGTTAGATCTGTGCCCGTAGATGAGTCATAAGATTTTGCGCACGGCCCGCGAATGAATCATCGCAGGTGGATCTTCCAACGCGGGTGAGTCATACGTTACATAATTGCGAAGGAGTCATTCTTATGTTTATGTTATCGTCTTGTGTTTATGTTACGCTCGACTGATTTTCAGCTGTACATCTGTGCTGGTTTTCTTATCCTAGTTACAATATGACATTTTGAAGTGTCACAACGTTGTGTAACTCACACGCTTAAAGTTAATTTGTTCGGCGCACATATACGGCCATAAGTAAATCAGAAATTAAAAAAAAATTAATCAAATTATTAGAATGAGTTTTAATTTTAACCCTCTCTCCCCACATTAGGCCTACTACTACTACTACTGCTCGTTCGTTTTCCATTAATATGCACCCTCGGCAAGCGCAAACTTGTAACGTAACGGCCGGAATTATTCTGTCCACGTTGTTAAGTAATCTTATAAATACCCGAACCATTTGTCCCAAACAACATTATCTTGTTATGAGGTTCGGATGTCCTGATTTATCTCCTCCACTTACTTCTGTTTCGTGGTTTTTATGCTCGCGCGTCTATTTTTATTGCAGCCGAGATTCGCTCTAGAAAACAAGCTGCATTAAATCATACCAAACTATGTCGAGGTTACAACTGACAATTAAATACGGAAGACGTCTTTGAGTACGTTTATGTGACACCGTTTGGTTGCTTAGGAGGAGTAATTTGAATTTTGCCCGCCAAAAACTCGCAAAGCTATTGGTTGTTTGACAGCCGGTTTTACACGAGCCTTCCATTTAAACCTGAAAATTAACGTCTTTCATAATTCATGTGACAATTTCAATCAGTAAGCTTTTGCTTGCAAGCAAATTTGTTGCTAAAACTGGTTATTTGAGGCATTTGTTATTTTGTAATTTAAAAACACCTGTTGTGTGGAAAGGTTGGCGACATTGGTTGACGTCTCGAATAATTTCATTTCGAATGTCACTTTGGAGGTTAATTTACTGAGGTTGCGTTCATAAATGGTACTGTTACGACTTCAGGGTTCACAAATTTAAACGTTATTTATTTTTCAAAACACTTTAATGTCTATGATCATTAAACACAATGAAAGTACAATAATATCGAGCTGTACACTTATCTGACAAAACAACACCTAAACGTTAATAAATTCGCTTACTAAATACACATCGCTTTCTAAATAAGACTGATTTGAAAATCGCGCTTCCAGTCAGCGCTGTTTCGAGAATAATGCTAAATTTTTCCAGTAAGTTCGGTGCAGGTCTAGAATAGATTGGAATCTTGTCTGCGTCACAGGTGGCGCGACCAGTATAAAAAATAGAATTTACTTCTCAGAATGTAACAGTCGAGTAACACTTCGAGTGTATTATGGATGCGTAATGACAACGGACGAACTTTTCACATCCCACTTTTAAGTAGATTGTGAGAAGTTCGCCCGTTGTCATGGAAATAATGTAAACAAAAGACTTCTTGGAGCAGATGAGAGAGACGCAAAATATGTTAAAAATTGTGGCTGAGAGAGATGCGAATACACGCCCAAGATGCAGTTTATAAAACTCAACCCAGAATTGTACTTTGTTGTGTTTTTTGTTTTTATTTGAAATTTTGTTCATTTGTTTTCTTTATTTTGTCACCTTTTCCTCTCAAGACTTTTTAAAAAAAATTATTAATCTACTAAATTGCGCCGTAAAATCAATCGTCTTTTGTTTTTCTTGTTTTCAAAATTTTATTATTTCGTATCTTTCAAAAATTACTACTCTTTCATTTGTTTTCTTTGTTTTGTCGTCTTTCCTTCCAGTTTCTTTTTTTTTATTTTTATTAATCTACTCTATCTATCTCTTTGTATCTTTTAAAAATTCGCTTTCATTTTTCTTCTTTCCTTCGTCATCTTTCCTTTCAAACAGTTTCTTTTTTTTAACTTATTAATCTACTAAATTCCTGTATAAAATCGGTTGTCTTTTGTTTTTATTGTTTTTTAAGTTTCGCTATTTCGTATCTTTTAAAAATTCTATATTTCCGCTTTCATATGTTTTCTTTCTTTTGTCGTCTTTCCTTCCAGACAGTTTTTTTTTTATTTTTTCTTGTTTTCCTTGTTTTTCAAATTTTATTATTTCTCTCATTTAATTTTCACTTGTTTTCTTTGTTTTGTCGTGTTTCTTTCCAGACAGTCTCATTTTTTAAAATTTATTAATCTACTGAATTGCGCTGTAAAATCGATTGTCTTTTGTTTTTATCGTTTTTTAAATTCGTATTATTCGTTAAAATTCTATTGTATCTTTTTCTTTCTGTCATATAATCGCGAAACAGCGCGAGAAATTTCTGACCTATAAATTTTTCTTTGTGCTTTCTCATCGTGTTTTTTATTTTTTTTGAAAACATTATTCATTAATCTGTTAAATTATGTTGTGAAATCGTTCGTGTTTTGTTGTTAATGATTTTCTTTGCGTTACATAACCCAGGTCTTGTCAAGGTTATTTTTGTGATTCTGTAAGAATTAATTTTTACTCGGGTCCACTTGACCTTGACCTCTAATTTTTTTTTAAATCTTAGTTTCTTGATTGGGTTGAGTAGAGTTAGGGTGAATTGGGTTAGGTTGTCCTTGAAATTTCTTTTGACCTTGACCTTGAAATTTTTAGTTTTTTTGCATGAATTTCATATTTTTCGTTTCAATTTTTAAATGTTTTTTTAAATTTCTTGCTTGGGTTGGATACAGTTAGGTCGGATTGACCTTGAAATTCAGTTTCACCTTGACCTTAAACGTTTTTAATTTTTTCTTTCGAATTTTCAATTTTTTTCGTTCTAATTTTTAAAGTTTCTTTTCTCTTAATTTCTTGCTTGGGGTTGCACAGAGTTGATTTTGAAATTTTCGGTTGACCTTGACCTCTGACTTTAATTCTTTTTTATTTTCGTCTTTTTTCAGTCTCAATTTTTTTCTTGAGTTTGATATACTTAGGTTGGGTTGACCTTGAGATTTACGTTTGTCCTTGACCTTAAACATTTTAAAATTTGTTTTTCGAATTTTCAATTTTTTTTTAATTTAAAATAAGTCCACAATAATGTCGTCGCCAACCTAACAAAATAAAATTTCGAGTCCTATATTATGAAATCCCTTCGGGTTTCGAAATGGAATCGTTAAACAAATAAAGACGGACTTTTATTAATTATTATTAATTATGGCATCCGTAAGTGTCAATTCATAATTACAGTGACCCAGCAAAGTAGTAATAAATTTACGTCAAAAAAGTCCACTTTTTTTTTGTCACAACAGTAACTTTAGCGCGCATGCGTCTAGGTTTAGAAAACGAGCCGCTTGGCGGCGAGTTTTTAACGGACAAGTGTCTTATGAAACCTGTACTTTATGCTATGTATTTTTTTTTATTTGTGTTCTTAGATGTAAAAAAAGGCTCAAGAATCGGCGTCGTTTGTTACGTGACAGTTGGTAACATTAAAATAATTTCAAACAAACGTCAATTTGGAGGTTAGTTTATAATTTGACATGTCAATAAGGTGTGACAAACGTCAACTTGGAGGTTATTTTTGAAATCTGAAGCGTAAACAAATGTCGCTACCTAATAAAATAAAATAGAAGAAAGTGCATTCGGCTTTAATGGTAACGTAAAGGATAAAGGATAGGTAACGTAAAGGATAATTAAATTAAAAAGAGCTCGGTACGGATAAATCCACTTTCCATTTTGATCCTTTATAAAATAATAAATTATGAAAACGTCGATTCTCCTGTTACGTAAGTTCCGGGGGTGTATAAATTCAATAAAACATTGATGCACCGGCTGAACGAGTAGGGGCAGGGGGTGCGATATCATTCTTTCATTCACTGAAAGCCGCGCGCAGAAGAATTCCGGGCATGCATAACTAAAATAAATTTCATTAAGAAGTCAATAAATCCAACGTCGGGGGGGAGGGGGGGGGGGCGTATGGAGATTATATATTATACGTTTGCTGCGGCGGGTAATGTCGCCGCCGCCTAAACGGGGTCAATATCGTCATAAATTTTAAATCGGACTGAGAGCACGTTCGTAACACAAGCAAGATGAACCGAACAGAAAATTATCATCCCCCACACGCCCACGTTGAAATCGATAGGGGAGAGCCGACAACACCTAATTTTAAAAGCCCCGGACTTCTAATTATCCAATCAATGGCTTGAAATGCATACTTCTGATTCACCGTATACGAGAATCTTTGAAGTTTTCGAGCCCTCCCCCCTCCAAAAAAAAACAAAAAACATTCACCTAAAACAAGAATGATTAAAATACGTTTATCCGCTCGTCTAGATTAAAAAGTGGAGTGAGGAATCATGTTTTGAAACTGAAGGAAAAAAAAAATAGAATCCTTTTAGAATTCTTTCGCCCCGGAGTTTCCGATAGAGTTTGGTTATTCCGAAAGCGAACATTTTATACTTAGAACTATATCGGGCGCGCGTTATCGTAAAATCTAAGCTCCTGCTAGAAACTTTCTTTCAGAGGCTGAAAGCTCGCCGCTGATAGATGTGCTTTCGCGCCACGAAACCCAAGTCAACCGCGCGCGAGATAAGGAGCGGCGCGGCGGCGGCGGAGCGCCGATCGGAACGCTGCGGTTTTTTGGAAAATGCGAAATAAAGATAAATACGTGGGGGCGGGGGAGATTGTTTGTTCTTATTAAACGTCGCAGCGACGGGGATGAAATTTAATAGGATTACATCGCGTCGTCCTGCCGGCGGTGTAGGGCACTATTAAAACGCAATTCTCGACGGGAAACCGTCGCGTCGCCACGGTCGTTTGCTCTTTTTGTCGTCCGTTTTGCGTTGTATATAAAAAAAAGGAACCAAGTCAGAATCGATATAAAATCGTCTGGAAGGAGGGCAAACACGCACACGAAAAAAAAATTGAATACAAAGGATACGACGTTATAAACTGTTACATATTCCCGATGCGTTTGAAGTCGTTTCGTCCTTAAAAATCAAAAAGGACTGACTGCTCCTTTTTTTTTAAACACGCTCGCGTCAAAACGTCGCCGTCGCGTTTTGTTTAATTGAAAGTGGTTTTAATCAAAATTCACTTTGCCAATCGTCCTTTTCTGAAATCACTTTGTGAAACCGAATTCTTTTTGCAATACATATTCCTGCGTTTGAAGTCGTATTCGTCCTTAAACATCGAAAAGGACTCTTTTCTTGAAAAAAAAAAAAAATATATGAAATTGCTTGTCTTCGCTAATATTTAAACAACCGATTGGTTTGAATGTGAAATCAATAAAAACCGTGAAATATTATCATAATGAAAAAGGAAGCGCGCAATGGACCGTGAAATGAGCCCGTGCAAGTAATATCGTAAAATTTTGGGCGGCCGGGTTTATCTCGGCGAATTTTTTTGTCGATGAGGAAGACTTGATCGAAGCAAATTGGAAGATTAGGTTCTTTCACGGGGTAATTTTTTACGATCACCAGCATCCACAGTCGATGCCTGCGAACGCGTTAATTCCGAGGCGAAGCACACATAAAATATTTACGCGCGAGCTCCATAAAAAAAAACTTTCTTGTGTGTCTTGCCGGAAATTGACGGCCACAGTAATTAAAAAAAAAAAATTCTTGCGTTTTAAACACGTTTGCTACCATGCGTCATAAATACAAACAATATTTCCTATTATAAAATCAATACAACGGAATACAACTCTGTATTATACAACTCCCTCATATTCCTAGTTATACTTACATACATACACGGAGCCTTTTGCTTTTTATTTCATTAACGATTATGTGATATTTTAAATCAAATTAAATAACGCATAAAATAGTAATATTATTATTATTTAATTGTTAAAAATGTTTCACCAGAGCCGACAGTTGCATCCATCAAATTTTTAAACAGACTCTCCTAATTTGGAAAATATATCCATGGGGATGGTCTTAGGGGGGTGGGGGGTGAAATTTAACAATATACATTTGTAAATAGGTTGACAGTGCGCAAGCAAGAAGTTTAAAAGCGATACAGAAAAAAGTGAGTGAGTTTTTAGTTTATTAAAACCCTGTCTGTATATTGGCATTGCAGTATTTTGTACCTAGTCGAAATACATGCGGATGGAATTCAGCTTTACATACAAGAATTTCGATTCATTAGGGCCGATAATTTATCTAAACACATTAACAGCCGCGGGAATAAATTACCGAACGCTGTTCGGAATTCGGCGCGCATTCTCTTAGCTCCTTCTTCTTCTTCTGCATTTCCGCGAACTTCAATATTGTCTTAAACTTAATTTAAAATTCCCCAGGACGCTCGACGTTTTCCACGCGTGATAAATACGAGAAATTCTTTGTGTGGCTGACTGCAAGCAGGCAACCCAGGACGATTGATCGAAGCAATAGTAATAACAAATAAATTACACCTACTTCAGTGCCTACTGAAAATACAACGCTGGTCCTGACGATGACGCCCCAATTAATGCAGATGGAAAAAAGGACGCGTTTAATTTTGTTAGGCAGATCAGGATGGCCATAACATTAAAATAAAACAGGAACAGAAAACTTTTAGAATGAAAATCGAATCAAACTAGTTTACGTGATTATGTAATTAATGAAAGGTGGTGTAGAAAATCAATCAATGTTTAATGGACTTAATAATCTCCGGGTGTGACTTAATTTCGTTCGGCGCAACAATACGTGATGCACGCAGGAATCACCCCCTCGAAGCTCGAACAAACATGCTCGCGCGTTAGCGTTTCGACTGCGAACATCCCTCATGTATATTATCGGCTGTATTCGACTGTAATTGGATTTGCATGGAAATTAATTCCGCACGCTCCGACTTTAATAAACATACGTACGAGTTTCTTCAATAATGTAGGTAGAGCTGCCGCTCTCAAGCTGTGCAAACAGGGAGTGAATCTTAACGTCATCGAGTCGGGGGGGCTTTCATTCAATCACCCCCCAACTCGATAATTATAATTAGCATTGCTCTTAATTAATAAAAACTTTTAATAAAACAGTTTGTTAACGAAAACCAAGAAAAAAATCTCATGGGGGATTACATTTCAAAAGAATAGATTCTGATTAAATTCTAGAAATCGAAATAAACACGAACAATTCGATTTGGTCCGGTAAAACCGAGGAGAGGTGAAATTAGTTTAAAAGTGAATTTACCTGAACTCGAAATGTATCAAAACAATTCGCGGAGCCTTCGCCGCCGAAATCGGTCCTAACATTGTTTTCGCAGGGGTAAATGAGGATACCGGGCGTGTTCCAGCTGCCCGGGGCAATCCCGATTTACATAAACAGAATATCAGTATGCACGAACGAAATTCCTTGGCGCGGAAGTAATTTGTAATTTATCGAGAGCAATTTATCAGACAAAAAATTTTTGAAGGCTCGATTGAATTGAAGGACGCATCACGGATAATCCTAATTTTTAACGCACTCTGAACGTATAGCAAGCAAGGGAAGTCTCAACTCTTCGTTAATTTCTGTTTTGAATCCCCTTCTAAAACCGCGACGGTTTACTGCTTATATTCAAAAAATAAGAAGCTATGCCTCTTTCGAGAAGTGCTGCCCTCTTTAGCGTTTTCCTCTGGGCGCAAATTAATTGCCCTCGTGCGTTCTTCATCGTAAACCCATCGTGTCACATCTCAAATTAAAGGTCTAACGACATAGTGTTGCCAAGTCATTATAGTATAAAAATTTCCCACCACTATTCTTTAAATTTCCCGTTTTTACGCTCAATAGCCTACATCAGCAGTTCAAATACCTAAGACTCCGTTGTATAAAAGGTTTAAGCCAGCATTAAAGTTAATCCTAAGTTAGAATGTGACACACAAAATGCTGTATGTCATAACAAGTGTCACATTCTAACTTAGGATTAAAGTTAATCCTGGCTTAAACCTTTTATACAACGGAGCCTTAGAAACCTAAAAACTTAACCGCGTCTTTTCCCTCGTCTTACAGCGTTTTCCACTGGTTGCACTTGTGTATATTCAGTGTATCTTCGTCTCTTATTATTACATGAGGTTAAAACCATGTGATGAAAATATAACGAGTGTACACTAGTGCAGCCAGTGGAAAACGCTATTAGAAATAATTTCCCACACAACTTGAAATTTCCCGCGAAAACGGGAATTTCTCGCATGTCTGGCAACTCCGTCTCCACTAGACGAACTCGATTTTTTTACCGGCGCCATCTTTAAATCAAAGGTGGCGGCGTGATAATCGAAAATCGCGTAAAAGATAAACACGTCATGTCGCCTATAAAAAAAATAATAAGAAAATTAAAACAAACAAAAATTAGCTTCGAAAAACAATGTTCAAAAGTTAAAGGTCAAGATCAACCCAACCCAAGGCAAAAAAAAAATCTTTAAAAAATTAGAATTCCAAGAGACGAGGTTCAAAAGAGGTTAAAGGTCAAGGACAACTCAACCCAAAACAAAAAACTGAGAAAAGATTGTTCAAAAAATTAAAACTTCAAGTAATGGAGTTCAGAAAATTAAAACACAAAAAATTTAAACTTCGAAAAACAAAGTTCAAAAATGAGAGGTCAAGGTCAACCCAATCCAAGAGAAGAGAAATGGGAAAGGATCTTTAAGAAATTAGAATTTAGAAAGACGAGGTTCAAAAATTAAAGGTTAAAGGTCAAGGAGAATCCAGTCCAAGACAAAAAAAAAATAGAACTTCAAGCAACGAGGTTCAGAGAAGGTTAAAGGTGAAGGTCAACCCAAACCAAGGATAATTTACAGACATACATTTACTGTTGAAGACCCGCGTGCTCATACTGCGCAATGCGCATGTCATCATTACATTGTCGCCAACCATAGAGTTCTCTGTCTAGACCAGTGATTCCATGGACCTAACTTACAATAGGTACACTACAGTTTCAGTTCCTTTTTTTAAAGCAATCGGGAGTTGCAAATCTAACCTAAAGAAAAAAAATCTAAAAAGTTTTCTTTTCAGTAAAGAGAAGCTGGTAACAATGAAAAAAGAGATCTAACAATAAGTTCCTTTAATTTTAATATGAAGCTGGCGCCGTCTAGTATCAATTAATCGAACAATTTTTTCTGTGATTCAAAGAGACGTTAAAAAGAAGAAAAAAAAGTCCCCCATTTATGTCTCTTTTTTTCCTCAAAAAATGAGCACTTCAGATAATGGTGTATTTTGTCAAAGTACAAAATAAACAAACGGTATTGTTTTACTAACGCCATCTAGCGGAGTGTCGCTGCAGTTTTAAGAGCGTCCACAAAAAGAAAAAGATAAAGAAGGTACTCTTCGACTCTTAAATTTTATGATTACTGCGGTGTTACACTGCAGGCACCATCTAGTGACTGTTGCATTTTGTTAAAATACAAAATAAACAAAGGGTATTGCTTTACTAGCGCCATCTAGTACATTGTCGCTGCAGTTTTAGAGCGTTCACAAAAAGAAAGAGGGTACTCTTCAACTCTTAATTTTATGATTACCGTGGCGCCATCTAGTGACAGAACCAAAATCACTACAGTTTCAGTTTCTTTTTTTCTTTTTCCTAAGGAATTGCAGTAAGCATACTTATATAAATTACAATTTCTTTTTTCCTTATTTTATGACAAGTATTCGACGCGTTCTATTGATACTTAGGTAAATCAGGAGCTGCAAATTCATAGCGTTTTCGATTAACTACTCTAGAGTACTCTCAAAGTATTCTCATCTTATTTTAACCTCACTTAATAATAAAGGATGAAAATATTCTGAGAGTGCTCTAGAGCAGTCAATCGAAAACGTTAATGAAAATAATCTTCGTTGCGTCTCCTGCTAGTTCCTTAAATTTTAAGAAGCGCCATCTAGTATCAACTAATCGAACTATTTTCTCTGTGATTTAAAGAGATGGCAAAAAGAAAAAGAAGTCTACGGTTCATGTTTTTTCTTTCGCAAAAATGTGCACCTATGATAATGTATTTTGTAAAAGTACAAAATAAACAAACGGTATTGTTTTACTAGCGCCATCTAGTGGATTGTCGCTGCAGTTTTAGATCGTTTACAAAAGAAAAAGATAAATAGGCACTCTTCATGATTACCGCGGTCTTATATTGCAGGCGCCATCTAGTGACTTAGAGCAGGACCGAAATCACCACAGTTTCAATTTCTTTTTTTCTTTTTTCTAAACAACTACAGTAGGCATACTTGTACAAATTACAATTCCTTTTTTCCTTGTTTTATGACAAGTATTCGACGCCTTCCATTGATACTTAGGTAAAACTGGAGCTGCAAATTTAATTTAAGCAAAAAAAAATCTTCGTTGCGTTTTCTGCTGTGTTAGAAAAGTATGCAATAAAAGTGATTTTAAAAACCAACCTGGCGCCATCTAGTATCAACTAATTGAATTATGTTCTCTGTGATTGAAAGAGACGTTGAAAAGAAAAAGAAGTCCGCCATTTATGTTTTTTTTTTTTTTTCAAAAAATGTGCACTTAAGATAATGTATTTTGTTAAAGCGCAAAATAAAAAAACAGTATTGTTTTACTAGCGCCAAGTAGTGGATTGTCGCTGCAGTTTTAGAGCGTTCACAAAAACAAACAAATAAAGACGGTACTCTTCGGCTCTTAAATTTTATGATTACCGCGGTGTCATACTGCAGGCGCCGTCTAGTGACTTAGAGCAGAACCAAATTCACTACAGTTCCAGTTTTTTTTTAAGCAAGTACAGTAGGGATGCTTACATAAATTACAATTACTTTTTTCCTTGTTTTATGACGAGTTGATACTTAGGTAAATCAAAAGCTGCAAATTTAATTTAAGCAAGAAAATCTTCGTTGCGTTTCCTGGTGTGTGCAAGAATCACGCCTTTTTAAATTTTTCATTTCAGTTTCAAGAGAAACTGGAAACAACAATGAAAGAGATGTAAATTCTTTAAATTTTAATATGTATGAAGCTGGCGCCATCTAGTATCAAGTAATCGAACTGCTTTCTCTGTGATTCAAAGAGACGTTAAAAAGAAGTCTGCCATTTGTTTTTTCCTCAAAAATGTGCACTTAAGATTGTACTTTGTCAGAATACTAAATAAACAAACGGTATGTTTTATTAGCGCCATCTAGTGGATTGTCGCTGAAGTTTTAGAGCGTTCGCAAAAACAAACAGATAAGGAGGGTACTCTTCGACTCTTAAATTTTACGATTACCTCTTAAATTTTACGATTACTGCAGGCGCCATCTAGTGACTTAGAGCAGAACCAAAATCACTACAGTTCCAGTTCTTTTTAAACAAGTAGAGTAGGCATACTTATCTAAATTACGTAGGTAGATCCGAAGCTAGAAATTGAACTTAAAGAAAAAGAAATATTCTTTGCCTTTCCTGCTATGTTAAAAAAGTGCGTATTTTTTAATTTCTCGTTTCATTTAGGAGAAACCGGTAAAAATATTCCTCGAATTTTAAAAAAATTAACCTGGCGCCATCTAGTATCAACCAATCGAACTATTTTCTCTGCGATTCAAAGAGAAGTTAAAAAGAAGCCTGTCATTTAATAATAATAATAAAGATCTTTATTGCCGAATTTTACACTGCAATACAATATAATGTTGAAAGTCAAAAGGCGAAGTTCAGTATTTGTACTGTTCTTCCACTCAACCTTGGAAGAGAAAAAATATAATAAAAAATAAAAAAATGTACCTAATAACAATAATAATAATATCTGATTGGTATCATGTCGCAATATAGCTTTTAAAGAAAATACACTGTGAAGGTTATCTTAGTTCAAATTCTGGATGAATGAATCGTTCTGCAAACATTTAAATACATTATTCAATTTTTAAAAAAAAATTTTTTTGTTGGTTTTTTAAAAGCATTTTATATTTCTTTTTAAAAACTGTTTTAGAGCAACATTTCAAATCCGATGGAAGAGAATTATATAAGGAGGACATATAGTAAGAAAACGATCTCTCAAAGAGGGCAGTGCTGTGCAGAGGCGGTGTTATTAGATCTTTATTCCTAATATTGATATTATGTACAACCTCAATCAAAACTAATGAAACGTTCAAAACCGAACTGCTGTAGTCAGAGAGAGAAGATACCGAGTGAGATGAAGCCTTATGGCGAACGAATGTTTCCGAAGTCCTTCGGAACCCCACAACACGTTGCGCTCTCTCTAACTCGGCACCGTTGCACTCTGACTACAGCGTTTCGGTTTTGAACGTTTCATTACTTTTGATTGAGACTGTACGTCATCGTCAGTTCGAAAACGTATCTTGTGATGTAGATAAGCAGGTTTTTGATTGTTTACTATATTCGTGAAAAGAGTAGCACAATGCAGTTTGCGACGGTTAACCATATTCAACCACCCCAATTCGTCCAAAACATGGGATATATGATCTGCTTTTTTAAGACCAGAAATAAGTCTTAGGCAGGAATTTTGGAGCCGTTGAATACGTCCAATCGCGATAACATCCAAGCAAGGTCCATAAATTACATCTGCATAGTTAAAATGCGATAGTACGAGTGCGTCACATAGGGCTTTCTTTAAATTTTTATCCAAAATTGACTTATTTGAGTATATTAATTTTAAATTTGTGTAACCCTTTCGCAGACAATTATTAACATGCTCGTGAAAGCGTAACTTTACATCAATAACCAGACCAAGGCTACGTGAATGATCCACACAATCAACCCTACTATTATCAACTATGATATTCAACTCCGGTGTGTTGGTCTACCAAATAGCATTACCACAGTTTTAGAAGGATTTAGGATCAAGTTGTGTTTAATATTTATGTCAGTATTGATTATGTTATTAGCTGTATTAATGTCATTAGGGAGAAAAGAATAATAAAGTTGGGTATCATCCGCGTAAAAATGACTAGATAAATTATTAAGATGAGTTTGTAAGTTGCTAGTGTAAATAGCAAATAACAAGGGTCCTAAGATTGACCCCTGCGGAACTCCAGAGGTGATCGACCTTGACTGGGAGAGGCTATTATTAAACTTTACAACTTGTCCTCTACCAGAGGGGTAATCTTTAACTAAACAGCAAGCTTCATTAGAGAATCCGATAAAGTGCAGTATAAATATTAATAAAGTGTGATTTATGGTATCAAACGCCTTGGAATAGTCCAGTGAGATTAAAGCCGTTAATTTCCCCTGATCAGCCGCTGTAAGAATATCATCGGTAATTTTTGGTAATGCAGTAGTACTACTAAACCCTGGCCGGAAGCCGGACTGAATTTCTGGAAGTATGCGATGTTTTCCAAGATAATCCCTGATTTGTTGATTCATGATTTTTTCCATTAATTTAGACAATACTGGTAATAAACTGATCGGACGCAAGTCTTTAAGATCTGTAGGACTGGAGACCTTACCTATGGGTATGATCAAGGCTTGTTTCCAAGAATTTGGAAACACATCGAATGATAAGCAGTAGTTGACAATATACGTTAGATAATTTATTATGTAAGGGCAGCAGTAATTAAGCATATGTAAATTAATTACATCTAAGCCTGTTGCATTAGATGATATGGTTGCTGATACTTTGGCTACTTCAGTATCAGTCGTAGTAGAAAAACTAAATTCTGTAATAAACTCCGCAAAATGATTATTGTTATAAAAACTTATAGTTTCACAATCAGTGCCATTATTACTCGGTATGGAGTTAATAAAATAATCATTTATAACTTCTGCATTCCAGTTATGTGCCTATTCGACTTGCAGTAAATATCTAGTTTTTCTAATTCTCTCCAGATTGTTTTAGATTTACGAGTTCTTGCTAGATAACTTAAATATGCCTTTTTTTCTCTTTTTATGGTCGCATTGGTGAGGCTACGTAAGTCTCTGCAGTACTGATAATGTTGTATATTACGTGTTTCTTTGTAATGACTATAGGCTTTATCTTTAAGATCTATCATCAGTTTTAAATTGTCTGTTAACCATGGCGCCTTTGGTTTATTAATCCGTGCAGTAATTACTGGAGCATGAATATCAAATAGATGTGTAATCAAACTATTTAAATATGAAACCATATCATTGACATCCTTAAATTCAAAAATGTGAAAAAAAGGTAAAGATTTCAAGTCTTGAAGGAAAGATTTATAATTAAAATTTTTGAAGTCCCTGAATGTTTTAGTAAATGGGACAAAAACGCGCTTACGACATAATAAACTACAATAGACTAACTCGTGATCTGTAATAGAAGGCAAGGGCGCCACCCCAGATTTATTTATGTCATCTTTATTAGAACAAATAATTAAGTCAATTAATGTGCTACTATTGGCGGTTATTCTCGTGGGTTCTGAAATTAACTGGTTTAATCCATATGCTTCTAGTAATTTATTAAATTTGTCGGTTTTACTTTCATTCAAATCTAACATATTTAAATCCCCAAGTCATCAGAATTTGGCAACAAGGTGGACAAGGTGTCCTCAAAAAGTTCACAGAATTTCCCATAATCAGCACTTGGAGGTCTGTATAGAACACCAATGCAGTATTTTTTATTTGCTACCTTTAAACATACCCACAGTTGCTCCAAAGTCTCCTCACCATCAATATTCAAGACAGTATAACTGATGATATTTTGTTTTAAATACATGCCGATTCCGCCACCCCTGCGCAACCTGTCTCTCCTCAGAAGATTATAGCCCTGAAGATCAACTGCAGTAGTTAAAATATTTTCGTTTAACCAAGTTTCACTTAATAAAATTAAATCATATTTCCCTGAAACAGCTTCTTTAAATTCTATAAAACCAGCTATTAGAGATCGTACATTAACTTGAGCAATCTTCAACTCATTCATCCCTTAGATAATCATTCAATCCTAAACCGTAAACAATTTATCATTAAGAATAAACATTCTACGTAGTTAATTAAAACTATTAGGCCAGCGACGGGCGCGAGCTCGCCAAAAGCTCGACCACCACCATAAATTATTTGCGACAATCCCGATGTTTCAAACAAACGCGCCAGCATGTGTAACTGACTCAGTCGTATCAACGAAATCAAAAACAGAGAGCGCCGAGCGAGTTAGTTCATGTTGGTTTATTAGCGTGTAACAGTGTCGTACAAGTTCGAGACCATTTTAAATTGAAAAACAAACCTTTTTTAAACAATATTTATAATAATTTTCGGTTTAATTCAATATGAACAGCATCAAAACGAATACACCGCGCCGCCGCCGTCTACAATTTTATATTTCGTGTGACCAAGCTAGCTGCAATCGACACTCGTTTGCCTATTGCTTAGCGTAGTGGGAGATACTTCCCCTTTCCATGCCCATGCCTGTATTAGGCTAAGACTTGAGCAGATATGTTACGCAATTTACCTACAAAGTGTGAAAGTTAAACTAAATAGATTATATATTGTAGAAAGAAAAAATTACTTCGTACTAATCAACAGTATTCAATTTACCTAGTTAAATTAAGATTGAATAGATATGATACACAATGCAAAATTTTTAGTATGTATTTGCGTATAGAGTGTGAAAGCTAAACTAAACAGATTTTATTCTAGACAAGAATCAAAACTAAATTAATTTTGTTTACTTAATACTGTAAAACAAAAAATTTCTTCTTACTAATCAACAAAATTCAATTTACCTAGTGACAATGCCGCTGACATATTAATAAGACAAAAAAAAAATTGAAGCAATAAAATTAAAATTAATTTGATTAATTAATTACCCCCATTTTCTAAAAGGAAAAAGAAAAATATTTATGTTTGTCTATGAGAGGGGAAAACGATTGCCAACTCAAAGTTTTCCAGTAACTAATTAATAAATAATAATCTATTTGTAAATCACGGTTTCTTTTTTCCGTATTTCGTCAAAATACAGAATAAACAAAAAATATTAAACATCAGAATCACTAGTGCCATTTTGTATACGAACTAGACGCCAAAAATATTAAAGTATGGTTTACATTGCTAAGTACCAGAAATTAGATTGGTTTACAAATTATCTAAAATAAAAAAGGACATATTCTACCGGGTGGAAAGTTTCAAACCCGAACATAGGAAACTTGCATTGAAAAGTACGTTTTTCTACTTTGCGTTCACAATGAACTCATTGTGACACCAAAAACAGTTTCACAATGAAGCTCATTGTGAAACCGTTTTTGGGGAAATTTTAGTCAATTTTTAATTGAAAATATTTAATAGATTTTACGAAATAACTCATTATTTATTTGTTACTTAACAGAATACTCACAATGAAGCTGGATAAGAAAAATTAATAACTTGTTAATGTGACTTTTGATTAAAACGAAAGGTTTTCAGTGTTGCCTCGCATTACAACTAAAATTCCCCATATACTAAGGAGATCAAATCTTTGACAGTATTTTTCATATTTTTGTTCAATAAGTGACGCAAAGTAGAAAAAATAATATACTATTATGGAGATTGCTGCTCGCCATTTAAAGATACAAAAATGGTAATGGTCTTAAAGGAAAGAGAAAATTATGACCATTCATTACCATGCTAAAATTATTGCTAGATGCTAATAATTTCGTGAAAATAAAATTTTTAAATTTCATCTAAAAAATCTAGTTTCCAGTATGTCATGTTTGAAAGATTTAATTATTTTCTATTGATTGAAAATAATTTCTCTGTCACTCAAAACGTATCATAAATAATTACACAGAAGGAAGGACTTTTATTTTAGAAATCTTTTACAGTGATGTTGGGCTTCGGAGAGATAGAGAAATTTATTTCCCGTGAAATTCAGAACATGAAAAGCTTTCTGTATCGGTTAGGATATTGTTTATTGCAAAACCTGCTGTAAAATGTACTGTATTAAGAACGTTTAATAAAGTTTCAATGTGTAAATTATTCATCATACATTTTGAGTAAAAAATTGTTGAAGGTTTCAAATCTGACATACTAAGGTAACTAAATTTTTCAGATGAAATTTGAAAATTTAATTTTCACGAAATTATTAACATTTAGCAGTAATTTTGGCAAGGTAATATTGGTCATAATTTTCGCTTTCTTTTAAGCCCATTACCATTTTTGTATTGTAATGATTTGCCGACAGCAGCCAGCGTCCGTCTGTCTCTCGCGTCAACGCCGTCTAGTCGACGCGCCTTGGCCCAGAGAATTCTGACGGCGGAATAAACTAGAATAGACATTCCGGCGCGTTCCAGGCGATTCCCGAAGAAAGAGCCAGTTTATAAAATGTACACGGCCGGAGGATGGAGTTCAGTTCGATTAGAATGCAACGTGAGACAGTTCGAAATTAAAAGTGGCCTGTTAAACTTTCGCTCGGCTGTTGAAATAAATTACGTATAAGTCTGTAAATAAATTATTGTTAAATGTTAGTGTTAAATTAGTTTGCTTGTAAATAAATTAGTTATTAACTATTTCGTGTTTTGTTTTAAAATAAAAATTAATGAACCTTTAAAATCGTTACAGTATGTTTAAACGGCGAGCAGCAATCTCCATAAACGTACTTTTCAATACAAGTTTCCTATGTTCGGGTTTGAAACTTTCCACCCGGTATATTTCAAAATACGTATTGCATTTACAAAAATAGGGTAGTGTGAAACGGCCTTAATTATAATGAAAGATCATGAAAAGTTAACTAAATTAATTTAATAACTTCCGAGCAACATTCATTTATTATTCCTCTCCAACTTCGCGCGCGCCGTTAGAAGAATGTTCGGCAAGTTCGAGCAGGTGCTAGGAACATTCATTTATCTCGGAAATCAATGCCCGCGCGTTTACTCAGGGCGTAATTTATTAATTAATTAATTTTTTGCCGGCAAACTATCTCCGGCTAAGCCGGAAGATATTTTCATTCGCCTTCACCTTCACCGGCGCCGCCGCCGCCGCCGGTCGTCAAGAATAATTACGTGAGATATTAGTGGAAGATTCGCATTTCCATTTCAAATTTATTTAATAAAGCCCGCTCTCTGGCTATCCAATTTCGTGTTTAATAAAGTGCATAATACGCCGCCGCCGCACCGCCACAGGCACAGCCGACAGATTTAAATTAATTAACACGAGTTGTGAGACGCTCTAATAATTTTCAACTTTGCGGCAAGACGCCCGGAGATTTTTTTTTCCACCCCCCCATGAAATTACGACGTCAAGTCATTTTGGACAATGAAATTATGAGATTCGATATATTTTTTTTAATTTACACTGCAAAGTAATATTACATTCCCCTAATATTACATTCTTCCCCTCAAAATTCTTTTCGTAAGTGGGATGACCTTAATTCCTTTTCGTTAAGTGGGATGACCCAACTCCCTTTTCGTAAGTGGGATGACCCTATTTCCTTTTTGTAAGTGGGATGATGGAAGACTATTTTGAACAGTTGTTAATTGATATTAAAAATGTCAATTTTCAGTAAAAGAATATTTTGTTTCGTCTTCTGTTCAATCCAATTTGGATTTTTATATCAGCAAGAAAAAAAACATAAAGTAATTAAATTCATCAAGTTCAAAGGGAAAAGGAAAAACCGAGTTCGTATGTATTCGGTAAATTAAATATCTCCCTTTGTTTTTTTTTTTTTCGCCCCCGACGAAGAAGACAAAATCGGTTTGAAACGAGACGAATCGATACAAGGTATTAAGAGAGGAGTATGCATGAAATTAAACGGGCTCCGAACGATCACAAGCTTTGAAACTAGACCGCGATACTTTCCGCCCCAGTAGCCACCGCTCGATCATCCACTTGCACGACCAAACAACCCCCGGCAAAGGAACCGACATCTTTCACAGGTATACTCGGCGGCTCAGATAAATAGGCGTTCATCTCGAGCTCCTCCGGATAATGGTCCGGCGAAGTTAATTCATCACCTGTCATAAATAACTCATGTCATAACCGACGCCCCTTCGAATCCGGGGGCGTGAAATATTTAGGGGTTTCGGCTCGCTTGAAGCGTCACCGGAAAAATCCGAAACCGGAAGAATTATTACTTACAGTACACCCACCTCGAGTCAAGTTACGTACGTTTCGGTTTTATGTCGTCGCAGAAGTTAGCTAGTTTATTAAGTTAGAGGAGAAGCAACCCCTAATGGAGTTTATAATAATAGAAAGTTTCCGTCGTTTGTTTTGCCCCGTGCATTAAAACGTACCGATGCATTTGTAACTTTAAACTTGAAAGCGGGAATACGACCGTTTCATTTCAATTCTTTTTTTATTCTTTTTGGCGTAAAAGGGCTGCGTTATGATAATTCAAGACGACATTATACTTTCGACAGTGTTTTCATGTTAATTACTTATTAATTAATTAAAAGCAAACAACATCGGCCTCGATACTAAACCCCCTGGAACCTTACTTAAAGAAAAGTAAATTACGAAGTTTTATTTTATTTTATTTTTATGTTGCTCGTCTCAGAATGTGTCGGTGTTGTTGTTTGTTTATTTGTTTAGTTATTCGAATGCGAAAGTATCTACATGTATGTCTACATATATTTTTGTGTGTGCGAATAACATCGAGATACCTCAAGAACCTGATATTACAAATCTTTTCTTGTTTCCTTTGCTTGTTCGGCGTTGTTCTCTGTCAACTTTCGGAGAGAATCCGAGGCGTGAAATACTGAATAATAATGTATTCAAATATACCAGCTGTCATGCAGTTTATGGGGGAAAGACGTCGCATCGTCTAGTGAACGTAATCCTTAAAAATTCAAAACGTCCCCCTCTCGCAAGCACTCGCCGAATTCACTTTTATTAAAATAAAATTAAAATAAAAACTCCTTACGTCTTAACTCCATAAATTTCTTTTTTAATTTTGTGCTTTGCTTACTCCGAGAAAATAAAATTAATTGTTGTTGGACTAGTCAATATTTTCCTTCGCGTCTCAGGATAACTTGTTAGTTTTTATAAGGCCCTTCAATTTTATGGTTTAAATCCGCAAACCCGTGGAGTCGCCCCGATATCCGGCCTGGAATTGCACCCCAGTGTGGGGGCGCACTTCACATTCACACATTCAAATAACCGTAGAAAATCCATAGAGTCGTCGCTTTTTTAACCGTCAATGGAAAAACTTAGCTGACACAAAGCAACCCCCCTCGCTCGTAACAATCTACGAGTATTAAACCCACTCTCTCTCTCTGGGATGAAATTTAATAAAGCGCCCCCGATTTAAAAAGAAAGTGTTTTCTTTTCCGATTCCGACTTACACGCTCATTTATGTCCGGACTGTATTAGCATAATAGCGCAAGTAATTAGCGTTTTACGCCGACAGGATGATCAATAGTTTAAATTTAGTTCGAGGGTGGTTGTAATTATATTCTGATATTAAGCGTAAGTCAGTTAAGTGGCAAAGTTGGGGGGTAGTTTCGGCGCTAAGTGTTAGAATGGCCGTGGCTGTTTAATGTATCAAGTAGGCATCGGTGGTTGAATTAACACGTAATTAACTTTTTTTGTTTGTTGCTCCGAACTGCGTCGCAGCTTTTTGTTTATGGGTCAGACTTATGCAACGTTGCAAGGTTTGATAAATTGATTTGTGTCTGGAAGGTAATAGATGTATTATGTGGCAACTAATTAAATTATTATCGATAGATGCGGTGTTAGAAAAATTCTAGAGTGGTTCGATTTAGATGAATATCACTGTATAAATTAATATACAGCTGTCTGAATCACAATCAGACGCTTAAATACGCGATTTAAAACGATCTAATTTATTGACAGTAGAAACAACATCGTTGTTGTAGGTTTCGACGTTTCGCGTCTATCCTGCCAGCTTCTTCAGAATCTGCCAATAGATTCTAGTTAATTGTGAAGAAGCTCTAATCATTAAGGCCAAATCAAGGAAACTCAACTTCTAACGTCGGCAATTGACGCAATAAACAGTGCTCCGGATCTTCCGGAGTCGTTGTCTGTAGTCTATCTGTTACGGGATCTCTAGACTCTGGCTGATCCTGAAGAAGCTCTAATAGCTTTTATAATTGAGATCAACAGAGACGAGCTCGTTTAGTATCTTCTTCCGGATCTTATCTGTGGCTAGCTGATAAAGATCAACCGGAGACTATAGATCTACAAGATCAATAGACTCCGGCTGATCCTGAAGAAGCTTAAATGGTTTTTGTAATTGAAATCAATAGAAGAGCTGGTATTGTTGATAGTAGATCTTCTTCCGGATCTTCCGGAATCGACCATAAATAAGCTCAAATTGCTTTGTATTTAAAAACAGTGAAGGCGAGCTGGTATTGTTGATAGCAGAATTTTTTCCTGATCTTCCGTAGTCGTTATCTATGGTCCAACTGCTATAGGATCTATAGACTCTCACTGATCCTGTATAAGCTCAAATAGTTTTCGTAATTAAAGTCAATGGAAACTAGCAGAATCTTCTTCCGAATCTTCCAGAGTCGTTATCTATTGCTAGCTGCTACAAGATCGATAGATCTATAGACTCCGGTTGATCCTGAAGAAACTCTAATAGCTTTTATAATTGAGACCAACAGAGACGAGCTCGTTTAGTATCTTCTTCCGGATCTAATTTGTGGCTAGCTGATAAAGATCAGCCGGAGACTATAGATCTACAAGATCAATAGACTCCGGTTGATCCTGAAGAAGCTTAAATCATTTTTGTAATTAAAATCAATAGAAGAGCTAGTATTGTTGAGAGTAGATCTTCTTCAGGATCTTCCATAGTCGTCCGGTTGCTACGGGATCTATAGACTCTGGTTGACGCTAAATAAGCTCCAATTACTTTGTGTTTAAAAACAATAAAGGCGAGCTGGTATTGTTGATAGTAGATTTTTTTCCTGATTTTCCGGAGTCGTTATCTATGGTCTAGCTGCTACAGGATCTATAGACTCTGATTAATCCTGAATAAGCTCAAATAGTTTTCGTAATAATAGCAGAATCTTCTTAAGGATCTTCCGGAGTCGTTATCTATGGCTAACTGTTACAAGATCTTTAGATCTATAGACTCCGGCTGATCCTGAAGAAGCTTAAATAGTTTTTGTAATTAAAATCAATGGAAGAGCTGGTATTGTTCACAGTAGATCTTCTTCCGGATCTTCCGAAGTCGTCTGTGATCGATCCAGCTGCTACAGGATCTATAGATTCTAGTTGATCCTGAAGAAGTTGAAATTGTTTCGTATTTAAAAACAATAAAGGCGAGCTGGCATTGTTGATACTAGAATATATTCCTGATTTTTCGGAGTTGTTATCTATGATTTCGCTGCTATAGGTATATAGACTCTGATTAATCCAGAATAAGCTCAAGTAGTTTTCATAATTAAAGTCAATAGATAATATCTGAATCTTCTTCCGGATCTTCCGGAACCATTATCTATGTTCTAGTTGCTTTAAGATCTATAGATTCTGGTTGATCCTGAAGAAGCACAAATAGTTTTTACAATTAAGATTAATAGAGACAAGTTAGATAGTTGAGAGTAGCTTCTCCTTTCTGATCTTCCAGAGTCGTTATCTATATGTCTAGCTGCTATAGGATCTGTAGAGTCCGGCCAATCCTGAAGACGATCAAATTGGTTTTGTAATTGAGATTAATAGAGACGAGCCGGTATTATCGATAGTAGAATCTTTTTCTGAATTTTCAAGAGCCGTTATCTACCTATGGTCTAGTTGTCTATAGAATCTACAGACACTGCCTGATCCTGAAGAAGGACAAATTAATTAAAATCAAAACAGAGACAAGCTGGTATTGTTGATCTTCCAAAGTACTTATTGTGTATACTCCAGCTGCCTACAGGATCTATAAACCCTGGCTGATCCTGAAGAAGCTGAATTAGTTTTTTTTTTTAATCAATACAGATGAGCTGATTTTTTTGATGGTAGAGTTTTCACCCGGCTCTTCCGGAGTGGTTGTCTGTGGTCTAGCTATAACAGTATCTATAGACACTGGCTGATCCTGAAGAAACTTAAATCGTGTTTCTAATTAAAATCAATAGAAGAGCTAGTATTTTTGAGAGTAGATCTTTTTCCGGATTTTCCGGAGTCATCCGGATCTATAGACTGGCTGACGCTAAATAAGCTCCAGTTGCTTTCTATTTAAAAACAATAAAGGCAAGCTGGTATTGTTTTAATAGTAGGTTTTTTCCTGATCTTGCGGAGTCGTTATCTATGATATACCTGCTGTAGGATCTATAGACCCTGAATGATCCTGAATAAGCCCATATAGTTTTCGTCATTAAAGTCAATAGAGACTAGCACAATCTTCTTCCGGATCCCCCGGAGTCGGTATCTATGGCTAGCTGTTACAAGATCTGGAGATCTCTAGACTCCGGCTGATCCTAAAGAAGCTTAAATAGATTCTGTAATTAAAATCAATAGAAGAACTGGTTTTTTTGATAGTAGATATTCTTTCGGAGTCGTCCGGTCTATTGACCCTGAATAAGCTCCAATAGCTTTGTGCTTAAAAAGAATAAAGGAGAGCTGGTATTACTGATAGTAGAATTTGTTTCCTGATTTTGCGGAGTCATTATCTATGATCTAGCTGCTGTAGGATCTATAAACTCTGATTGATCCTGAATAAGCTCAAATTACTTTGTGTTTAAAAACAATAAAGGCGAGATGGTATTGTTGACAATAGTTTCTTTCCTAATCTTCCGGAGTCGTTATCTATGGTCTAACTGCTATAGGATCTATAGACTCTAACTGATCCTGAATAAGCTCAAATAGTCTTCGTAATGACTAAAGTCAATGGAGAATAACTGAATCTTCTTCCGGATCTTGCGGAGTCGGTATCTATGGCTAGCCGTTACAAGATCTGTAGATCTATATACTCCGGCTGATCTTGAAGAAGCTTAAATAGTTTCTGTAATGAAAATCAATAAAAGAGCTGGAATTCTTGATGGTAGATTTTCTTCCGGATCTTCCGGAGTCGTCTGTGATTGATCGAGTCGCTACAGGATCTATAGACTCTGGTTGATCCTGAAGAAGTTAAAATTGCTTCGTATTTAAAAACAATAAAGGCGAGCTGGTATTTTTGATAGGAGATTTTTTCCCTGATTTTCCAGAGTTGTTATCTATAAAATGGCGTCTGATCGCGACTGCGAACTTAAGGAAACGTTGTTATCTATGAAATCGCTGCTGTAGGATCTACAGACTCTGACTGATCCCGCATAAACTCAGATAGTTTTCGTAGTTCAAGTCAACAGAAAATAGCAGAATCTTCTTCCGGATCTTCCGGAGTCGTTGTCTATGTTCTAGTTGCTTTAGGATCTATAGATTCTGGTTGATCCTGAAGAAGCACAAATAGTTTTTACAATTAAGATTAATAGAGACGAGTTGGATCGTTGACAGTAGCATCTCCTTTCGGATCTTCCAGAGTCTTTGTCTAAGTGTCTAGCTGCTATAGGATCTATAAAGTCTGGCCGATCCTGAAGAAGCTCAAATTGCTTTTGTAATTGAGATTAATAGAGACGAGTCGGTATTATCGATAGTAGAATCTTCTTCAGAATTTTCAAGAGCCGTTATCTATCTATAGTCTAGTCGCCTATAGAATCTACAGACACTGCCTGATCCTGAAGAAGTTCAAATTAATTAAAATCAACAGAGACGAGCTGGTATTGTTGATCTTTCAAAGTACTTATTGTCTGTACTCTAGCTGCCTACAGGATCTATAAACTCTAGCTGACCCTGAAAAAGCTGAAATAGTTTTTTTTATTAAGATCAATACAGGCGAGTTGGTTTTGTTGAGAGTAGCATTTTCTTCCGAATCTTCCGGACTCGTTGTCTGTGGTCTAGCTGTAACAGGATCTGTAGATACTGGCTGATCCTTAAGAAGTTCAGTTGTCTGTGGTCTAGCTGTAACAGGATCTGTAGATACTGGCTGATCCTTAAGAAGTTCAAATTAATTAAGATCAACTGAGACGAGCTGCTTATATGATCTGTAGACTCTGGCTGATCCTGAAGGAACTCAAATGGCTTTTTTAATTAAGATCAATACAGACGAACTGAACTGGTATTGTTAGAAGAATTTACTTCCGGATTTTCAGGAGTCGTTGCCTGTGGTCTAGCTGTAACAGGATCTGTAGATACTGGCTGAGTCGGAAGATGTTCAAATTAATTAAGATCAACAGCGACGAGCTGGTTTTGTTGGAAGCAGAATATCTTCTTCCGGATCTTCCAGAGTAGGTACTCATTGTCTATACTCTAGCTGCTTACAGAATCTATAGACTCTGGTTGTTCCTCAAGGAGCTGAATTAGTTTTTTTTTAAATTAAGACCAACACAGTTGAGTTGATATTCTTGATAGCGGAATCTTCTTCCGGATCTTCCAGAATCGTTGGGTGTGTTCTAGCTGATATAAAATCTATAGACTGCGGCTGATACTAAAGAAGCTCAACTAGTTTTTGCAATTAAAATCAATAGAGACGAAGTGAACTGTTGATAGTAGAATCTTCTTACCGATCTTCTAGAGTACTCATTGCCTATAATCCAGCTACCTACAGGATCCATAGATTGTAGCCAATGCTATAGAGCTGAAATATATTTTTTTAATTAAGATCGATACAGACGAGCTGGTATTGTCGACAGTAAAATCTTCTTCCAGATTCGTTGTCTCTATTCTAGCAGCTATTGGAGGATCTATAGACTCCGGCGAATACTGAAGAAGTTCAACTAGTTTTTTCAATTAAAATCAATAGAGACGAACTGAATTGTTGATAGTAGGGACCTTCCAGAGTACTCGTTGCCTACAGGATCTACAGACTCTGGCGGATCCCAAAAAAGCTGATTTTTAATTAAGGTCAATACAGACGAGTTGATATTGTTTTATTGATAGTGGAATCTTCTTCCGGATCTTTCAGAATCGTCGTCACTGCTCTAGCTACTCTAGGATCTATAGACTCCGACGAATACTGAAGAAGCTTAACTAGTTTTTGCAATTAAAATCAATAGAGACGAGCTGAATTGTTGATAGTAGAACCTTCTTATGGATCTTCCAGAGTAATCGTTATCTCTGGTCTAGCTGCTACACGATCTATAGACTCTAGCTGATTCTGAAGAAGCGCTCAAATTGTTTTTGTTAATAAAATTAATAAACGAGCTGGTCTCCGGATCTTCCGGAGTCGGTGTTTATGGTTTAGACTCTAAATACTAGAGGGTACTGTTGAGTATGGAATCTAAGATGTTGCTGATACATGATCTATAATTAGACTCTACCTAATTTTGAAGAGGCTTAAACCATTTTGATAATTAAACAGGAGCGAACTTTGTAGGGTTCCGGAGTCTGACATCCTTGACTATAGAATTTTCATCACAAAATCTTTTAAGCGGACACTAAATCGCCGTCGTTCGACAGCTTCGTCAGACGAAGCTGTCGAACGATGGTGAAACGTAAAGTGTTATAGTGCGCGATTTAGTGTCCGATTAAAAGATTTTGTGATACAAATTTCATCGGACAAGAACCAACTGTAAATATAGAATTTTCTTTCGAATCTTTTTTCTTTTGACGTTTCGCTGCCTCGCCTTCTTCAGGGATTTGTAAGCACCGAGTCTGTTATGATAACAGCTTATAACGCTTAATGTACAGGGCAAATAAAAGTAGAGCTTCTTACATAAGTTTCACAAAAAAAGTTTCAAACAAAAATTAAATAACTACAAAATTATTTGCTGCGAACTCACGTTTTTAATTTTTTCTTTTGACGCCATAATCTCGGGCTGTGACGTCATAGATGTTTTTTTTTTAATTTCTGGCGAAATTGATAAATTCTGCCTTTACTTTTTTTTATGAAAGTTATAATAACTGCTCTACATTCGATGTTCATGTTTCTCTTCAATTTTAAGTAATTTAAAAACCCCTGCGTCGTCAAATATCTCCTTGTCTTAAGCGAGTGTTTCGCATTGCCTTCAAGTATTGTCGTTCCTCCTTATAATTTTATATCTTGGTTTCAACAAGAGAATTGGCAATTAGTAAAGATCAAACAAAATTGGCCTCAATTCTAAACCTTGCGGAACAGCAGTCGCTTACACGACAAATCCCGTTTTGATGTAGTTTTTGACGCTTTGTATGGTTGCCAAATATAAAAATTAAGTTTTTTAAATCAATCGCGTTAAGGATTTTTTGCTTTTCCAATAAAAATCAAGACAACGAATCACCCCCATAGTTGAAAGACTGTACACTCGAATTAAAAGTAATTAGGGTCTTAATCACTATGACGAGTATGCGGACACGCTTCGAATGTTTTCTTTGGCCGCCTGCTTGTTATGGTGATCAGAATTGATAGGTTCCGACCTTTGTATTTTGTTGGGGTGACTGCTTTCACTGCTACCTTGCAGTTTCTTTAAATTAATCGCCTATTATTTTTTGTTTAATTCCAGGTGCGACCTCATCGTTTGTCCTGTGAACATGAACGACACCGGTTTTTTCTACGCAGGAAACGAAACGATGTACGTAAATTGGACTAACATATCAAACCCGGAACTGGACGCTTGGGAACGTTGGAGCTCCTTAATTCAGGACCGCGCGGTGGTGGTCTCCCTCCTGCTCTTATTCTCGATGGCGACGGTTTTCGGCAACATGCTCGTCATTTTGGCCGTCATACGCGAGAGATACCTGCACACGGCGACCAACTACTTCATAACATCCCTGGCGGTCGCCGATTGCCTAGTGGGATTGGTCGTGATGCCTTTCAGTGCGTTGTACGAGGTCCTGGAGCACACTTGGTTCTTCGGAACGGACTGGTGCGACATTTGGAGGTCCCTGGACGTCCTGTTTAGCACCGCGTCGATTTTAAACCTGTGCGTTATATCTTTGGACCGTTATTGGGCCATAACCGACCCGATCACGTACCCCATGCGGATGACACGCATACGAGCTGCTTTGCTCATCGCGGCCGTCTGGGTGTGCTCCAGCGCGATTTCTTTCCCTGCCATAGCGTGGTGGAGGGCCGTCAGGACCGATCCAATCCCCGCTTATAAGTGTCCTTTCACCGAGCACTTGGGCTACTTGATATTCTCCTCGACGATCTCCTTTTATCTCCCGCTTTTCGTTATGGTCTTCACCTATTACAGAATTTATAGGGCGGCCGTTGCACAAACGCGCTCCTTGAGATTGGGCACGAAGCAAGTGCTGCTCGGCTCGGGCGAGCTGGAATTAACCCTGAGGATTCACCGGGGCGGAACTTGCAAGATGTCCGCCCCGGATACCAGGCATTTATACTCGACGCAGGAGGACGAGCCCTTAACCGCCCTGCAGAATAATGGGCTGGCGCGTATGGCTTCGACGCGCTTGGGGCCGCACAGTAAAAATTTTTCTCTGAGTCGTAAGCTCGCCAAGTTCGCCAAAGAGAAGAAGGCGGCTAAGACTTTGGGGATCGTGATGGGTGTGTTCATCGTGTGCTGGTTGCCGTTTTTCGTGGTGAATTTACTGTCGGGGTTTTGCCTTCAGTGCATATGGCACGAAGAGATCGTCCTGGCGATTGTGACGTGGCTGGGGTGGATTAACTCCAGCATGAATCCCGTTATATACGCCTGTTGGAGCAGAGATTTTCGCAGGTAAGTCTGGTGGAATTGTTTGTATATATTTTTCCTTAATTTATTAAAGTCTAGACGCCTGAAGGTGAACTCCGCCCGAAATTATGGCGCTCACGACGATTACATGAATTATTCACGAGGAGTGTTTTGACATACGCGTCAGGAAATTTATAAGGCGCGCGCCCCCGCCCCCGGATAAATGCCGCCCCGTGAATTCGTCTGATTTATAAGCCCGCCGATAAATTATGTAATCTGCATTAATTTAAATGCGCGACGCTGCGCGACGACGGGCGGCGTTCGCTAATTAAGTCAAAACTCGAATTGTTAATTAGGCGCGAGCTTTAACGAATCGAGCCTAATTAGGCGATGTATTTTTTTGTAACGCGAGAAAATCAAACGTTATTATGAAGTCGAGTCGGGCGGTTTTTTAATTAGGGGGCGCAAAAAAGTTAGCTGAGTGTGAATGAATAATCAATAAAAAAAAATGTAATCAAAAATAATTTGCTCCGAAGCAGCCGTCAAAAGTACACAGCGAAAACGTCGTCGTACAAAGAAACAAAAGCAAATTACAATAAGTAGAGCAATTCGTCAAAAAAAAAGGAAAGAAATTTTCCGCTTTCACTCTCTCTTTCAAAAGCGTTTAATCAGGTTCATTCAACGTATCCCTTCTCGACTTTGAATGCGTTAAATCGTTCCCCCAACTTCGTCGTTATTTTCTAGAGACGGCAATTTCATAACGAGCGCTCCTCACCTCGAAGTTGTGTAAACTGAAATAAGCGCTCACTAAATTGAATCAATTATCGCCTTAATGCGAACTCGTTCCGCTCGAATCTGGCTAAAACTTCGGGCTGTGTAGCAAATTAAAAGGTTTTGTAATCCGGCTAAGTGTTAATCGAAGGGATAAACTCGTCCGGAACTTCGCCGGACGAAAGTGACGGCGCGGCCTTAAACAAATTTGCGTTCGAAATTTCACGTTCATAATTTAATCAAAAAACTTATCTCTTAGGCCCAGTTTTACAATCGTATGGAATAACTCTTCGCCGAATATCCTTTAATGTTCCTCCACATCTACGTCACACCTACGTCACGTTATTCTAAGAATATTGCTTATCCGACGATTGTAAAATCGAGCCTTAGTGCTGATAAAAGATTCCGTGCCGAAGCTGGAAGAACTTTGCCCAAAACCGAAACGCCAAAGCAGAAGGAGGACCAATACTTTGTGAGCCCTAATTCGCAGTTTGTATTTTTTTTTTAATTTTATCGATTACTATTTGTGCCTAAGGAGTCCTTGTAATCCTTCGTCGCTTGACTTTACAGGTCCCTCTGCAAATTATCTCAACCCGATCTTAAAGACTTCAAGACAAGTTTTTCACTCCTCTCTCTCTCTCCCTCTTTCTTTTTTTCTTTCGTCGGATAAAAAAAAGAAGCTGTCAACATTAATATTTAAACTGTTGCAAATAGTTTCATTTAATTCGAGTTTATTAGTTCCAACTAGTTTCACCGAACTGAACACAAACTGAAACTGTTCTGCCTGTCGCGTCGGAATAACCGGGGCGCGTGTTTTAAAGTTAATTTTGTTTGGGGTGGATGTTAGACAGCGACGGAGAAGAGACGAGAGGAGCGTTTACAACCGACCGCGATGAGGGGAAAAGTGGCTGGGAAATATAATTTGATAATGCGTTAATTTGCGCGTTGATTTCCGGGCGACTGTTCACCAGCTGCTGCGCGGCAGCGTAATATAAGTTCCGAAGGTGTTTCCTTCCCTTAATTTTTTTTTTTTTAATTTTATAATAATCATAAATAAAGGGTCGGTACTGAAACGTACGCGGAACTTGTTTTCGAAACAAAATCGATTGTTGCATGTTTAACTTCAAATAACAAACACGTGCTCGAAACTGCACGCTGTAAAAATGCGGCCCGGGGTAATTAAGTGCGACGCCCTGTCCCTTCTCAAGGGGCTGTATACCACACGGAGTTTTTCACAATTCGATAATTGCAGGCGCCATTATAGCTGCACAGACATCATAAAACAAATCTACTTGACATTTTGGATTGTTTGGTTTAGGTTTGTGTATGGAATTTGGGCGTGTTAAAATTGCAGATACATGTTCAATTTGGGTAAAGATATCAAATTACGTTGCGAGTTGAAGCATTTCGCTAGTCTGGTCTCTTTCAACGAGCACCAGATACTTTTAAAATGTCAGCCTGGGCACTTGTAAAGTTAAAATTATGAAGGTTTCATTTGCGACAGACACCAGCGAGTGTCTCTGATAAGCTAATGGGGGGTTGCTTGATACATGCTGGGCATCTGGAATAGGCGTAGTTTGAAATTCGAAGCAGCGTTTGTCATTGGTCGGAGTGATTTCAAAATTGATCTTAATAAGTCCGTGGGGTGTGTTTAATTTTTTTTTACTTGGAGAGGACGAAGCGCGAAAAACCGAGAGACACGTTCGAAGCTCTCTAAAGGGGGCAGTTGGATATTTTAAATTCTGACTTAGCGGTTTGTTTCTGTAGCGCTTACAGTCATTTACTCATTCTTCTAGATAAATCATTTATTTCGGTACGGTTAAAATACAGTGTGTTAAGAAAGGGCAATTAAAAAAAACCAAACACGTGAGCGTCGCGACGCGAGTGCTTAAATCAGAGTGTGAAGTGCGCGAGTGTTACACGGAATACACGTTTTTAGGTAATTGACATTTATTTGTATTTCTTTAGCGAACCTTTGGTGGCATCAATTGAGTAGGAATAATTTAATTTGCATTAATTAGTGGCTAAAGAGTCAGTAAAGTTCATATTACCATTGCATTTAGATAACTTTAATCAAACTATTTTTATTTACATAGAAGCGAGTATTAAAACTCACTAGTGGCATTCACCTAGTAAAATTTGTTGGTCATTTGTTTCACTAATTATTAAGCCAGTTCTGTAATTTTACCAACCAACAGCAACTGACACTGTCGCTGTTCTGTCACTTAGAAACGTTTTAAACCAATTCAGAATGTTATCTCGAATCCCAATGCAGTACATTTTACTCACGATAAAATTTGTAATCTGCCTTAGGTTTTTTCTTGTAGTGCTTGCAGTCATTTTTCTGGAAAAATCATTTATTTCGCTACGGTTAAAATACAGTGTGTTAAGAAAGGGCAATTAAAAAAACCAAACACGTGAGCGTCGTGACGCGAGTGTTTAATCAGAGTGAGAGGTGCGCGTGTGTTACATGGATTACACGTTTTAGGTAATTGACATTTATTTGTATTTGTTCATCTTTGGTGGTAACAATTGAGTAAGGATAACTTGATTTGCATTAATTAGTGACTAAAGAGTCAGTAAAGTTCATATTACCGCTGCAATTAGATAACTTTGATCAAACTATTTTTAATTACATTGAAGCGAGTATTAAAACTCACTATTGCCATTCGTCTTAGAGAAATTTGTTGGTCATTGTTTCGTTAATTATTCGGCCAGTTCTGTGTTTTTAATCAACCAGTAACAATTCACTATTCCCCAAATCTAGCTGGGAATTCAATACAGTGTCCTCTTAGAAATAGTTCTATCCTTGGGGATATTCTCCGGCAACCGATTTCTCTCTGGTGTCTTTCGACAACTAAGGGCACCCAGGCAAGTTGGAAACACGCTGACGGTTGTTTTCGATTTGTACAGGAAAGTCGCCAATCTAAATCACTGGTGTGAGGCAAATTATATCTGCCGCTGAAACCAAGTGCGCCAGCACAATCTAAACTAAGAAATCAAGGCCAATTAATTGTCGTTACGAATTTCGTGAAATTACGAGGCCGAACAATTTGAACTACATATTCATAGCCATTTTCTTAACAAAGTTTTCTCAGTTTTCTCAGTGTGTGGTATTTGCCGAAAGATTTGCAGGTTAATTAGAAGCGATTTGCCGAGTGACTGAAATGGCCATAAACACCCACAGTGTAGTCTCCAAAAACAGTCAAATCTGGTTCTTGCGCAATAAATTAATTAGATAGGTTTAGCCGACGAAAAAAACGACGAAGGGAGAGATTTGAAAAAAGGTGCCACAGAGCCACTCTCTCAAGGCGATTGGAAGTAGCTGGGAGGGACCCTACCCATTCGACCTTAATTAATTAGTTTAGCCAGTGTTAGGGTTATTCCACCACCTCCAAAAGGAGTCCCTGAAAAACTGGTGATTGCTATTGATTGTCCTGCAAATTGATCGCCGAAGGCGGCATTTTGTATCACATGCTTCTCCAGAACATCTGATTCCATTAATTAAGTACACTGTAGGCCCACTGTGTCACACTGTGCGTTGGTTTATTAAACAGAAAAAGACTTATGTCCGTATTCATAGTGCTTCCTTGAGGATTTCTTCGATGAGGGACCCCTTAGAATGAAACTGTAGTAAGGCAGTTGCATTACAACGATACCCATTCTAAGGGGTCCATTATTGAAGGAAGCCTCAAGGAAGCACTATGAATACAAACATTAGAATACGATCTGAAGTAACAAACACTAGTACCAAGACCAGCCCACTGTGTCACACTGTGCGTTGGTTTATTAAACAGAACAAGTCTTAGAGTACGATCTGAAGTGACAAACACTAGTACCAAGACCAGATCTAAGTTGAAATTCAATTAATTGTTAATCTAATTAAGGAGCAGAGCTCTCCAACAAATATCTGTGTAGACATTAACCCACCAACGGTGTGATTTGAAAGAAAGTAGACCGCGCCGATATTCGAAAGTGAAATCTGTTAAGCGGGTTATACTGTATTTTCTGAGAACCGTAATTTTTGTTTCTTTGTATTTGAGTTCAACGCAAAGTTTTTACGCTCATTATACCAGGCCTGCAGTGGCTGGTACAAGGAGTTTTTACCTTTTTTTTTGCAAAAATAATTAATTAAAATCTAATTTCGTGTTTTTATTTAACGTAATCAGCTACTTTGTTCTTTCAACTTATTTTACCGATCCACCAAGAAGAACAGATTATCACGACGTAGATTCAGATTAGCAGCGATCACGAGCCGTAATGAAGAGTATTATTATTTATAGCGAATTCTCCGAAGGGTCGTTCAACTGTAAACAGAATATAGGTCAGTAAAATTAACCTTTTAACACCGGCGGTAGGTCTTTAGGCACTTAGCAGATAGTTGACCGTCCGGAAGGGACGTCTAGGAATGCATGCATTTGTCGTAGTAAAGTCTGGATGACCATTTTCAGAATTCGTTGAGAATAAGCTCTCCGTCCAGGGGCCGAATTCTTGAAATCACTCGACAAATGTCGTATGCGACGTGACGTCAAAATGACGTAGACCCTCATACAAAACTATACAAATCGTTCGAGAATTACGTCATTTTGACGTCATGTCGCATACGACATGATGTCGAATGATTTCAAGAATTGGGCCCCAGCTGTTTAAATTGGCAATAAATTTAAGTCGTGTTTGTTTGGGCGTTTTTATTAAGTGTTTACTTGTACGTAACAGTAAACAAACAAGGGTTTGTAAACGGGCGCGTTACAGTACATTCCGGACGGGCATGGGCGTCCTATGATTTATGAATTTTGTAACTGGTATATTGCAATATTATTTTCTATTTAACGCATACACAATACTAATAGTATTTCCTGTAATAGCTGTATTTTGTTATAAATCTTATTTTGAACGGAAGTGACCATAAGCATCTCTAGCGGAGATTAATAAAATTATGTGGCACTCGAAACTCTGTTTGTACGTACTTGTAGCGACGATCGTCTCTGTACTGTTGGTGGCCTACTCACAAGGATGCTGTGACGATATCAACAGGCAACACCTCTTCTGTATTACTGGTGGCCTACTCACAACGATGCTGTTTTGTTTATTAAAATGTGGTGGCAATATTAACAAGCCCCTCTGGTGCCCTACTCACAAGGACGTAACAATAAATGAATTTTGCTACGTAAAAGTGATTCACACGTAGGAATGTAGTTTGAAATTCAAATCTAAATCCAATTGGGCGAAGATAAACGCGTACGTGACGGGGCGTCGCGTCGGTGGACGTCGCGATGGACGCCTAATCTAAATCCGAGATAAAAGAAAATAATGACACCGGCACGACGCGGCGGTGGCGTGTGAGCGGGAACGAGCGACGGGATTAAATTCAATTTTCATGACAAATGACAGTGGGGGTGGGGGTGGGGGGGTCGACGGAGCACCGTGTAATTCTTAAAAATGGGGATATACGGCTTAATTGCGGAAAAGAACATTCGCCATTCGCGTCTTACAAATGAGATAATTACGGCCCCCCTTTTTTAAGTCGAACACATCAAGAAGAAAGAGTCTTTTATGTTTTTCACGGATATTACAAAGGTGGGGGAGAGGGAGTACGTTTCGTTTCGTTTCATTAATTTTCCGGTATAACACAGTAAATTAAAGCTTTGATAGCAATCAAGTTGCGCGTTTCCCCCGGTAGTAGTGGCAGCAAGGGGTAACGAAGGTGAATTTTGATTATAAAAAAAAATTGCCTGAAAGAAGGCCAACGTCTTTGGCGTTCACAATAAAGAGAACTCTAATATTTACTGACTGTTTTGAAAGCGGCGATGAATACGTGTTTCCTTCAAACAGAAGTTGTTTCGTTGCGAGTGTGTGCCCATTAGAGGAAAGCGCATCTGCAGACAAACAAGGAAACGCTCGCTTCTTGGCGCTCATTTCATTAGCGGCATTCTTCCAAATTGCAAAATTTCTTGCACCACCCTTTGCGCACACATTAGTTCCTATGCGCAAAGAGAATTTATAGAACTACATTCACATCGCCGCGCTGCCCGCCGAGAGGGAAACGCGGAACCATTCCGTTAAATGAAGTGTTCTTTTTTGATTCTTTTTTAATTAATATAACGATGTCAAGAATTTGCAGGAAGGAGGGGGTCAAATAATATTGTCAAGGCGATGTTTAACAATCAACAAAAAAACCGACACTGGGGCCATCTATTGATGAAAAAGATTTTAAAAAAAAGAAAATGACCAGTCCCCAGCCGACCCAACTTTTAATTTACTCAAAACCTTCCACTAGTTATTTTTTCTGAAAATATTCTGAAAAGCGGATTTGAACTTTAGCCGAAATCTAATAGATGGCGCTGTTTGAACTGAATTTCTAATGGAATGCTCTGGTGCAGTCAATCTAAAATGCTGTAAATATGACACGATCGTTACATCAATAATGAAAAGATATTTCACATAAACGTTTTGATCAGAATTTTCCATTATCATCAATTATCAGATGGATGTTCCGAAAACCAAAACACTGGCGCCATCTATTGATGAAAAATGTTTTTGGAAAAAAGAAAGAAAACGACGGGAGTCCCCGACTGATTCAAGTTGCATGAGCATCTTTTTTTTGTTCAAAACCTTTCATCACTTAATAATTTTTTTTTTTTTGAAAATATTCTGAAAAGCGAACTCGAAGTTCAACCAAAATCTAATAGACGGCGCTGGTTCAACTGAATTTCTAAATAAAGCACGATCGACATGTTAAATTTGATTTGGATTGAATTTGAATTTTCTATCGACATTAATCATTAGAAGAATTTTCAAAAAAGTCGGCGCTGGCGCCATCTATTGATGAAAAAGATTAAAAAAAGAAGAAAATGACGAGTCCCCAACCGACCCAACTTTTAATTTAATTGAAACCTTCCACCTTTCTCTGAAAATATTCTGAAAAGCTAATTTGAACTTTAGAGCACTCTCAGAATACGTCCATCCCCTATTATTACATGAGGTTAAAAGAAGATAACAATACTCTGAGAACGCTCTGGAGCAGTAGATTGAAGACGCTGTATGACACGATAGTTACATCAAATAATGAAAACATATTTCACATAAACATTTTGACTAGAATTTTCCATTGTCCTCAAATCATCAGATGAACGTTCAGTAAACCAAAACATTGGCGCCATCTATTGAAGAAAAATGTTTTTCGAAAAAGAAAAAGAAAGAATACGACGAAAGGCCTCAGCTGATTCAACTTGCATGAGCATCTTCCTTTTGTTCAAAACCTTTCATCATTTAATTTTTGTTTTTGAAACTATTCTGTAAAGCGAACTCGAAGTTCAGCCAAAATCTAATAGATGACGCTGGCTCAACTGAATTTTTAAATATAACACGATCGGTATGTTTAATTTAATTTGGATTGAATCTGAATTTTCTATTGTCGTTAATCTTTGGAAGAATTTTCAAAAAAGACGTCACTGGCGCCAACTATTAACGAGAAAGATTTCTCAAAAAAGAAAATGACGAGTCCCCAACCGGCCAAACTTTTAATTTAGTTAATAAAACTTTCCACTACTTAATTTTTCTGAAAATATTCCGAAAAGCGAACTTGATCTTTAGCCAAAATCCAATAGATGGCGCTGGTTGACCTGGATTTCTGAATATGACACGATCGTTATACCGCGTGATTTTTTAAATCGTTTATCAACTCTTGCGATGGAATTTGGACGGCATGTCTTAGCTTTATCCTTTATTCTGGGGTCCTGACAAGTCTTTGACTTAGGACCCTGTTGGGCAACCACCACAGATTAATAAAAAAGAAACAGCGTCAAAGGGTGCGTTGACGTACTTTTCATTTAAGCTAAGACATGTCGTTCAGATTTCATCGCAAGAGTTGAGAAAAGTTTTTAAAAATCACTGGGTATTAAATTTAAAATGAAATCTTTAACATAAAATTTTGGATTGGATTTGAATTTTCCATCATCAATCATAAAAAAAATAAACTGATACTGGCGCCATCTATGGATGCAAAAGAAAAAAAAAGAAAATCATGAGTCCCCTGCGATCCGAATTGCATGAGTACTTTTAATTTACTCAAAGCCTACCATTGCTTAATTTTTCTGAAAATATTCCGAATGGCGAGCTTGATCTTTTAGCCAACATCCAATAGATGGCGCTGGTTGACATGAATTTTTAAATATCACACGAAATAAGTGGTGGATTTCATAAACTTTAATTAAATTTAATCATCCGTTGTTATGGTTACATATGCAGAAGGTATAGGAATGATTATTCTTAACCAAATGATTAACTTTAATTATTGAATTTTATGAAACTCAGCAAAGATCTTTCACGTAAACATTTCGATTAAAATTTTTCATCGTCATCGATCATCACATGCATTTTCAGAAAACCGATGTGGGCGTCATCTACTGGTGAAAAATATTTTTTGAAAAGAGAGAAAAAAACGATGAAAGAACTCAGCCGATTTAAACTGCATGAGCGTCTTTTATTTATTCAAAAGCTTCTGCCACTTAACTTTTTTTTAAATATTCTGAAAAGCGAACTTCAAGTGCAGCCAAAATGTAATAGATGGCATACATTCATTCATCGCGCGGGTGGCAATTCTAGTACCGTCAATAAGTAATTACAGTACCGCAATCAGCCGCCATTTTAGTGCAAAATATTGGCGGGAAATTTAAACATCTAACGCTAACAACGACACACTCGGCCATTTTAAACTTTTATTTGACAGGCGTTAAATTTGATTAAACTTAGCAGAAAGAAAATCACTAGAAAAGTCAGCAATTTAAACTTGTCGGAAAGAAAATCATGAACCATGAACGTAAATGGTCACTAAAGTTGACGAAAGTGGTCACTGAAGTTGACCAAAGTGGTCACTGAAGTTGACCAAAGTGGTCACTGAAGGTGACCAAAGTGGTCACTGAATTGACGAAAGTGGTCACTACTAAAGTTAACGAAAATGGCAAGTCGGCCATTTTAGTGCTAAAACGGGGTTTCTTTATCTTACAGATTAAGCATATGGATTGCGGTACTGTACTTATTTAGTGACCGTAGATTCTAGTAAAGTCCCTAGATTACTAAAGTACGGCAATACACAGTTTAGGACCAAATTTTAAAACCTAGCCAGAACATGGCGTCTGTGTCACGTGACACAAACAGACTTGTGTATTTGAGTTGAATAAACAAATATTTGTCATGGAAACGAAGAAGTTTTAGATTTTTTGGCAGTTGATAAATGTCAGCTCCCAAAAGGAATTAGAAATACGAAATAAATCATATTAAAAACACCTTAATAAATAAGCCGTATTAATCTAAAGACGTTGAAGATATGTTTATTAAAACGCTTTTGCTTAAAATTTTCAATTTTGATAGAAAAAACATGGAGTAGTTTTTGCAGGTAACGGAAATATTGCAGTTTTGAGGTATGTGTAAAATATTTGTGCTTGCTCGAAACTCGAAGGTGCTCGTCCGTGCCCCGTGGTGCTCCTGGTTTGTTCATTTGTGGTTTGTGACGGTTATTGGATTTTGTTTATTTTCATCGATATACAATGGTTAATCATGATAAAGGGTTGTAAGGACGTTATTACAGTTTATTATGGGACAATTTTACTAGTCGACAATCAGTACAGTTTACATGCTCAGATTTGCGCAGTAAGGCTCTAAAAAATTGACATTTACGTTCATTTTCCGTTACATAAAAATCAACCAAAATTTTCATTTTAAAATTCCCGCGCATAATGGGCCAGAAAATGGCTTCCCTATTGCCGTACTTTATACTATCTAGGGACTTTAGATTCTAGCTAAGCGGCACGGCCTCTAGCGGAAATATTCGAACTGTAATAGTGGTGTCACAACAGGGATATGTTCTATGAAATAAGAGAAAATTCTTGTATTAATATGAAATGCAGTTTTCATTCAGTAGTTTTTGTTTGAAATATTGCACAATTAATTAAGTTTTACCTGTAATTCACTTGTAATCGTTTTAAAATAACCACATAAGTGAAAATACAATAATACTTACATATATAGAAGGCAAAACAAGTATTGGTTGTAAAATAATTCGAAAAATAAGTCTGATATCTCAGAAACTTTTGGGAAAAAGAAAAATTTGGAAAATAAAATTGAAAATTAACAGGAAATCTTCCACTTATTATGTGGGTGTGTTATCGTCACTTTAAGTTTTCTTTCTTTCTTGGAGGACGGGATCAAGCAAAACGATAAGATTACAGAAACTAAACGAGGTTTATTACTGCTCGAAAGTACACATATCAAAACATAATATGCATTAACTGTCAACTAACTTGTTCTATAATAATAGGTAATACGATTTTGATGTGAGGAAATTTATATATCAAAGTAGTCGGCGTCTATAGTGCAGCCTGAGGTAAATATAACTCTAACACACCCCCTCGAAGGCTGGACTATCTTCAGACTTCCAATCTCCTGACACCAATCCTTTTCAAAAATTCCCAATGTTTATCTCTTGACAAACCCTTCGTAAAAACATCTGCGGGCATCTGATTAGTCGGTAAGTGATCAATTCGGATTTCGCCAGAAGTGAGGGCTTCTCGAATAAAGTGATGCCGCACATGAATGTGCTTGGTACGAGAGTGGAAAATGGGATTTTCAGCAAGCTTTTGGGCTCCTAGATTGTCGTTGTATATCAAAACGCTTGACATGCCCTTGATTCCCATCTCTTCGCTAAATCGTAGTAAATGCATCGCTTCTTTTGAAGCCTCGCTTAGGGCCATGTATTCGGCCTCGGTGGACGATAAAGCTACGGTTCGCTGTTTCCTGGATTCCCAGGATATGGCTCCACTGTTCATGGTAAAACATAGCCAGTGTACGATCTGCGGTCGTCCACACAAGCCGCCCAATCGGCATCCACAAACCCAATCAGGTTGTCATGATTATTTCCAAAAGTGATTCCAACGTCGGAAGTGCCCTTCAGGTAACGCAGCACCCTCTTCGCCGCCTGCCAATGTTCCTTGCCGAATGAGTCATTGAACTGGCTTAACATGCTGACGGCGTGTGATATGTCGGGGCGCGTCGCCAACGACAGGTACATGAGAGCACCCACCAACTCTCTGAAGGGAGGTTTCTGACCGTCATCCTTTAACCATGTTGATTTTGAGAGCTTTAGTCCAGCTTCTATTGGCGTGATCGCAGGCTTACAGTCTGACATCTGGAAACGATCCAGAATTTCCATTATGAAACCTTTCTGACTCAATGTTATGGTAGACTCGTCTCGGGAAAACTCTACACCAAGACAGTATTTGACATCTCCCAGGTCTTTAACTTCAAAAGATTTTTGCAGGAAACTGTGGGCCTCGTCAATCTCTCTTGAATAACGTGACATAATTAGAATATCGTCCACGTAAACAATGATTAGAAGAAGCTTATCGCCTGTACCCTTTACGTAAACGCTCGAGTCGCCAGCAGTTGGCTTGGCGCCAAACTTTCGTAGCTCCTCACTGAGACGGTGATACCAGCAACGACCGGCTTGCTTTAGGCCGTACAGAGCTTTCTTGACTCGACACACACAATCTTTGTCCACTGATTTTAATATATCCTTGGCTTCGGCTATTATTTTAGGTGACGCGCGTCCTTCCTTGATGATGAAATTAAGAACTTCTCGCGCATGACCTGGTAACTCCATAAAGATCTCCTCTTCAACTACTCCGTTCAGGTATGCGGTCTCCACATCGTATTGTCGGATTTTCATGTTATTACGAGCAGCTAGGGCGATAGCTAATCGTATCGAACTTAGACGTGCAACGGGCGCGAACGTATGGTTGTAATCTTCCCCGGGTCTTTGCGCAAAACCCCTGGCCACGATTCTGGCCTTTCTTCTAGTTATCTCGCCATTTGACCCGTATTTGTATCTAAGGACGAAACGACTCCCAATTATGGTTTTATCGCTTGGGCGTTCGACTAACTCCCACGTTTCGTTCTTTAGAATGGAAATAAACTCGTCCGCCATCGCTGATATCCATCCATCCCTCTCTGGACCCGAAATTGCCGAGTGAACTGGAACTTCAGCTAGATGAGATATATTCGCTCGCACGTTGTGACCTTCATTATACATTTTTCGTGGCCTACCACGCTGTCCCGTTCGAACTAACCGTGGTCTCCCTCGTCCGCGTCTTGGTATCAGTTCTTCATCTGAACCTTCAGAATCGACGTCAATTTCGGGGTCACTGTGTGCCTTATCTCCAGCAGCGGTTTTCGAGGTCAAATCGATCTCGTTGTGGAAATTATTTTTATTTCGCTCATCCTCAGAATTGTTTTCGGTCGCGTCCATGCGTTCACCGGTGTGGAAATCTTCGTAGTCGTACTCTCGCTTATTATTTTCAGTTTTCTAAAACTTGACATCTCGTGAGATGATTACTTTTCGTTCCTCAGGAACATAAACTCTAAATCCCTTGGATTGCTCGGCAATGCTGAGAAACTTGCCCTTCTTGCCTCGGGCATCGAACTTTCCCGTGTTCGGCGATCGGTCCAACCAATACACGTCACAGCCAAATTTTTCTAATTTGCTAACGTCCGGAATCTCTCCGTTCCACGCTTCGAACGGGGTACGACCGTTCAGCGCGCTTGTAGGGCATCTATTTCTAATAAAATTCGCTGCGGATACAGCTTCAGCCCAGAATGACGGAGGGAGGCCCGACTGAAACAGAAGACACCTGGCCATCTCGACAAGTGTCCGGTTCTTTCGCTCCGCCACTCCATTCTGCTCAGCGTTATTTGGAACAGTGAGACGGCGTCTGATCCCGGAGTCTTTCAGCAGTGTGTCGAATTGTAAGTTTAGATACTCAGTGCCATTATCGGATTGCAAAATCTTCATTTTTCCATTCTTCTGCGTCTCCAGCATCTTTTTGAATTCTCGAAACTCGCTAACCACCTCATTTTTCTGTCGGAGAAAACGCACTTCGCACCACCTGGTTGCGTCGTCGATGAAAGTCACGAAATAACGCGCGTTTCCATTCGAGTGGACCCGCATGGGGCCGCAGACATCAGAGTGTATTAACTCTCCTGGCTTTGTCCTTCTTTCGGACTGCTTTGGAAAAGGAGTACGTACCATCTTCCCTTGCAAACATGTTTCGCATTCAAAATCCGCTTCAGGGTCGATGACTTCGGCCTCGAATCACCGCGTTTCTCAACGCTTCCTTAGACTTCTAATATTTAGGTGCCCTAGTCGAACATGCCAGTCCTGGAGGGATCGTTTTTGCGGATGATCAGTTCGAGCAACTTTACCGTACTCTCCAGCACGAGATTCGTTGACATAGTATAGCCCATCTTTCCGTTCGGCAACAAGTATCGTTTTGTCATTTGCGTCCATAACACACGCGGACGCCTTGTTAAATACTATGTGGTAGCCTTTGTCAACTATCCTCCCGACCGACAGTAGATTTGTACGTAAATCTGGGACGTACAAAGCATCGCGTAAGTCATAAGTCTTGTGTTGACCGTCGACTTTCGTTGAAAATGGCACAACACCTTTTGCACCAATCGTCGTCGTGGAGTTATCTGCCAGTCTTAAACAATCGGAAACGTCAGATTCAACGCGCGAGAAACTGTCTAAATTTTTGCACATATGTGAAGTGCATCCGCTGTCGAGGCACCAAATCTTCTCGCTGTTATGATTTGCTGTTTGTACCAAACCAAACGAAATAGATTCAGATGTGGCGTACAGCGATGAATTCGTTTCAGCTGCATTTGCATTGTTTTGACCACTTTTGCGATTAGATCGGCAATCCTTTGCTTTATGACCAGGTCTCTTACAGCGGTAGCATAGATTGTTCATGATGCGCTTGTCTTTTTCGTCCGTTTCCTTCTCGCTTGTAGTTTTCTTTTGATAGCGATTTTTGAATTTTCTTTGAGCGGTCATAGCGTTTTGTGTAGCACAGATTCGGGCATTTGTCCTCGCGTCATTCTCCTCAATGATTTTAATGCGTAGTGCATCGGGCTCCGGTAGCTCATCGCGGGACTCTATTGCGCAACGAAAATATTCAAAACTGGCCGGTAGACTGTATAGAAGCAGGATAGATAATAAATCGCTGTTGATCGTCACCTCCATATCCTTGAGTTTGTCAACAGCATCAAATAATTTTCTCAAATGTTCGCGCACATCGCCACCTTCGTTCATGCGTTGAAGAATGATTTGCTTCAACAAGGTAGCTTTGCGTGCAGGACCTGTCGATTGATATATCCTCTCGAGTTTTTGCCATAGCTCGCGCGAGGTCGTGCACTCTTTAATTTGCTTCAGCTCCGAGGGTTGAATTGCTAGTATAATGTCTGACATCGCTTCACTATCTTTTTCTTCCCATTCGAAGATCTCGGTTGCCCTTGTGGCATCGCCTTCCACTGGCTGAGGCTTCACCTTGGTTCCGGACACGTAACCCCAAGTATGATTTTTCACCAAAACTGCTTTCATGTGTATCTTCCAAGTATCGAAATTGTCTTTGGACAACGACTCGACTCGCACCACATTCGATGAAGTCATCTTTTACGTTATTTTGTCGCAGTAAAAAAAATTTGCACCTCGATGCGTTCCCAACGCGGTCAGCCTGTCACTTCACACGTCGCACCTTTAATCGTTTTTCAAAAGCGTTTGCTTTCTAGGTTCTGGGCCCATAACCTCTTGGAGGACGGGATCAAGCAAAACGATAAGATTACAGAAACTAAACGAGGTTTATTACTGCTCGAAAGTACACATATCAAAACATAATATGCATTAACTGTCAACTAACTTGTTCTATAATAATAGGTAATACGATTTTGATGTGAGGAAATTTATATATCAAAGTAGTCGGCGTCTATAGTGCAGCCTGAGGTAAATATAACTCTAACATTCTTTTAGATTGAGATATTTTTCTTTGCATACATTTTAAAAAATGCATTTTTAAGGACATTGTAGAAAAGACAATCAATAAAACTGTGCCAGTTTTATTAATTACCCATCTCAATAAGAAAGGAAATTGAATATTGCAAACTAATTAGGACACATTTATAATTGTTTAAAAATAACTACACATTAATGTGTATTGGTGATAAAATTATATTGAGAAATAAATTTGACAAATTAGAAACTTCTGATAAAGATAAAAAAGATGGAAAACCAAAAACCGCACAATTGTTCTCCCACTTATTACATCATAGAACGCCTGCTTCCTGCTTTACCGACGCGACGCGACGGCGGGAATAATTAATTTGAATTGCCAATTCCGCTACTTGAAGCGTTCTTTTTTTATTCTTTTTTAATTAATGTTAAGAATTTGCTAGAAGTGGGGGGGGCGGTCAAATAATATTGTCAAGGCGACATTTAACAACCATCAAAGGTCGTTTATAAATTCACATCGCCGACGGGACCGGGAGGGAAACACGAAGCCATTGCGTTAAATGAAGCGTTCTTTTTTGATTCTTTTTGAATTAATATAACGATGTCAAGAATTTGCAGGAAAGGGGGGAGGTCAAATAATATTGTCGAGGCGACATTTAACAACCACCAAAGGTCATTTGTAAGACTACATACATTCACATCGCCGCGCCGCCGGGACCGGGAGGGAAACACGAAGCCATTCCGTTAAGCGAAGCGTTCTTTTTTGATTATTTTTTAATACGACGATGCCAAGAATTTGCAGGAACGGGGGGAAAGGATCATTGGATCATTCATGCGGCGACAACTTCGAGGTTTCGATCGCCCTGACATCGGCAATAACAGAAGAAAGGGACGCCCACGCCATCACAAGAGAATATGCGACAAAATTAATTACTACACGTGTAATTAAAACCCAATTTAAAGAAGAAAGCAAAGCGAAAATAATTTTTTGGGGCCTATATTAAGGGGGGTAGAACAAATGGCCCTAAGGTCAATCGGACTTGACTTTGTAAAAAGGAAGGAATGAATCGCCTTATGAACCTAATCTGAATTGACGCGGAGGGTGCGCTTAGATTTATTTATTATAAGCCAATTACACCGTGAAACGTGCTCCGCGATGCGCGGAAGAATCGTTCCGGGGCGGGCGGCTCAATTAAAACCCTACGCAAACAAAGCCGGGGCACAAGTGCAGACCTACATAAATACGGCTAGATAAGCAGATTAAATTCCCCAAGACGATGGATTGTCGTCGGTGGTGCGGCGCAGGTTCGTCGTGACGGAATTTGCCCGGATTATTTCGAAGGAAACGTGTGCTAACAGAGTTACTCGAAAACTAGATGATAAAGACGGATTACACGTTCCGGAAATCGTTCGGCAACATTTCTTATCCCAGGACTACATACCGACTGTTTCGTTGAAACTCGAAAAAAAGGTAGAGACAAGACGGAAATGGCTACATTACCAAACGCCCCTTTCCGACAGGCGATTTAAGACAACTCAACTTTTGAAACGTGTCTTCGGCACAAAGCCTTCTTCGAAATCAAAAATAATTGCTCTCAACTTCCGAAAGTTAAGGTAATTAAGAGCGCTCTTTTCTTATTGAACATTCCACGTGTGCTTTCGAATTTGGTTGCGTCAAGGCAAGCAAAAAGAAGGAAGGAAACGGGCGGACTTTATTAAATAAAAGTTTCTCGAGCAACCGCCCTCAGAGTTCGCGTTCGGAAAACTCGCCCGAAATGATTTCTTATGTTTGAGGAAGACTGCGCGTGACATTTTTAAAATGTCATATGTCTTATTGATATTCGGCGAACGCCGTCGCCCGTGCCCCCCCCCCATTCATCTCCAAGAAAATTCCACGTTGTTTTCACAACTGAAAGGATATCAAGTGTAATTAGTTTCAAACAAAAAAAAATCAAAGGGTGAAATTAACAAACTCTACGTCTCCTTGAACCTGAAAGTTATGGTTATTAAAAACAGCCCCCTTGGGTGGGGGTGGGGGGGTGTCTCTCGCTCCGTACGAATTGCGTAAGTTGCAAAAGACGCTTCCGTGACGGCCATTCCCTCAAACAAAGGGCGTCTTAGTGCTTACTTCTCGGATTCGGGAATTATTGCGAGATCCGGCTCATTGTCGCTGGGAACCCGGAGCATCGGGCAAGGGCGCGCAATCTTGCGCCCTCTGAGAATGATAGCTCGGCTTTAAAACTTTGTTTCTTGTTCGCCGGTTTGAAAGGCGGCCTGCCTCACGATGAATGCCGCTCGTAATTTAAAGAATAGCCCTGCCCGAAAGCCCGGCCGGCAATCCTCGCTCCGGCAGAAATGAAAACTGGCGTTTTGCGTGTTTTTGCGCCCGCCTCGCGAAATTCCATCTTTTAAGGGTCGATTAGGGTTTTTTCGTTTTCCTTAATACATTTTTTCTCGTATTTAAAATTCTGCGCGAAGTCGTTAAATGAAATTCTTTCTTTCTAATTAAAAACAAAAAACTATAAGAAGAAAAAAAAATGGTAAGTACTGTAACGATTTTAAAGGTTCATTAATTTTTATTTTAAAACAAAACACGAAATAGTTAATAACTAATTTATTTACAAGCAAACTAATTTAACACTAACATTTAACAATAATTTATTTACAGACTTATACCTAATTTATTTCAACAGCCGAGCGAAAGTTTAACAGGCCACTTTTAATTTCGAACTGTCTCACGTTGCATTCTAATCGAACTGACTCCACCCTCCGGCCGTGTACATTTTATAAACTGGCTCTTTCTTCGGGAATCGCCTGGAACGCGCCGGAATGTCTATTCTAGTTTATTCCGCCGTCAGAATTCTCTGGCCCAAGGCGCGTCGACTAGACGGCGTTGACGCGAGAGACAGACGGACGCTGGCTGCTGTCGGCAAATTATTACAGTACTTTTTGAACTACTGCAATTTTTCGTTAACTAAAATAAAGGACGCAGTTCACTTAAACAGTACATTTATTAAAGGTGATAATAAGTAGATTTACATGGTTTGTATTACATGAGGAGGAAACTTTCTTTCGACTAGAGTAACAAACACTCGTCTAATTTACAAACCAAATACATAAAGCGTTCTAAAATATCGTCCTAAAATATTGATCATGATTTTCCAATGACTCATACTGGCGATTTTGTGCAAAGATATGTCAGGGTCACTAAAGAATCTTTAGTGACCTTGACATATCTTTGAAAACGTTCATTATTCATTTCTGGTCGCTACTATCAAATGGAGCAACTCATCGATATTAATTATTTTTCCTGGAAGCATTGGCTGACCGCTTCATGCAGCTGTGATATCTTGCGTTGGTGGCGCTCTAATTTCCTCGTTACACTATCAAATGAATTTAATTAAGAAACGACTCTTACTTTACTTCATTTAAACCCTGAAGTTAATTTAAACCTGCAAGTCCATACACTCACGTATGTACAATCGTGGACCTCTTAAAGAAAACGAAATACTATGAAACTGAAATATACTGTGCTGGCCTGTCCAACAGTATCTATGTGCTTCTTGTGAGTAAATGAAGGAGAGGCTCATTGAAACTTGTGTGGAAGTGAAACAGAGATATTACAATGTTGCGTGCGAAGGTAGGAATGCGGCCGGCGCCGGCGGCCGGAGCGTGGCCCGTGTTATCAATCGGCAACGTCGATTGATGTAGCTATTTCGTTTACTCATGCGCATAGTGTTGGTCAGGCCAACTGTGTATACAATTCAAGCAGGTTCTTGTCCGATGAAAATTGTATTACAAATTCTTTGAAACGGACATTGAATATGCGCACTAACACTTAACGTTTCGCCGTCGATCGACAGCTTCGTCAGACAACTTGTCCATATTTTTTCACTTCTGACGAAGCCGTCGAACGACGTCGAAACGTTAAATGTTAGTGCGCATATTCAGTGTGCGTTTCAAAGAATTTGCGATGAAATATTTACGTCAGACGAAACGGCTTTCAATTTTATAAATGTATAGTTCTACGAAAGTGTAAATAATGAATGTTAAACTCAAATTGTTGAAACTTTAGAGTATTACGTTCATCTTTTTTTTAAGTAAATTCAAGAATTCGTGAGAAATCGGCATTTTGTAAATCATTACGTAACTTAAAGTCGATAAAACGTCGCCTACGCGACCTCGGGAAAATACGCCCACCTAAAAATAATGTAAACATATTCTAAACAGAAATTAATTTGTTTATTTTTCAATAACGTACATATTCGTCTATAACATGAAATTCTTTCAGATTCCGGGCGTAATCTTTACCTTTTTTTTTAACTTAATAAAATCTATGAACACTTTTGAGTTCTTTGCACGCTCGTATGCTCATAAATAAATTAAAATAACTCTGGTCAACTTAAAATTCTTTATTAACAATTTCATTGAATGTAACAATAGTGACTAGTGTTTGTTTTAGCTGAATTTAATATCGAACTAAATTATAATTAATACATCAAATCATAAACAAAAAATAATACTGTTTTAACAATTTTCAAACGTCAAAACTAAAAGAACATAACAGTATGTTACAGCGACTTGCTTTATCAAAAACTGCATCAAAGAATACCAGCTGCATATTGCATCATCAAACAGCTGCCGAGGTGACTCATGAAGGAGGCTGTCGTTATGCAACAAGATTTCTTTATCAAACAAAAAATGGGAATGTCTCGATGACTCATAGGGCAAGTATGCAACTTAATCCCACGTGCAAGGTCTTCCTTGTAATCGGAATTTCCGGTATAAACCATATAAAAGACGGCTGGATATCTTGAAACATCATATAGCCGGGAGTCGTGTGGTGGTGCACATCACCCAGAGTTTGAAGGCATGATTAACATTCATCAAAGAATACCAGCTGTATATTGCATCATCAAACAGCCGCCGAGGTGACTCATAAAGGAGGCCGCCGTTATGCAACAAGATTTCTTTATCAAACAAAACATGGGAATGTCTCGATGACTCATAGGGCAAGTATGCAACTTAATCCCACGTGCAAGGTCTTCCTTGTAATCGGAATTTCCGGTATAAACCATATAAAAGACGGCTGGATATCATGAAACATCATATAGCCGGGAGTCGTATGGTCGTGCACATTACCCAAAGTCTGAAGGCATGATTAACATTCATCAAAGAATACCAACTGTATATTGCATCATCAAACAGCCGCCGAGGTGACTCACAAAGGAAGCTGTCGTTATGCAACAAGATTTCTTTATCAAACAAAACATGGGAATGTCTCGATGACTCATAGGGCAAGTATGCAACTTAATCCCACGTGCAAGGTCTTCCTTGTAATCGGAATTTCCGGTATAAACCATATAAAAGACGGCTGTATATCATGAAACATCATATAGCCGGGAGTCGTATGGTCGTGCACATCACCCAGAGTCTGAAGGCATGATTAACATTCATCAAAGAATACCAGCTGTATATTGCATCACCAAACAGCCGCCGAGGTGACTCATAAAGGAGGCTGTCGTTATGCAACAAGATTTCTTTATCAAACAAAACATGGGAATGTCTCGATGACTCATAGGGCAAGTATGCAACTTAATCCCACGTGCGAGATCTTTCTTGTAATCGGAATTTCCGGTATAAACCATATAAAAGACGGCTGGATATCATGAAACATCACATAGCCGGGAGTCGTATGGTCGTGCACATCACCCAGAGTCTGAAGGCATGATTAACATTCATCAAAGAATACCAGCTGTATATTGCATCATCAAACAGCCGCCGAGGTGACTCATAAAGGAGGCCGCCGTTATGCAACAAGATTTCTTTATCAAACAAAACATGGGAATGTCTCGATGACTCATAGGGCAAGTGTGCAACTTAATCTCACGTGCAAGGTCTTCTTCGCAATCGGAATTTCCGGTATAAACCATATAAAAGACGGCTGGACATCTTGAAACATCATATAGCCGGGAGTCGTGTGGTCGTGCACATCACCCAGAGTCTGAAGGCATGATTAACATTCATCAAAGAATACCAGCTGTATATTGCATCATCAAACAGCCGCCGAGGTGACTCATAAAGGACGCCGCCGTTATGCAACAAGATTTCTTTATCAAACAAAACATGGGAATGTCTCGATGACTCATAGGGCAAGTATGCAACTTAATCCCACGTGCAAGGTCTTCTTCGCAATCGGAATTTCCGGTATAAACCATATAAAAGACGGCTGGATATCTTGAAACATCATATAGCCGGGAGTCGTGTGGTCGTGCACATCACCCAGAGTCTGAAGGCATGATTAACATTCACCGAATGAAATAGCGGTTGATCCGGGGAATGCCGCGATGACTCATACGGCAAGTGTGCAATTTAATCCTTCGTGTAAGGTCTTGTTCATAATCGGAATTTCCGGTATGAACCACATAAAACACGGCTGAATGTCATCACAAATCCTGTCAGTCTCTCTGTATCCAGTACCATGGTTTAGGTGAGCGAACATTTAATTTATTTACCAGTTAGTTATGTTATTAGAAACTAGAAACTGCTTTATTTGATACACACTTCTTTTCGTAAAATTATTTTGGATCTGTTTTGCATTGTCTCGTATGATACCGTTCTGATGTAATCTTCTAAGTAAATTTCGAGAAGAAGAGTGGTGGGCAAGGGCTAAAGTCTCATTCCATTAAAAAGGGTGTTACGGTTGAAAAATTCATTTAAGTTATTTACAATTTTGCCAATCGCCCTGCATTTGTGCGGAAATCGAAAGGTCAGTTTAGGCCTACGTGCCGATCGTCACATTTCATCTCATTGCATCAGAAAACTATACGCCGCTACCTAAGCCCCGCGGGATTACTCTATTTCACTCTTTCGCCCGATTAAAACTGAGTTTGTCTCGTAACGACCCCCGTCGCAGCGTAGTTGGGCAGAACGCGTTCTCTCCGCGACGCTCTCATTGTCGTGAAAGATTTCTTGGCTTGTACATTTATTGTTTGTGTGTGTTTACGATTTTTGTGCTTCTTTTCATGTGAACCTTTTGATTGAAGCCTGAAACGGAATTTACTCCGAGATTTGCTTAAGGGCCATATGCACCAAACACTTTAATCGAGCTTAAATTCGAGTGACGTTTGTACTGTGACATTTGAAGTTTCATAAGATTGTGTAAGTCACATTCTAAGTGACGCTTAAAGTTAATTCGTTCGGTGCATACGCCCATAAGTGCGCGCCAAATAAATTCAAGCTCTTTATAAGCATTTTCCTGAGACAAAGAACAGGTAGGTTTTATCGGCAACTTTGTGCGTATTCTCAGTTTGTAACACATATCTTTCTCTATTTAGGCTTCCAGTGGTAGTCGTACCCCCCTCTTTCTGGCAATTAACAACGACCTTTCGTGTGGAAGAAAAACCCGTAATCGGAGTCGTAGCTGCTAAAAATCCTGGCATCACGTTCCACCCCTTGTCCGGTAAAAGTTGGACTTGACCTTAGACGTGACGCCGCAACGGGAGAGTTCGTGACGTAATACTTAACGCCGTTTTACGTCATTAGCAGCATCGTTTTCCGCGGGATGGCGCTCACTTGGATTCTTCCACCCCACATTTAACAGCTATCTGTCTAAACGTGGATTTTGAGTTATAAGGTCGGAAATATTTTATTTTATTATTCGTTGGCGTCGACTAAACGCTGTGTTGCGTTAACTCAATTTAAATCAAGTGATTTGAGATATTTACTTTAAGCTTTTTCTGTAAACGATAAGCAGATCTGTTTCTCGGTCAAGTTTTATTTAATCATAGAGTGATTAGAAGTCTTCTGGGTCGTACTCGTTACTCGTTACTCGTTACTTGTTTTATTTTATTACGATTTTGAGCATTTCAAATAAATAGAAGTGTGCTCAGCTGGTGACTTTTATTTTATCTAATTTTTCCCTCTTTTGCTTTTGGGGTTTCGTTGAACCCTTCCTTCTCCAGGGGTTTAGTCGGCGATGCTGGAAATCATTGAATGTACTCGCACAATTTGCTGTCCTTCCTTCAGGTAGGTAGCAAGGGGCACTGAGAGCAATTTCTGGCTAAATAAATAAAAATACAGTACAGATTTAGTAGCTGACCTAGAAACTGTGGCGTCGAACTCAAATTATCCTCAATATTTAAGAATCACACTTTACCAATTCATTCGACCATTTGAAATTTTATTTTCAAGTACAGATTGTAGAATATTCTTTTTAGTGGTCCATGAGTGTACATATTGTTAAGCAGTATTTTAGCTAAACTTTCCGTTTAATTGTAATCCTGCGATCCCACCGCTGCCACCAAATGTGAGGGACGGGTGGTTAAAAATGATCAAAGAAAGGCAATGAATTAATCCTTTGTTTTATCAATTTTACAAGGCCTCATCGAGACACTGAGCACCTCTAGATATCACGACGAGAGTGAGAGAGAAGTTCTATTACTACTCCCAATTGCCTTAATTCACTTTACACAAAAATTATGAACACTTCGTCTCCTCACTCTGACCAAAATTTTAATCAAACCACAAAGGACTCAAGTAACAAATTCCTTGTTTGTACATGCGTAAGTATCTGGTTTGAGCTTTTAGCCAGAGATTGCTCTCAGTGTCCCCTTTACACGGAATAAGATTTTAGCCCTTGCCCGCTACTACATATATTTTTCGGAATTGACGAAACTATGTTCTTTCTTTTAAATAAAGAGAAAATGTATATTCGAAACAGTTAAAAACAATTACAAATCAAATTAAGGAATTTGGCACAAAGCGCGATTCTCAAGCAGTATTAAAACAATAACTCAAAGTCGTGTATTATCGATTAATAATTAATTAACGATTTTAATAAAGAAACGTATAGATTATTAAAGAGCATGATTTAGACGCACGTAATATTTTAAATGTAACTACAGATTACTTCACAACGATATACGAAACAATACAAAATAAATTAATGTTTTCTCACCCAAACCATGGTACCAGATACAGAGAGACGGATGGATTTTCGAGGTTTGTTCACACACTAGGACATTTTGTGAATGTTAAAACACTCTCGCCGCCAAGCCGAAAAGAAAATTTGTTGCCCCAGGACAAATATGTTTCAAGCTAAAGAATCTATTTAAAGGACAATCTACGAGTATCATTTGTGATATGCGTTTTTCGATCATTAGGGTTTCTTCCTGCGGCAGCTTGTAACCCTTACAATCTGTACGGAGCATGCGCAGTTGAAATACATACATGTGCTTTTGAATTTACCGGCTGCGTACAAACGGTTGCAAAGTGCTTCAGTGAAAATGTGTAAATGTAAACTGAGGAAACTAGAATGGCCACAAAATGAGAGAAGCATCAAATCAAGTTACACTATGGTAACCTGTCTCTCTCACTTTGTTACAAATTTTACGTAAAAATCAGTATCATTTATATGGCCTTAATACATCTGGCAGGGCAGACTTCTTACAAGCGCAATACACTACTAGGGCCAGTACAGTATAATTCGATACCTCGTATAAAATCCTATAAGCGTGTATCATCATCAACACACTCGAGTCCCAAACATATACATACATATAAGATGCGTTCGTTTATTCAACTCCGTTCACTCTATTTAATCTTTTCGCACTCTAAAGAGTGAGAGCGAATAAGTTTTAATACAAGTAAAAGTGAGGCAAAAGTGCGAAAAGAGTAAATAGAGTGAATGGAGCCATAGTAGTACTTGGTGTATCATTTACGATACACGTGGCCTGTGGAATCAGGACAGTGGTGTATCGTAAATAAAACACATGGCAGCGAGAGTTTTAATTTCGCCTTCGGACTCTGGGAGTGGTGTATACGACCACACGACTACTGGCTATGCGATGATGTGATCGTGAAACCCAGTCCCTCTTATATGGTTTTAGACCGGAAATTCCGATCATGAAAAATCTTGCGTATAGAACCCTGGTCCTACGAGTCTTCGTGATTTTCCTGCATCGTTCGCTCTTAGTTACGTTTCTTTGATGAATCACCTCGTCAACTGTTTGATGTTGCTATATGCAGGTATCCTAATGTATTCTCCGAATGCTGTTTGTTTACTTAATTTTTTTCTCTTTTTTTTTGGGTGGGTAAGTTTTCCCGCGACATTTTATTGCATTTAACTTACGCATTAAGCTTCATGATTTACGAAATTGCCGAAATTACGAAATTACAAATCTTGCTTGTAGCGAGTTTTACGCCACTCTCTAAAAGTTTAATTATATTTTGGCAAGTATGGCTTTAAGTAGACCAAAAGCTGTGTACTCAAGTTGTTCACAAACAATTCCCTCAAATTGTGACAGACGTAACAAATCTGCGTTAAGCCAAGCTCAGAAGGGTGCATAATCCCGTTACGTCGTAAGTATGATAGAGACAAAGCACGTTTTCTTTTTGCATCGAGCTTGTAACAAAAACCTGCGCGTCCGGGCCTGGAAATTCACCGGATTTTAATTTTCTCTTCCGCCCCGATCGCTCTATATACGTCCTACGTATGGTTTGCCGCTCACCGACTAATAAACTCATTAAAACTTATACGTCCCCGGTAACTGCACCGCCCGCCCGCTCCTAATCTGATAAAGTGAAAATATGAGAACGGTCTTTACGGCCCAGATAAGTTTTAATCTCTATTTAATTCGTGAACTTATTTATGGATTCACTTACCGACGAAAAGAAAAAGAGTTTCGTGAGAAGATTACGCGACTCGTTTTTCATTCGTGAATGTGTTATGCTAATTATGGACACGCAACGTACTACGGTAATTTTTTTTTCTATTAAGGGACGTATACATTTATTAACAGTAAAAGACTTAAACGGTTCACATTACATTAGGTCTTTACAAGACGCTTGAGTGTCTTACAAATGAAACTACCAAGTATTTATGGGGTTCGTTTTAGAAAGTTCGAACAGGAGAGCTTATGCAATCTGTGGATGATTCATTGAATAGAAAGGAATCATGCCGGCGATTCATTTGTCAAGCATAAGCGGCGGATTGTTTGATCCGAGGACGTTCTAATTTCCTTGTTACATAATCAGCCTGTACAATTATAATTAAGTAAAAACTAAGTTAAAATCTTTCATTCGAGGAAAGCAAATATGTAACGTGAATTGGTTTGTAATAAAAGAATTGTTTCGTTCGTGCTTTCGCTCTCTTTCTTACAAAGCTTTCTGACAAACACGTGAATGAAGGGAAGAAAAAAAAACAACAACACCAAAAATAGACTTTCGCAATAAACAACCTTTTTGTTCACTGGTGGTGTGTGATATTACCGAGCCGACTCTCTTTGTTGTTGACAAGTAAATTATTACAATGCAAACCGTGTGCCACACCGTTCGGCAACGGTAAACAATTTCTGGCTGAATTACGTCGCTGGCAATGCCAGGAGAGACCTGGCGTGCGGATCCAAAATTGGCAAGATATTAATTGAAATTTATAGGCCCTAGTCCTAGTCATTTGCCTTCACATTGCGGGCTTGATTTACGTTCGCGCCGCTGCGCTAATCACGTTTGATAATCAGTAATTAAAGGTTTTGCCGGCGCGATATGGAACGCAGAACGTTCCTAATAAATGCGGACACACAATGATTTAGTAGACGATCTAAAATTGATTAAAGCTAAACTTTTTCGTATTCATTAGTTTGCCGGAAACATACTTAGATAGTAGCCGGACGAAAATCCTAAACGGACATAATGTAGTTAGGGGATGATTCTTGTGAGTTTCTTTCAGCGACAGTGCGTCTCAGATTTTGCCCCGGGATGCCGATTTATATTCCCCGGGGACATTCTTGTATAATCCCATCGCAGCCAATTACACTCGGCTTTGAAATATCCAAGGCCGACAACATAAAGCCAGTTAGATCCTAGACTCAACTTCTAAGAAAAAAAAAAACTCTATTATCTTTACCAGCAACTACCGCAATCTATTAGTTTCAGAGAATCTGCTTAGCCAAAGATTAAAAAAAATAAATAAAGGGCTAAAACCTACTAATCATACCTCAGAGATTACTAAGGGCGCAAAGATACTGAGATGTTTTAATCAAGAACTAGAAGGAGGGATATGTACAGTGCGTGTAATTTTTAGTCTAGTAGTCGGACAAAACTTAATTAGAACTGCTGCTCTCTACTATAATGTATCTAATTAAATGGGGGGGGGGAGGGGGGTAGAAAGGGTTTGCGTAACTTGGAGCAGCGCTGTGTTACGGCATTTTCAATTTTCACTGACCGGACTAAAAATTACACAGGTCCTCATCAGTGTTACCAATTTGAGGATTTGTAATTTGATTTGATGACATTTTTTTGAAATTTCAGACAACTTTTAGTCAGGTTAGCTCTTTTGGAGCTACTTTGGGGCCCTTTTTTTTGTAAAATGTAGCTTCACAAATGGTAAAATGGCCTTTATTAGTTAGTATCTTGATAAGATGACCTTAATGAGAATGGTGATAATATGTATTTTTAATTTGTTCCACGTTTACAACAATGTATTTATTATTATTTTTTTTTTAAATTTAAAGTTGGCTCTTGTCCGATGAAGCTGTCGAACGACGGCGAAACGTTAAGTGATTGTGCGCTATTTAGTGTCCGGTTAAAAGATTTTGTGATAAAAAATTAACAAAAAATAAATTGCAAGAATTTATTTTTATTTACCTATGCATTTTGTTAATAAATAATTATTTAGTCGTTAATAATTATTAGGGTTGAGCTGATTTTAAATCATTTGATTAAAATCATGTTTAAAAGCACTATTTATTTTTAAAAATAATGATTTAAAAAAAATAATAAAAAAATTCTCATTGAATAAACAAAACTGGGCCCAGATTTCTAAAATGAAGTATATTTTAAGACATTTGACAAGTGGCCATGAAGTGGGCATCTAAAATGAAAGACGAAACGTCAGCAAAAGAAGAATCAGTGACGCAACTCAACTGGGAACGCTGAAAACGAAAGATGCACAATGGTCGCGGAAATCTTCAATCTTAATATCTTTTTATTTTATTAAGAAAGTTTATACTTTAAGCATTTCTAAAAAGAAAAAAAACAGGAACAATTTTTGCATTTAAATTTAATAAATGTAAACATGATTTCTCGGTTATATTTTCAATTTTTTTAAATATTTTTAATTCAACATTTCTCAAAAAACAATTTCATTATACCTTTGCCTCTATCCATCTTCCTTTCTTCAACTATTTTTTGCAGTAATGTTATCAAAATGTGCAATTTTTCACGTAAAATAAAACAAAAGACGATCGACAAAAAAAAGTAATTTATAAATTTAAAAAGTAGCACAAAGATAAAAAATATACACATTAAATAAACAAAACTAGGTCGATTTCTAAAATTAAGATATTTTTTAAGACAATTGTGAATTTTTTATATGTAAAATAAAACAAAAGACGAGCGAGAAATAAAGAAAATTTATAAAATTTAGAAAAAAAGAAACGTAAAAATTTTTAAAAAATTCATTAATTAAATAAAACTGTTTCGGCTTTCTAAAATTAAGAAACATTTTATGCAAGGTTGCAAACTGGTTTTAAATCATTTGATTAAAGCCGTGTTTAAAATTATTGAGCGAACCGTTTTTATATTTAAATGATTTTTCAAAGTTATTAATGAAATGCATTTTGCTTTTAACTAAAAATATTAAAAATCAAGATTTTTTATTTAAATCAGTGATTTTTGATATCTTTAAAAAAATTGTCATTTTTATCAACACTGATAGGTACCTAATTACTAACGAATTGACAAGATTATATTTAGCCCCGAAGTGTGCACATCTAGCTCTATTTTGATTATCGTCTAGCTGTCAACGAAATGTAGAGTTGGCAACACTGCTTAGTTAGTTCAAGACATGTCGAAAACCCAGACACTTCATGACTAGAGCAGTGTCAAATCTATGTTTTGCGAAAAACAAACAAATGGCGGTCGATTACGTAAACAAAATGTAGGAATCAAAAAATGTTGGAAATCGTCTCGAATTTCGACTTTTTCTTAACAACGAAACACAAACATAAATAAAGGAACCAAATACTTCGGTTTATTTTTTGTTTTCTTTTCGTAATTCCGACTACCTTTTTGCACGCTGAAACAGTGTTGCCAGTTCTAGTCAGTGTTGCCAATTCACTCTAAGCCGATTACCCTTTTCAAATTTTTAAAGAACCCACTCTTACCCACATGGAGTAATGAAATTACTTACTTATTTACTCGCACTTCCAAAGCAGAAAATAAATGGTACAAAATTTATTTTATTCAAATACCTACTTAATAACTTACCTTTACACACTTGGACGTTGCATGTATCTGGGACTATAGGTAACAGTATTGCCAACCGACCAAGCGGCAAACGTACATTTCGGAAGACAGTTGTGAAAATTTTCGGTAGATGTCTCTGAATTTCGGTAGATTTATTAAAATGGTTTAAAACCGGGGTTGAGCTAATTTAAATCACTTGACTAAAATTATGTTTAAAACCACTGATTTTATTCAAGCGATTTCTATTTTTAAAAATCACGATTAAAAAAAAAATTAAAAAAATTCTCATCAAATAAACAAAACTGAGTCCAAATTATTTTTAGACGTTTGACAGTTATTGTGCAATTTTTGACGAAAAATAAAACAAAAGACGATCGATAGGTAAATAAAGAAAATTTATAAATTTAACAAAAATGACAGAAAAATAAAAAAAAATAGCAAAAATTGAAAAAATCTCGTTAAATAAACAAAACCTTCTAAAATTAAGAATTGACAGTTGCGTAATTCTTGTAAAATAAAACAAAAAACAATCGACAAATTTAGGAATTTCAAAAAAATAAAAATAAAAAAAATTCTCATTAAATACACAAACCTGATTGCATTTTCTAAAATTCAGAATTAACAATTAAAATAAAACAAAAGACGACCGACAAATTTATAAAATTAAAAAAACAACGAAAATTTAAAAAATTCTCATGAAATAAACAAAACTGGGTCCAAATTATTTTAAAACGTTTGACAATTATTGTGCAATTCTCGACGCAAAATAAAACAAAAGACGATCGATAAATAAATAAAGAAAATTTATCAATTTAACAAAAATAACATAAAAATAAAAACAAAATTTAAAAATCTCATTAAATAAATAAAACTTTCTAAAATTAAGAACTGATAGCTGCGCAATTCTTGGCGCGAAATAAAACAAAAGACGATCGACAAATTTATAAAACAGAAAAAAATAACCAAAAACCAAAACAATTCTCGTTAAATAAACAAAACTTGTTCGACATTCTAAAATTCAGAACTAACATATTGTGCAATTTTTTAAAAATAATAAATTCTCATTAAGGGTCGGTTTATCGATGCTAGGTTAAATTTATCTTTCAGTTTGTTACCAATGGCAACAATTATGAAAGTATACGTGGTATACGTTGCCATTGGTGACAAACTGGAAGATAAAATTAACCTAGCATCGATAAACCGACCCCAAATAAACAAAACTTTCTAAAATTAAGATTTGACAAGGTGTAGAGTTGGCAGCACTAATCGACAAAGTGGATTTGGCGGTTAGAGTTAGTTAGTTTAGTTTTTGCCGGCTTTCGGCTTTAGTGATTTCTTTTTTGCCAATAGTAAAGCTACAACATCACTAACAAGACGTCTACAGTCAAAAATTTAAAAATTAATCTCTTTTTTTTTTCCTTGAAAATATCCATTTTTGCCCACGCCTTTCTTTTACCCGTAAGGTTGCTTAAATTACCCGTAATTCGGGTAATTGCCCGCACATTGGCAACCCTGGTAAATTTAGTACGTCACAGCTGAGAAGTGTTTACTTAATTATTTTTTTTCAACGTTTAATTCTTTTCAGCATTGAATCGAAATTTTATTTCTTTTCAAACAATTTAATACTTTTTCCTTTGATCACTTAGGACCTTTCATTTTGGTTAACTGGCAACACCGTCTGCGAATTTTGTGTGGATGTTGAGAATGTTCACATGTTCAATAAACGCTTTCGTTTTCAGTGAAATTTGAAATGAATTAATGTCTGCGTCTATAGTAACTTTTCAATAATCATTTAAGCTAACCACACGGGTGTATGTTTGGTTGCCTATTTATGTTAGTCACGTGGCTCTCAGTTTTATGTGAAGGCTCCGTATTTCCTTTAGAAAAAATAATTTATAAATCCTTATCCTTAACATATACCTACGTACTCCAGTTGTTAATAAAAATATTTACAGTTGGTTCTTGTCCGATGAAATTTGTATCACAAAATCTTTTAAGCGGATACTAAATCGCGCACTATACACTTTACGTTTCACCGTCGTTCGACAGCTTCGAACACTATACACTTTACGTTTCACCGTCGTTCGAAGCTGTCGAACGACGGTGAAACGTAAAGTGTATAGTGCGCGATTTAGTATCCGCTTAAAAGATTTTGTGATAATAAAAATATTATTTCAAAAAAGTTTTGTGCAAATCGGTTTCGATTACAGCGGATTCCCCGAGCAGGCTCTGTACAGCTGTTTCAGGCCTAGTTGGGCCTTCGTCAGCAGAACCGTAGCTCGAGAACTCCACTGCAAACCAAACCGACTTGTCCAGGTTATTCGCCAATACGATGTGAAAGTAATGAACATTTCAAGTAGCGACATCTTTTGATCGCTTTTTGACCTGACATTGCTACGGTTCTGCTGACGAAGGCCCAACTAAGCCTGAAACACCTGTACAGAGCCTGCTCGGGGTATCCGCTGTAATCGAAACCGATTTGCACAAAACTTTTTTAAAATTCTCATTATACTTTGACAGTAAGCATGGCCGCCTTGCATGGGATGACTTATTATGTGGCGAACTAGCTTCAGTTTGTCAATCCTACTGCAATGTCAGGTCAAAAAGCGATCACAAGATGTCGCTACTTGAAATGTTCAAAAATATTATTATTATTATTATTATTAGTTAAAAAATTGATTTTTTTGACTAATTTTCTGCAACTTAAGAACGAGATTATTAAAATTTCGACAAGTATACATAGAAGCTGACTGTAGATTGGAAGATATTAGGTGGCCATAGACGTATGTACGTTCTTTCCGTTGCGTTTGGAATGGGACGTTCCAAATTCGAAGACAAGAGTGTGGGTTAATTTCTATGTTGGTAAGTTTTAAGAAAAGGCGATGGCTTTAGCCACTAACGAACAATAGCTGGCCACAGACGGACGTTCTTTCCTGCTCGGTTAGCATGGAGAATAATCTCGCACGATTAGGACACATAGGTAATTTTTAGCGCGACTCATTCCATAAATGACACGAATTTTTATGTACCTACGCCTATCGCATTCGTGCCAAGCTGTTAGGAAATTATTGTTCATTAGTGGATAATCCCATCGTCTTTTCTCAAAACTTACTAACATCGAATTGAACCAACACTTTTTCTTTCGAGTTTGGAACGTCCCATTCCAAACGCGTCGGAAAAAACGTACGTCTATGGCCACCTAAACTTTTCCTAGCAGCTTGACACGAATGCGATAAGCGTACATAAAAATTCGTCTAATTTGTGGACCTAATCGTGCAAGATGCTAATCGGACAGGAAAGAACGTCCGTCTGTGGCCAACTATTGTACAGGCAACATGAAAGCAAAGAGAAAAAAATATTCGGTGTAAGTTCAAAGCTACTTTTACCTTGACCCGTCGTTATGTAATCGATGTCATGAAATATTTTGAGAATAAACGAATGATCCGCTTCGATTTTATAAACGAAGGGCAATTTGTCGACAATTCATTACGCTACAAATCACGCAGCAAATTCATATTTCAATATTACCCGCTGATTAAACGCACATAATTATTAAACAACAAAGCCAAACGTACCTACCTACAACACATTTGATTTAGCAAATTTACTAAAAAAAAATACAAAATAGCGCTTGTTAAGTTACTGATTGTGAGTGAGAACAAACACGTTAAGGACGTGTCTCCTTCGTTTGAAACTTTGCAGGTGACGAGCAAGTAATTACTACGACGACTACGCTGAATAATTAAAAGCTACGGAGTATTTAAACCAGAATTAATTCGATTGTTTGTCGGGACGAAATAAAGACGGGCGCGATGACAATAAGAAACGAAACTATTTTGAAAGGGGCGCAGCAGGAAGAGATGTCTCAGATGCAAATAACTCGTCTCGCAATTACCCCAATCAAAAGTTTTAAAAGGGGGTCGTCTTCGTCGTCCTCCTCGAGGCACGCAGCTTTTAAAAAGAGCACTCCGCACTAATTGACGTAAATAATTGCAGAGTGTGTGTTTCTGGGGGGATGGTGGAAGCGTAGGCAGGGATTTATTTTCAATCATAACATATTATATTTTCCTGAAATAATAGTTTAAGAAGAGTTCCAATAATTCCATGATTTAGTAAAAAAAAATGTTAACAAATTCCTGCATGTACAAAATCAGGAGTAATAACGTAAGTGGGGGGATGGATAAAATAAAACAAACCAGTTGGTCCCTAGTCAAGATAAAGAGTTAGAAAATTCCGTTTTCCATAAAGCCAACGTAGGTGGGCATGCGGAAACGAAAATAGGGGATAATCCCGGATTACATATCCCCTCGGCGAAGCGTGAGGTCACTCACTGCGTGAAACATTTTATTCTCATTTTAAAATGAGTCCGTAATAACATGGGGGATGAAGTGGGCGAGAGTTGCGCAAAGTTGTTGAGCCCCACCGGCCAGAGTTGTTACCTGTTGAATCTCACCTGGTCGTCGATTTTGCGCCCTCGGAAGCTTTTCCCGGAACGAAATTGGATATCTCCTCTTGCTATTTTATTCTCCTCCACTCTTGTATTATATATAATGCAATTCGGCAAAGCAAGGGATTATCACGTTCGTCGTGTTTCATTGAGGGGAAAAAAATGAACGTGACGTCCACGAACTTTTTCTTTTTTCGGCCCCGGATTTTATGAAAACGTACGAATTTTATGGCGCTTGCCGAAACAAATGGGGCTGTTCGCGAACTGATATGTATAGGTAATAGGGTAATTTTTTAAAATTAATTAGACGGTTCCCGTTCCGGCGGATTAAGTGGTATTTGCGCCGTCGCTTTTTTTCGCCCGATCCGTTCGTTTAAGCTCCAGTGATTAATTAACTTTGTAATTTGGCGAGGGTAAATCTCGATGGGGGGGGGGGGGACGCCGAAAAATTTCATTTTATGTTTCGGCTAAAACATTGATTGCGTTAAGTCAGTTCTTCAACGTGGACTGCACGATCCATTCAAGCTTTTAACTAAATTAAAAACTCAACTCTAATAATCATGTTGTGGAGATGTGGCATCTAAATATTACGGGAAGACAATTCTTAAAAATAATAGCAGAAAAGGAATGAATTATCCTTTACTTCCAACTTTATCAATTTTATTAGGCCTCGCCGAGACACTATGCTCCTCTAGATATCACGAAGAGAGTGAGAGAGAGGTTCTATTACCACTCAAAATAATCAGCAATTTCCACTTCTTCTCCCCCACTCTTTTACCAAAATTTTAATCAAACCACAAAGGAGCCAAGCAGCAATTTCTTTGCTTGTACGTATCTGGTTTGAGCTTATTTTAGCCAGATATTGCTCTCAATGCCCCCTTTATATGGAACGAGATATTAGCCCTTGCTCGCCACTGCATATATTTTTTTATATAATCTATATAAATGTATATATTCAGAATAAGTAAAAGCAATTACAAATCGATTTAGACACTTTTAAAAATAATTACACACCTACAGCAATTTAGTCAATTTATTAGAGATCACAATTTAGATAAATGCAAAATTTAAATGCACAGATTACTTCATATAAAGTCAAAACGTTATCATACGAGACAATTCAAAATGATTTTATAACGAGAAAAATAGCATTTCATAAATCAAATAAAGCAGCTGTTAATTTTTAATAACATAACTAATTGGCAAACCAACTAATATTTTCTCACCAAAACCATGGTACTAGCTTCAGACAGACAGACGGATTTTGCGAAATTTGTTCACACACACTATGACATTATGTGATTATGCTAATAACGCCTTCAGACTTCGGGAGTTGGACAAGACCAAAACGGCTACGAGCTGTCTGATCTGTTCATGAAACCTGGTCGCCCTTTTATATTGTTTGATAACGGAAATTCCGATTACGTAACACTTTACATGTGGGCCAGTTGCCCTATAATTCGTGGTGATTTTTCGAAACCGTGTGCTCATACACTTGTATAATGCCCGGATTTTTCGATGAGTTACCTATGCACCTGAAATTCTTGCAATTTGCAAGTGTTTGCTTACATAATCTTTAGGTGAACATGTTTTCCACAATCGCGTAGGCGACGTTGTAACGAAATTAATTTACGTATTGAGCTTAATGATTTATGAGATGCTGGATTCTTATACTTTCAAAAGGAAACGGGGTTTTTATTTACATCACACATAAATATGCTCACGTCGAGCACGTCGAATCTAAGAAGGGGATGAGGAAACTCTCTCCTAAATTTAGGAAGTGGCTGTGAAGCATTTATGCCGATCAAAAGCAGTGCTCGGTGATATTTACTATAGGCCAAAAAACTGTAGCTTCTAAAGAACCCTTCCAACATTAACTACAACAGTAATATTCTACTTCAGAGTCAAATCTACAAAAATTAAATTTTTTTTCTTTAAAGCGTCTACACAAAAACCAAACAAATTAAATTAATTAATTAATTAATTAATCAATTGATTAACCAAACAAAAGACAATCGCTCTTTTTCAGCACAGAAAATTTTATATTTAAAAAAATCCCCAATTAACGCAAACGATTTTTGAAGTCGGCTGATAAACATCTTCAAAAAAAAATTATAACTATAAGGCCCAGTTTTAAAATCATTGAATAAGGACTGAATACTGTTCGCTGAATCTCCTTTAACGTTCCTCCATATCTACGTCATCCGTACGTCACGTTATTCTAAGAATAATGCTTATCCGACGATTGTAAAATCGGGCCTAAAAGTTCGACTCGATTTAAAATTCTATTTTCTGCCGCAAATAAAACCACAGAGAGACAAAAGCTGGATGAAATAAGAAATTTTGAGATAGAAGGAAGAAGAAAAAGAGAAAGAATGGATCAATAAATGCATTCGAAAGATAATTAGCGGAAGAAATTTTAAAGAAGGAAGAAAACTAACTCTTGGAAAAAAGTGCTTAAGAAATTTGAAACGAGGTGGGAAGAGAAGAAACGAAGAAACTTAAATAGGTTTTAAATAAACGTAGATAAGAGAAAGAATGGATAAATGCAAGAGGAAACAAGAATGACTTCAGTCCAAAAGTGGTGAGTGGAAAAATAATTGAATAAATGATTCGCATTGTATATTTGAAAAATGGTTATTGTAAGAAAATGTAAAGATGTAGATATACTATACCGGTCCTGGCTCAATTTCCCATAAGGTTTAACATGGGGGTCTAAAAAAGCAAAATGCTTCTGGGTGTGTATGGTTGCCAATCGTAGTGGCGCGTTCGGTGTGGTATTGTCAGGAGGGGCACGGTGAGGGGAGAACTGATTTTAATTGCTCTGAAACAGGTTTAACTGCTCGGAAACTGCCACCTGTTTTTACCAGATCCAGAGCAATTAAAACCTGTCTCAGAGCAGTTAAAATGAGTTCTTTCGCTACCCCGCCCCTTCCGCCACTACCGCACCGAACGCGCCACCACGGTAGGCAACCACACATACCGGGAAGCATTTTGCTTTTTTAGACACCTTGTGGAAAATTGAGCCAGAACCGGCCGCGGCATAGTATTAAAGAAAAAAGAAAACTACAATCGAAGTCAAAAAATAGTGACAAAAACAGTTTCCTATAATTGTTCTTTTCAAAATGGTATTGTTTAAAGACGACTTCACAGAATATACTTAAAATATATTATAATATTTACAGGAAACAATTTTTGTCTACTATTTTTTGTTTTCATCCGTAACTCTAGGAAGAAGAAGAACTCTTTCAGAATTAAATAGCAATTCACACAAAAAAAAATGCGAGAGAATTAGGGAACAATAAATAATGGAAGCCGTCGAACAAAAATTCTTTAACAAGACGTATATAAAAATGTTTGAATTGGCTTCCGGTTGGAAGCTTCTACTGCCGACTCAATCTCAACGACTAACGAGAAGCAGCAGCAACACCACCAGCAGCAGCAGCCCTGAGGAAGTTCTTCTGCAATGGAGAACGAAACGCCGGCAGTAGAAGAAGTCAACGTGACGCGGTTCCAACCGGAAGCCGATTTAAACATGGACGACCGCCGCGGAAGCCTTCAAGTTAAATTACGTATATAAAAAGTGTTGCAAAACCACCTGATTTAACAAAAAATTTAGGCAGATTCGAAAAAATGACTAGCAAGAGAAATTTTTACAAATCTAACCTCAAATTAAGTCAAAAATTTCATGCAAAAGCGCAAGCGTCCAAACCAATTAAAGAAGTCATGTAGAAGCAAACGATAAAAAAACAACTGAATCTGCTACGAAAAGATATTTGAGAAATCCTGTTACATTCAAATCTCGCGCTAAAATATCGTGGCGATACAACTTCATTCGACTGCGTTTGAACACAGTTGGTAACCCTACATCCCTTCTCTTTACCACTCATCGTTTATTCGAGTGGCACACCACGTGACTGGTTTTTCGATTTGGTATCCTAGCAACCTCCACTTGCCACCAATTCACCTTGTTGAAGGCCTTTCTTGTTCGGAGTGTGTTACAAGTCGGACGTAACTTGTGTGTTGTGCAATTATCGTAGTTTTCGCTCTCTGTGAGGAATAACTCAATCGCGGCTGTGCACCTTCAAATACATTTGGAGGTCAGTTTGACTCCAATTCGAAGCCCGGCAACGAATTAGTCCCAAGTAATGTAAAAAAGTGCAATGGCGGGTGTGTCAAAATGGCTGCTAACGAAAACTTTTTCCCTTTACATTCAGGCTTTTCCTATTTGGGCGTAGTTTTCTGACGCCGGCTATTAGACCAGGCTTTCCGGAGGCGCTTCGGCCCTGTGAGTGTACCGTAACCCGTTCGTGGGAACCTGGCCAGCCAAAGCAGATTGATCCAGATTGTCGTCGCTATCCGCGATCAACAGAGGGCGTTGTAGTTACCCACCGACCACCGCGTTTCGGTTGGCAACGTCGACACTGACCTCGGGTTGGACAAGCTGTCAAATGAAGGTTAGGTTTTCAACGTAATTCAATCTGACGTTTACGGACCGATCAGTTTAGATTTTAGTTGTTGTTCATGCATAATTAAATTGCGAATCAGAATTACGGACTACATGTTGCGCTACGTTCACCGTAGATAATTAAGTAGTCAATTGCAATATCGTAGAGTGTTATCTTGACTTATGTAAAATCAGATCTGATTATCGGTACGTATTAACTTTTAGTGTTTGTTGTCGGCTAAGTTACCGAGTAACAGTTTACTTATTTTAGGATTTATTTATATTGTGTGTTACAATAAATTTTGTACCACAGTGAATGTTTTATTGTGTCGAACCTGCGCTGAGCGTACCAGTGAATTTAAATCTCCTGGAATTATTGGTCTATCTAAGGCGAACGCATTTAGGCTTAGGGAGGGAGCCTTATATGTGGAGTTCTTGCAACCGGGGGTACATACTCCCTGGCGCCCTTAATAAATACCCACCCCCTTCTCCATTGTGCTAGCTTGGCAGAACCGTTGTTTAGAGACAACGCCACTTGCCATCCGGTAAGTCAGTAATTTAATCAGGAGTATTTTTCTCTTTTAACATTTGTGTGGTCCCCCCCTCCAACATTTTCTTCCAACACAAAAATATTTTATAAAGTCATCAATTAGTGAGATAATAACAAATGAAAAAGTAAACATCAAAACTTGAAGGGTTACAAGAGGGGGGATAAAGCATCACCTAATAAAAATAAAGATGGAAAAGGAAAACCTAAAGCGGAAGAAAGTAAGTAGTACTTTAAATAATTAAGGTAAGAATTAAAATGCAAAAGAGTTGCGAAAAAAAGAGATCGATCCCGTGACATTACTTTTGATTTCGGCTGTACCATCTATTCCATCAGTGCTTGTTAAAATTGCCAATAAAATAAAATTAATCCCTCAGCGTTGCTTTCCATTTTACAGGACGACCGCGGCGGCCCAAATTTAAACCTGATTGTCTTCATCATCGTGGTTTCAGGCACATTACTTTTGCTCGCGACTGTACCACCGGTGCTCGTTAAAACCGTTAACGAAACAAAACAAATTCGCTGTTGGCTTTGCATTACCGAGTACACCCGACGATTTAAACTTCCTGCGCGCTTAGCGTTTCGGCGGCCCAAAAATGAAGCCGCGAGCGGGCCCGGATTAAATATCGAATCTTCCGGGAGTGAATTATTCCGAACCGTTTACCCGTTTAAGGGGTTTTCTGCGCTAAGAGTTTATCCGGGCATTAATATATTTCTGCGAGTTTAGGTGCTGCTGCCGGATAAAAGGCCACGATCTCATTTCTTTTTTCTTTTTCTCCTTCTTCAGCCGGAGCTTATCTCTGAGGAGATAAGCAAATTAATACGTTCATTTCTGACAAGGCGAAAGTCTTAAATATTTTTAGAAAACTACGTTTAATAAATTTAGAGTTTTTCCCCTTGAATGTCCTTCTCCTATAATTGTCGTGTAATTATTGTTTACATTATCCATTACATTAGGAAAGCAAAATATTCGTATAAATAATCCGGGCTGGATGTTGGAAATCAATTGGTACTCCGATTCACTAGAAGAGATGCGTCGCGTCGCCCTCATCTTCCCCGAACGACTAACGTCGTTACGCCTCCGCACCAGACCAGACATCTTACACCAGCCCGAAGACATCCCTTGCTGCCGACGCATCCAAAAGAACCGGCCAGATCGCCACAGGATCGCTGCGCCCTGGACGACTCTTACATCAGGCCGAAGACATCCCTTGCTGCCGACGCATCCATAAGGACCGACCAGATACAGATCGCCACACGATACAGCAACATGGTGGAGGCAACAAATTAGCCTGACAATATGCAAAAGAAAGACTCACAGCCCAATGATTAAAACTGCAAGCTTTGCAATTATGTATGTTTTCTTCATGCATACAAAATGCATTTGAATAAGAATGAACCACGTTCGTGAACTTGAACTTGAAGTGTCCCCCCTTTCCCCAAGGTTAGAAAAACAGAAAGGCGCCGAAGATTTATTCCGCAAACAATGAAATACCAGGCAAAATAACATCCGGCGCGCGCGAAGTGAATCCTGAAGAGGCATTTCGTATTCTCCGGGGGCCAAGTCGTAGTAACCCCACGAACACGTCGGCGGGGTTAATCTCGGCCTTCGTTGCAGCCTATAAATTAAAGTGTGATGGGGGGGCCATCGATTTGAGTGTGGCTGAGCTGCCAACGGCAACGCAACGACTTCCTCGAGATTGCGTGCCGTTGCTTTAACTTTAAGCGAAACAATAACGAAAGGTCTTTCGGGCCTAACTAGATGCTGAAGCTCGCATACTTTAAATAGAATAGAATGGAATTAAACGTCAGAAAATTCTACGCCCTGTACAGGACACAAAGGATGAGAGTATCACGTACAACGCAACTAAAAAGTTTAAACTGAATCCAATCCCTCTGTCACATGTTAGATGGGAAGCAACCGAAGCAGAAATAAAGACAGGCAATAAAGGACGACGACGTAGATACAGTAAGTACAGTAGAGGGCAGGTAAGAACAATAAAAATAGAAAATTAAACTACCCTCTTCTCTCGCGTGAAACACGGATGCGTGTTTTCAGTCGAGAGCTTTCCAGTCTCGGGAGATCGCTTGACGTCACTTTATAACTTATTTAATCGGCCAACTAAAGCGTATCGCGTGGGCCTTGCACTGCGTAAAATATGAATGCGGTAAATGAAAAGGGAAGAGTTTACTTTCGTGACAAGCTACGTTTCGTAACAATCAGTTTGGTTAAGAGCTAGCGAAGTAATTAATCACTAATCAATATCGCAATATGTCGTTGTGTCAGTGGGCATCCCGGTGCCTCTCTCTCTCTCTCTCGTCTAGAGAACGAAGACAGCAGCCGTTGAGAGGATGACATGGTATGGAATAGAAGAAGTTGAAAGGTATTCAAAAACGTCTTGCACTTTTTCATTCATATTAAAAAAAAAGAGGGAGGGGCACGATTTTGTACCATTTGAAAATAATAAAGAAAAGATTGCTGCAGCATGGAACTGATCCCTCACATGAAGAAGGAGCCAACTGAAGTTAGAAGTAAAAAATCTTAGAATAGCAAAAAGCAAAGGCAAAGGACAGAAAAATATTCCGAGCTCATTGGCATTTTTCTCAACATCTCCATTCTGCACGCATAACACGATAACGAATAAAAAATAATCGCAATACGTCGTTGTGTAGGTGGGCATCCCGATGTTTCTCTATTCTATAGACGAAGACAGTATCTGTTGAGGGGATGACGCGGTATATAGAATAGAGGAAGTTGAAAGATGCAAGGAACATTTTACAAGGGCCGTAACTAGAGTTAGGAAATTTATTCGCTCTTGTTCATTTAATGTAGACGAAGTAATCCTAAATTTAAATGATTTACTGTTCATAATTAAACACATTAATTCGTTTCAGTTTTGAATTTTAAGCATTTACATTAAAACAAAACGCTTCAAACCTGTATTTAGAGGTTAATTTTGTTGCGTTAAGTCATTGTGAATGCTGTTTTAATATGAAAGCTGATGGCGGGAAATTTAAAATATTTAAATAATACCACTTGAGGGTAACAATTAACTTGAAAAGTGATGGCCAGAGGGATTGCTTTAACAAATTAGAAAATCAGTAAAATTTGACACAAACATTTGAAACATACAAAATTTGTAAAAACCAATTTAACAGCAGATAGGCGAAAGTAAAAAACAAAAATTGAAAGCAGATTGGCGCAAAACTTATGAATGTTTCCAATTTATACATAGACTCGAAAAAATTAAAATGTGGGAAGATGATTTGGTCATTCAAGAATTTGACACTGTTATCTCTTTTTGACAAGAAAATTTCTAAAGATTCGACAATATTAAGTTTTAAGCCTTTCGATAATTGTTATTAAACTGAAAAAAGTTTTGTTTCAGAGTGATTTTCAAAAGTTCAGTGACACAATGAACATCATCGTCTCATAAATCAGAATTCATAAGCAACTCTTCTACCAAATTCAGACATTCTGTAACCGGTAGATAGTAACGCCTTAAGAGATGAAGATGCAATTTTGAGAAATTTCACAAAGATAAGTTTCGAAACTAATTCGGCCGAATTTTGTACAGTATTATAAGAATGAGTTAAATGATCTCTTAAGACATTATCCAAAAAGCGAGCCAACTTATGGGCAGGTGAATTGATGTAACTAACTACCAGCCTAATGGGAACATTATCTTATATATTATATCTTAGGTAACCCATAAAGTCGAGGTGTTAACGGATTCATAGAAAGAAGTTGTCTGTTTCTGATTAAAGAGTAATTCCTAAAACTGAAAACCAAAGATCTAAGAGATTTATTACATTTAGGACCTGGATCGCCATTAAGCAGAGTGAAGTTACTTCTGTTCAAAAATTCATCAACTTTTTGAACATAGCCAGCCTTTTCCATAATGACCATGCAGGAGCATTTATCTGCCTTACTAAGAATAAGGTTATTTTCTTTCAGTTTTAATCTAAGTGATTTAAGGATACGTGAATCTTTAGACGATTTAATACGTTGCTGAATTTAAAATTTCTGAACATTTGAACCTGATACGCTCCCCGTCGAAAAATTCGAATTTTTCAATGACAGCTTCAGTGTTGATCACTAGGTTTTTTTGAACAAATTTATTAAATTTTGGAACAATCGAAAATTTTGGACCTCTTTCCAGTGAGGCAATTTCTTCTGCATTAAAGTTCATATTAGATCAATTCAAAAAAACGTTTATGAAAATGGTGAATTTGAGAAATGTTTGAGTTGAAAACAGAACTGATATTCGCTTTTAACCACTTTTTAAACATTTTGCTATTCCACAAGCGCAAATGAGAAAAGCGAAAGTTTGTTTGAGCGTTCATTCTGGATTTTGGACGAACTGAAAAGCATTTCCCTTTTGTTTGCAAGGACAAAAACAAAAGACAAGGATTTCGAAACAGATTTTTACTTTTTTGTAATTTGTTTCTTTATAATAAAAATAAGCAAAGTCCAAAAGCAAGGAAAGCCACAAATCTTCACGTATAAGAGTAATTGGACGTTTTTGACTTTACTTTGTCAAAAGGCCGAGATCAATAATCAATTTTATTTGTTAAATATTTATAGTTTGTTTTTAAACTAGGAAGAGTAATTTGAATTTTGCCCGCCAAAAACTTGCAAAATAATTGGCCGTCTGATAGCCGGCTTTACACAAGCCTCCAATTTAAACATAAAAATTTACATCTTTCATAATCCATGTGACAATTTCAAATCAGTTTTAAACTTGCAAACAAATCTGTTGCTAAAACTGATTATTTGAGAAATTTGCAAACCTCCTGCAAGCCAAATTAACTTCTGATTTAGTATTACAGTGTCAATCTACCTACATCAGGCCGACAACTGTTACTCCTCCTAGTTTAAAAATAGACTATAGTTGTGTGCGTTTTTAGGAAACCCATACCCCATTTAAACCTCGCAAGTTATTCATGAAACCCAATAGGTAACGACGTCCTTTGCTGTGAGTGTAACAGGAAAAATAATTTCGGGAATTTTCAATGCAGCAGTAAACTCAGACGTCCAATCAATCATGAAATAAAAAATAAAAAAAGATATGAAAGCCTTTCCGAAACATAACTATTTGCTTTAACAATCGAGAATTCGCTGTTTTGCGATTCGACGTCGATTAGGATTTAAAAAAATCCCGAAAAGGTACACAGACTTAATATTAACAGGAGAGAACTTAACGATAGAGAGCTTAAGATTAGCACAGAACAGAACCTAACAGAGAAAGATTCTTATAGTAGCACAGGATAGAACCTAACGATGCTAAGATTGTGCCTAAGATTTAAGATTACCACAGAACAGAACCTAACAGAAAAATATTTCGTATTAGCACAGAACAGAACCTAACAATACCAATACTTAAGAGTAGTACAGAGCAAAAGCTGATGATCCGAAGACTTAATATTAGCACAGGACGAAACCTAACGACAGAGATTAGCATAGAACAGAACCTAACGGAAAAAATATTTTTGTAGTAGCAGAGAACAGAGCCTAATAATGCCAAGGCTGTGTTCGTAAAATACACTCTACAGTTACTCTCGGCTAATATTGCAGTCTCTCTCGTATAAATGAGTCTATGTATTTTGTTTCTCATCTATGAATCATAAAAAACTAAATCAGGCGTGGTTTCCATAGTAACAAACACATTTTCTACACCCTACTTAAAAGTGCGGCGTAAAAAGTGTGCCCGTTGTCATGGTAATAATACAAACACAACACTTCTTAAAACAGATGAGCGAGACGCAAAATAAGCAAATAATCGTGATTAACAGAGATACGATTACATGCCCAAGGTGCACTCGAAGATATATTTTATGAACGCAACCCAACATTTAAGATTAGCATAGAGCAAAACCTGATTATGTAAAGACTTAATATTAGCACAGGATGGAACCCAAACTATAGAGAGACTTAAAATTAGCAAGGAACAGAACCTAACGGAAACGGTTTTTTTTTTAATAATAGCACAGAACAGAACCTAACGATGGCAAGACTTAATATTAGCACAGAACAGAACCCGACGGTAAAATATTTCATATTAGCACAGCACAGAACCCAACAAGTTTGATTTGAATTGGTCGTTAAACATGGCCGGTGGAATTTTTTAAAAGGGCCAAGAACGTGCGTTCTTTGAAAACCGGGCTAGGCACACAAAGTTCAATGTAACCATCGGATTGCTTGAGTTCTTTTCTCATTGAGAGTTCACTGTTTAGTGATTCTAAGCCGTGTAGGGGTCGAAAAAGTGTCTGCAAGTGTACAAGTACGAGTAATGTGACTATGGACATTCTAAGTCACTTTCTTATGGAGAATTAACATTATGTGCTAAATGTGTATGTATGGTTACCTATCGTTGCTCTGACAGGCGCTCGGTGCGGGAGCCGATGGCATGGCGGCTGCTGGGTGCGCTGTTGCGGAGACGTTGTTTAATAAAGAGTGGCACCTGTTTGGAAGAAACTACCTCAGAGTGATGGTAGGCAACCATGCATACACATTTGGTACGTAATGTTAACTCTCCATAGGAAAGTGGCTCAGAACACCCACTGCTTACTCGTACACCTTGCAAAAGTTTTTCGGCGTTTTCTTTCAACCCCTACATGGCGTCGAATCGCAAAACATCGACCTCTTAATGAGAGAAAACTCAAGGAATCAGATGATTCCCAACCCAACCCAAGGAATCAGATGATTACATCGAACTTTGTCGGTGAAGTCCGGTTGGCCTGCTACAGATCCGGATTTCAAAAAGCGCACGTTCTTGTCGAGGAATCGTGTTCGGTCTTGTGTGGCTCGTTGCGGCTGCGACCTACGTACGGGATATTTTGTTACCTACGATTTTTCTCGACAGACCGTTACGACTTACAACAGTATACATTGAAATTGTTTGTTAACGAAGTTGCTGTCGAGGATTTTCCACGTTAACCAAGTAGTGGCGTTCCTTTCTATTTACCGGGGATTTGCGTTAATGTTTAACATTTAAATCGTTTTTGGTCGCGCGCGCCAAATTCGAAAGGGGACAAAAGGGCCTTTCAATAAATAATGAATAGAAAGTTTGATCAAAAGCTATCGACATAGTTAATAATATTGAAGACCGTTCACGTCTGTGATAATTATTGTGTGTGTACAGATAATTTAATTTGTTTAATATTCAGTTAGGAGGCTCATACTCCATTTCAACCTTGCAATTTCATAAATCCCAATCAATGATAACGTCGTTTGCTATTAATGTGAAATAATTTCAGGAATTTTCAATGCAGTTGTAAAATTCCCATTCGCAGGCGTATCACTACGTTCAACTTGTAACACGCCGACGTGTCACCTTGTTTCTTGACTTTTACGGACAACTAAATAACCAATAAAACTGTCCAAACAAAAAGAAATTAAATTTATTGCCAAATTAAATAACTGGACCGACAATGTTTAATTACGGAGATCCCAAAGAGTCACCCAAACGGTTTATGACTGCAATTCGGCATGCACTATCCCTATCTGTCTACGGATACCTAGATTTACTGCCGGCGCTAAGAAATTATTCTGTTAATCTACTTGTTGTGTTACGGTTGAACGACCCTCCGGAGAATCCGCAATAAAATAATAATATTTCTAATATGGCTCGTAATCGCTGCAAATCTGGACTTACGTTGTTGTAACTCAGTTCTTTTTGGTGCATCGGCGAATAACTCGAGAGATCAAAGAAACTAATTACGTTTGAATAAAAATACGGAAGTCAGATTTAATTAATTGTTTATTGAGAAAAAAAAGGAGAAAAAACTCCTTGTATCAGCCACTGAGGGATCTGATATAATGAGCGAAAAAACCCTTGCGTTAAAACAATACGAAGAAACAAAATTACGGTTATCAGGAAGTACAGTGGAAATCGCTTAACAGATTTCACTTTCGAATATCGGAGCGACCTAACTGACTTCAAATCACACAGCTGGTGGTTTCGTGCATATGCAAACAGTTGTTGGAGAGCTCTGCTCCTTAATTAGATTAACAATTAATTTAAGTTCAACTTAGATTGGTCTTTTTACTAGTGTTTGCAACTTCAGATCGTACTCTGATGCGCGGTTGCACCAACTTTTTAAGCAGAGCTCAAATTTATGTGATGTTTAGACTATGACATTACTTATAAATTTAACAAAATGTCAGTTACATTCTAATTGATACTTAAGTTGAAGTTTAAATGTCAATCAGAATGTATTTGACATTATACTGACCATACGTAAATGTCACATTCTAAACATAACTTAAATTTAAGCTCTGCTTAAAAAGTTGGAGCAACCGGGCATAAGACTCGTTCTGCTCAATCAACCTACGCACAGTGTGACACAGTGGGTCTACAGTGTACTTAATCAATGGAAGTAATTAGTTAATTAATCAGACGTTCTGGGGAAGTCTGTGGTACAAAATGCTGCCCTCTGCGATCAATTTGCAAGACAATCAATAGCAATCGCCAGTTTTTCAGGGACTCCTGTTGGAGGTGATGGGAAACCCTATCGCTAGCTAAACTAATTAATTCAGGTCGGGTGGGTAGGATCTTCTCTCGCTACGTCTAATCGCCTTAAGAGGGGGTACTAAGTACTCCTTTTTTCAAATCACATATCTACATCTATCTACAATTTGAGCCGGACCAAAACCATGCAAAATCTAAACGAACACAAAGCTGAAGGTTATTCTATGACAGGTTTACGATGTCTGTGAAACTGTAGCGCAATTTGAGTGGTGCCCGACGTTATAGAATTCTAAAGACTCGCTGGGTGTTCCATCCTCTTGAAAGGGGGAGTCCAGCGCGGCGCCCTCCGGTTGCATTTTTACAGCGTACAATTCAAAGCGTCCGAACACGTGCTTGTTATTTGAAATTAAACACGCAATAACCGATTTTGTTTTGGAAAACAAATTCCGCGACCGTTTCAAGCTCAACCATTAAATTATAATTTAAAAAAAAGAGCCTTGCCGAAACGGAACTGCTTGCATCAACAATCAGTTTGGTCAAGAAATATCGAAATAGTTAATAATTGAAGGCAGTTCACGTCTGATGGTGATAATTATTGAGTGTGTACAGACAATTTAATTTGTTTAATGTTTAGTTAGGAGCTCATATTCTATAATTTTTTTACATTTCAATAAACCCAATCAGTGACAACATCCTTTGCTGTTAAATGTGAAAGAATTTTAGGAATTTTCAACGCTATCGCCGATGTATTCACTCGTCAATAATTCTCCGGCGTTTCCTAAAAACGCACGGGACAGTGAATCTAGATATAGATAAACCCCCGAGGAGATTTTTTGCCCGTTTAGTTTTTCTTGCCCTGGGGGCACCACATGGGCGGCTCGGCCGTCCACATAAATCAATATTTGCGAAAGAAAACAAAAGTTTTCGCCACGCCAAATTTACAACCCCCGTCCGCCGCCGCACAGAGTAACAATGTCCCGGTTTAAAGCCGGCCGACCTTCCATTGTTTTCCAGAAACCACTGCGTTTTCTTGGCGGCCTTCCAATCTGCTGCGGCGGCGAAACGCTAATAATTTAACACCGGCGCTAGACGCCGGCAATTTTTAATTATTTATGTGGAGCGTCTCTCATTTTTATTAAACTTTCAGCGGGGGAGGGGGCGGGACGCTTCCTTGGAAACATTCGAGATAAATTTTAGGTTTTTGTTGATGTTAAGTCTTCCACCGTATTTTAAATTATCGCCCCTCTTATTTCCGTAAGGCCAAGTTTTGAAAAACAATTTTTTGACGACGATAATGTAGGCCTCACTTCCGCGCAATTAATTAATGTCTTTGTTCGGCGTTCAGCCTTGCCCAAAATTGACTTCAATGGAAATTCTGTACTGGCTCGTTTATAATATAATTCGATGGTAAGACCCGCACGTAACCGAATAGTTTGCAAGGGACGGGATAATTATAGACAGCCGTCAATTTCGAACCGACACTTCATTTAATTTGCGGCTTACAAATACACCTGCTTACACGTTAACCGCCGAGTTGTATCAACAGGTGCAGTGAATGGATTTTCGTAAATTATGCGACTTGGACTTAGGCTGCATTACATAAATATTAGACGTACGGATTAACGACAGTCATAAAGCAAAAGCTTCTTAGAGTTATTAGAAGAGCGGATGTAACATAAAATAGAATCAAAATCGAACCCGTACGAGTACGCGGACAATCCCCGATACGTGCCGCACTTCGTTTCCGATTTAATTAAATAAAAAAGCTGCGCTTTCCGGGATCAACGGTTAAACACGTATTACGTGGATTGTTTATAATTCTTAGAATCACATGTGGATCGTCCATAATTTATGTCGTTCTAAGTCAGTGCTAACCGCGGCGCGCGTTCACGGAACTCGCGTTAAATAGTTAAACAAATGGCTTGGAGTTCGCGCACTCCGGAATTATTTATGCCTTCTGTCATTATCGTGTGAATTTTTCAGAGCGCGAGAAACAGTCATGAATGCTTTCAAGTGAGTCCCCGACAACTTCCTCCTCATAATTTCATTCATTGCCTGTAATAAGGCATGAAGTATTCAGGAGCTTTCGGAATTGGGTCGATAGTTGTATTCTCTAGTAATAAGCAGGTATGCAGTTGTAACGTGCTGTTTGAAAATAGACGGGGGATTCAATTATTAAAATCGTACTAAGTGAACTGATTCAATTTGCTAAATAACAAGCTATTCATTTTTTTAACGAAAATTAACCGTATACGAGGAGGTATTGATATTTTCTGAACCGTCCGTTTACGAGGGGGTATTGATATATTCTTAGCAATTCTATTAGTTATGCATCCTGATTAGTTAATAGCTAGGCACATAAAATAACTTTCTGGCAGTCCTTAACGAGCTCGAGTTGGGGGAAGTTGCATGTTAATCTGTGAATCTGCGGAAATTTTTTTAACCCCCCACGTTTAAACCGCGCGTACTAAACTAAAAGCAACGCCCCCGCGGTTATTAAGAAGTTTCAGTCCGAGCCGGTGCATTTGGGTCACGAAGTCTCCGAAGGAAGTTAATTCCGCGCAATAAATATTCAAGTTGGGAAGAAGAAGAAGCGTCCTAGAATTGCAGAACAAAGGTACCCACGCTCAAATCAAATTTAGTTAATGGTTTCATTCCTAGGTGACATTTGATATGTTAATTAATTGTATCAAAGAATGGCGGAGTGTCAATAAATATAAGCAGATTTACATTGTATGATACGTCGAGAAACTCGAAGTAGAGTCGTAAATTTATTGTACGGAAGAGAGTGTCTAAACCCTTAAAGACCATCGAAGTTCGTGAAAGAGCAGCGTGCGTCCGTAGTGCAATATTTGGATAATATATCAAGCGAGATAGAGCCAGCGACAGTGCGAGCTCTTTTATTTAAAATTGAAGCAATTTATGTTCCACCCGAATTGGGCGGCGGCGGGGGGACGGGAGGGTAGTGCAATGCGGCCAAAGGAGGACGAAAACTTCCGAGATCGATCCTGACCGCGCTCGCCGACTGTCTGACTTTGCGGGAATTTATTGGCGAAACCAACGCGAAACTCCCCTGGTTATCCTGCGATCGGGCGCCGGAATGCATATTTTGCAGTTTGCGTTTAAATCAGAGAAAAGCAAATTACTCAATTCCTGAACGAACGTGATAAACTTTGAACAATCGAAAAAGACGGAAAGAGTTGAAGTAAAAGACCTGCAGTGACAGGAAGGAAACCGCTGCATGGAACTGAAGTATCACATGAAGAAGAAACGCACTGAAGTAGGTCGTTGTGTTGGTGGGCATCCCGATGTCTCTCTGGCGTTGACTCGTGGGATGACATGGTATGGAATAGAAGACGTTGAAAGATATTAAGGAATGTTTTTCACTTTTCCATTCACATTAAAAAAAAAGAAGGGACACGATTTTACATCATTCGAGAACAGTAGTTAAAGGTGTGCTCGCAGAGATGAGGAAGCGAAGATTGTTTGAAGTAAAAGACCTGCAATGACAGGAAGAGAAACCGAAGAACAGGAAAATATGGAAACGATCCACCACATGAAGAAAGAGCCATGAAAGAAGAACCACACTGAAGTTGAATAGAATAACAACAGACAAAGGCAAAAGACAGAAAATAAATTCGAGCCAAAACAATCATTGGCATTTTTCTCAAGATCTACGATAACGAATAAAAGAGAACTGCAGTAGGTCATTGTGTCGGTGGGCATCCCGATGTCTCTCTCGCCTAGAGACGAGGAGTGTAGCCGTTGAAAGAATGACGTGGTATGGAATAGAAGAAGCTGAAAGATAGAATAGCAACAGACAAAGGCAAAGGGCAGAAAAATATTTCGAGGCGTTTTTCTGAAAGATATTAGAAAACGTCTCACTTTTTCCTTTATATTAAAAAGAAGAAGAAAAGGCAGGATTTTATACCATTTGGAAGTAATAAAGAAAAGGTTGCTACAGCAGGGAAAAGTACGAAAACGCAAACATTGTTTAAAGTAAAATAGCTGCAATGACAGGAACGAAAGAAAGAGAAGGCAAAGAACAGAAAATATGGAAATGAATAAGCACGGAACTGATCCACCACATGAAGAAGGAGCCAAGAAAGGAGAAGCACACTAAAGTTGAAATGATCAGTTCGAAGTAAAAAATAGCAACAAGCAAAGGCAAAGGACAGAAAAATATTCCGAGCCCATCGACCTTTTTCTCAACCTCTCTATTCCGCACGCATACCACGATAACGAATAAAAGAGAATCGCAATAGGTCGTTGTGTCGTTGGGCATCTCGGTGTTTCTCTATTCTATTCGCGAAATCAAACAAAGTAGGCGACCTCTGGTGGTCAGTACTGATACCATCAAAAGGGTGAACAACATTTCACGGATTGGTTTATTAAACCAATCCGTTGAAATCATGCACCAATCAAACTTTCATTTTTGGCGCAGCTGCAATGTTGTTCATCCTTTTGTCGGCCATGTTGCAACTAACAGCGACCTCTCGCGTTGACAATTCAGTCGCGAATAGACGAGGGCAGTAGCTGTTGAGGGGATGACGTGGTATATAGAATAGAAATAGAAGAAGTTGGAAGATGCAAGGAACATTTTACCAAAGCCGTACCTAGGACTAGGAAATTTATTCGCGCTTGTTCATTTATTTTTTTAAACAAAAGACACCTAACAATTTGCGTTTTCTCTTTTGTCCTATTTTGTACTTTCTTTTTTTTTGCTTTAGTTATTTTCGTTGGAAGGCAAAAAAGAACAGAGAAGAAGATCGATCAATTTTCGTTTCCTTGTCCGCAAAAAAAAAAGTTTGCTTTTTGCATTTATTTATTTATCTATTTTTTTAAAGAAAAAGAAAGGGAAACCGAGAGGCGATCGATTTCATAATGAATTTCGACGAAAAAGGAACGGACTAAACAAAATCGTCTGTCACAGGTTTTCTTTCTTTGTCAAACGAAAAAGAACCCAAGACTATCGGGTCATCGTGCAAATAAAAGTTATTTATGACGACGATCTTTGTATTCTTCGTGGAGTGACAAAAACGACAGGAAGAAAGAACCAACAGCAAATTTAAAAAAAAAGCAACAAAAGACCATCGAAGATTTATTTATAAAAAATGATGGCCGGTTTTCCTTTCTCCCAACGGCAAATACAAACAAAAAAAGCAAAAGACCATCCCCAATCATCAGCATCAATAAAAATTTATTTAAGGCTCACGACTTGCAGTCACAAAATTTCTGAGGAGCTAAAGGGTAAGGGGAAGGAACAGTCGGTAGGCGTGTCGCTGATGAACCCTCAGCAAAATTTTTTACGGATATTATTATCAGACAAGTGTATGTGTGTGTCTTTACTACGTGCATTCAGTGTTGCTTAAAGAGACCATTTATTTTTCATTCGAGAACGGAACAAGTTTTAAAATTAAATAAAAATCGGTAAAAATGCAAAATATTGTACGAAACATTATTATTATTTTAATTTTTTTTAATGTTTACTACTTCAACAGTTTATTTTTGCAAGTAAAAATGTCATTTTCATTAAAATTTTCTGTTTTATTAAAAACAAATTTTCAATAAAAGTTGCTGATTAAAATCAGTGATTTTAATTAAATTATTTAAATCAGTTTGACCCTAGTTATACATAACTGAAGAAGAAAAGGAAAATAAATACAAATTAACAATATTTCAAACTCATTTAGGTGTATTTCTTTAAAGATTTTTTTGACAGTGTCATCAGCACTATCCGATTTTTTCTTTCATTTCACACACTGTCTAATTTGTCTCATGAAAACAGAAAATGTCGATTTATTACGGCTAAGACCTTTATAACGGGACATTTACGGCTAAAATCTTTATAACATATTTGCGTCCCGAGTGATTTCTCGGGGACAACGGGACAATCGCTTTAATAACGGTACTGTCCCGTTGAAAACGGGACATATGGTCACTTTAGTGTTGCTATCTATGGACCAACGAGTTAAGAATAACAGGAGAGAGTCATACTAATAGTAGTTTCTCGTCCAAATTGGTCACTAAATATGGCCGCTGTATGTCATAGATAGGCGCACACAATCGTTTTACAAAATTCTGTTTTATCTGTCCTAATTGACGAAACTGAACGCAATAAATCTAATGTGCAGAATATATAAGATTCTTTACGGTCAGTTCTAGTGATCAGATCAGTTAAAATACAGTTAAAACAAAACGAAAACGCCTATTGAAAACTCGTTACTAAGTACCAGGGCTTCATTTTTTTTTAGAAAAAGAAGTCAAGAATATTTACTATAACGTTATACTTACTAAATACAATTTCATAATTCTCTGCTACAATTGTTTGATTTCTTTCTGAAACATATGGAACTTTTCGATTCGCTTATGGTCTCTATTACAATAAACAAATAAATCGCGGCACTTATTACTTCTTTCGCAGTAAAAAATAATATAATAATTAATTATTTTAAGTGCGCTGCTTTCAATACCTTGTTTAATGTCATTCATATCCTTTCATGAATACTCTATTTACTGCATGAGTCATATAATTGGGTGTAAATTTTTTTTATCAAACCTTCATTAAGCCAAAACAAAGCAATTAACCTAATATATCTTACGGCCGGTATTGCCAACGCTTTAAGGAGACCTTAAATTTAAGTCGTGTTTAGATTGTGACATTTTTGCTTGGTTTGTATAACTTCAATCACATTCTAAACACGACTTAAATTTAAGGTCTCCTTAAAACGTTGGTAATACCGGCCGTAAGTATCACAATGCTCCCTTAAAAAGATACAGGTTATTAATGTAAACATGTTTATTTATAATTTGGAAAGTAAACATTTGAATTTTTAATGTCTAGTACCCTGATTTTGCTGGTCAATTTTAATTTGAAAACAATATCAAGACAGCGGCTGTCATAAACAGTCATTAATTTTTTGTATCTTGTTAAGGGAGCATTAAGATGTGTGAAGTTAAATTGCTTTGTTTTGGCCTAAAGAAGCTTTGGTAAAATTTCTTACACCTAATTATGATTCACCCTGTATAATTTGAAATATAGCAGTATTGTGTGCTGCTTTGCTATGTTTGTTCACGTTGTTTTGGTTTGAAAACGTTTTCAAGCATATAAAACAGTATACCGCCATTATTTCAAAATTAACGTCACTTTAAACATAGAACACTTATAAACGCGAACCACAACTTACTTTACCGGATTATCTCTATTAAAACTAGAGCTCAAGACTTAGCACGTTGTCACAAAATGGCTCACCTGCACGTCTTTCCAAATTTAAATTCCCGCGGTTTGCTTTAAATAATCACACGACATGTGACTTCAATCTTTAAATTTGAAATTGGCGTAAATAGATCGTCTTAAATGAAAGCTCACCAAAACAATTTTTTAAATAAATTTGAAGATATCTCAAAATCGGTTACATTTAGGTACATGGAAGCCTTAACACTTTTTGTTTAGAACAATGTGCAGAATCAGAATTTGCAATAAAAAGTATTGCATTCCATTTAAAATAACAAAGTTAACCCCGACTTCCGGTATAATCGGAAATGATATACAAGTGAAAATATTTTAGTTTGAAATATCGTTTTCCCTTAGTGCAGTGTACTAATTTTCAGAATTTTTGTATATTCCCTTCCCCGAGAATTTTTAATAGGCCACTCGACTTGGGATACCCTGTATGATACGTGGCTGTCGTTATTATTTATAAAAACATTCAATTTATTTAGAAAAATTGTTGAATTCCTGTCAAATTTGGCTACAAATATACGTCTTAAAATTAAAATTATTTGTTTTTAAACTAATATTTTCAATATTTTAGCTGCAGTCCCGTGTAGAATATGATGTTTATTATACGTAGAAAAAAATCTGAGTTAATATAATGAATATTAATGCTGTTATATTGATTTTCTATTATGTTTTAAGGTGGCTACGGACGATGCGTGAATTCGTGATTCGTGATGCGCGGTTCTTGATTTGTCAAGTTCGTAGTAATTCCTAAATCAATGGCTACACACTATGCGTGAATTCGCGATTCGTTATGCGCGCGTTACGTGATTTGTCAAGTTCGTTGTAATTCGTAGTAATTCCTAAATCAAAACCACCAAACTATAGCGAATTAATGAATTGATCAATGTCATATATTAGGTCAAGGACGTGGTCATCAGTCCACTCGTATTCTTGTTGAGACTCTGAATATTCTTGAGCCATTGTTAAAATAACAAAAATACTTCATTACACACGGGACGCTAGAATAAAATGAAGAATCACGAACGCATTTAAACACGAATAAGCGAACTACCACGCATCAAGCGCGAATTTCATTGCATCTGAGGTTCGCGGAAATGCGCAGCCTTTGATGTCCGTCAACTTACCGCCTCCAAGAGCGAATCACTGCGAACACACGAACCACGTTGTTTACGAATCGATTTTAAACGAATAAGTTCCTACGCACTATTCACGAATTACGAATCGCGCATCACGAATCGCGAATTCACGCATAGTCTGTAGCCACCTTTAGGCGTATACAGACGTATACACAGCTGGTCTAACCAAGACTAGGAATGCGTTTCTTATGAGTAAATGAAGGATGGAATAGTAGAAAGCGCATGAGTAAACGAAATAGCTACATCAATCGACGTTGCCGATTGATAACACGGGCTACGCTCCGGCCGCTGGCGCCGCTCGAATTCCTAGCTTCTTACGCAACATTGTAATATCTCTATTTCACTTCCACACAAGTTTCAATGAGCCTTTCCTTCATTTACTCACAATTAAGCGTATCCCTAGTCTTAGTCAGGCCAGCTGTGTATGTATAGGGAAGCAAGTCGTAGCCTTAAACCCCCCATACACGCTCGAGCATGTTGGGCGAGCATGTTGGTAAAAGCAGTTGGAAGCTGGCTCGGCGAACATGCTTGAAGGTGTGTGAGAATGTCGAACATAGTTGGCGGTTGGAATGCTGTGCTCGTTGTGCGGCTTGCTGATCCCTACCAACATGTACCGAGCGTCGAACATGTTGGGACGTGTATGGTGATTTGGCGAGCCTGTTGGTGATTAGCTATAGTTTCTCATAGTCGTGTGAGAGGTGTACACCAATTTCTCGTATTCTGTTGTAATTTTTCTTGCTCGTTTATAGCAATTTCTTTTAAAAGAGGCATATGATTAAATTTCTTGCGTTCTAGAAGCCATTTTTTCGACCACATACGCCTCTGTTTTTTCACTTTTGTTATTCAAGGGTCGTCTAACAAACAAAAGCCGCCCACAATCGCAATCGTAGTTTCTAAATTCATCGTCCAAGCAATGAGGCTCGCGGTTTTAAATTTTGAACTGAAGTTGGTTAAGTTCGGTGCGTGCGTGTGTGGAAACCGTCGAGCATGCTCGGTTCGAAGTTGGGTTTGAGGTAATTTCTGCGAGCCGAGCATGCTCGAGCGTGTATGGGGGGTTTAAAAAAGAACGATAGTTTTTCTATTGATTCCTTGTTGAAAACAAAAGAAAAACAAAAGAATTTTTGGATCGTTTTCATATTTTTTTTCGTCTTTTTGCGGCATCAAAAGTAATGAAAGACGAAGAAAGAAAAGCGAAACATTGTTTGATCGTTCCTTCTGGTTCTGGATTGAAGAGGAAACGCAAATAACGTAATACAAAATTCCAAAATTAATTCATTTTCATGCAAAAAAAAGCATCAAACTGGAATTTTTTTCTTAAATACTTCTTCATTCTATTAAAAAAAGGGACGCGTTTTAATATCATTTGAAGTTAATAAATAATAAAGTCAAGCATAGAATTCGAGCGGGCGCACAAAAAAAAGTTGCTACAACGGGAAGGGCATGCTGGTAGAGATGTGAACGCAAAGACTGTTTGTGTAAAACTTAAAACGCAACAAGAACATCTTTAGTTACGAATAAAAACTTATAAAAATGATTCATCTGTTGTTTTCGAACCGGCGCGGCGCGCGCGGGCGACGCGACTCCACCATTGTTATGCAAAAAAAAAATGGTTTTTGAATATTCCAAAAGATGGCGCGGCGCACGCCGGTTTTTCTTTTAGTTATTTACAGTAGGTTTACGCACCGTCAATTTTAAACAAAGCATCACGAGAAAGAACATAAAAGCACTTACCTTTTCGCCGTCACATTCCCTTCGTGATGCTGAACCATTCATTAACTTCTGCCCTCGCACACACTACACATACACACTGGCACACACGCACATAATACATATATTTAACGGAACGCACACGTGCGATTGTACTAAACAGAGCGTTTTTCCGACGCGCGTTTTCCGGACGCGAAAAGTGTTTCGATTTACTTAAATAATAGAACAAAGCGAGTCCACTGCTTTCGGCGAGCATTCGTGACTAACTAGTGCGTGGCAGCGATTTTCAATTTTTTGTTAGGCACGGCCAATGCGATTTGTACTTTTTTTACATACGCAGTTGCCTCTCGTTTACTTATTTTAAATCGGCCTGGAAGAGAGCGGGCGCACAAAAAGCTCACAATCGGTTTTTTGTCGCGCTAGGCCCCTGCCATAGACGGACAGCTATGTTCGCAAAGATAAAAGCACGGATTAAAAATAGTTGCACAGGAACATGATGAGCTTTCTATGTTTTGAAATTCGTCTTTAGTTTTTGAAATTTTTCTGTTCTTTTTGCATTTTAAATTCGGCGAACGCGCTAATATTTAATGAATTGTTGGATGGCGATGGGGTGTGAGGGTGAAGGAAATTCGTTTATGAATAAATATGCCTGCTGGTCCTCTCAAAAAAAGAAAAATTAAGTATTTACTTTTGAAGCAGATATCGAAAGAAAAAAGCACCAGGAGAGTAGGGGGCGGATGATAAATATGTATGAAGCCGCCCCGGGGGCGCAGCTTTTTGTACTCTCTCTCTCTGCTCAATATTCCTCTCGTGCCGGCGTCCACACACAAGACTTCTGTTAATATTTAAAGCTCGATTCACGAAATTAAGCTTTCACAAGTCGAAACTCGTCCGTCACCGATAAATCCGTTCCCGGCAAAGTTTAATTATTGCGCCGACACTTTTTGAAATTTGCTTTTTTTTGTGGGGGGGAGGCGAGTAACTGGAAGGACGCCAGCTTTGATTCTTGAAAAATCAATAATAGAGAGTTTCAGCGCAGCACTCGACTCGTTAATTTTTATTTCCCCCCCGACCTGGCGATATGTAAAATTTGATTCAAAACACGCGTCGAACTCGCGGGGTCTTTCTAGAAAAAAAATACGTCGAGTTTGTGCCCATCATAATTCATATTCTTGCGGCGTTCAAGGTGTAAATTTCTTTTCGACGGAGGTTTTCCCCTCGCCGCGCGTTTCCAGCAACGATCAAATTTCAAATCGTATATCAAACGGGAGAGACTCATCGTCCGTGATTATTATTTATTTGTTGTGGAATAAACCGAACGTAAATCAACTGGATGACGTTTTCGGTCCATTAAGTTTCAATCGATTTGTAACATTAACAACCGTTGTCTGCAGATAATTCGTGATGGGTATCAGGTAATCCGGGCTACGCTTCAGGACGACGACGACACAGTGTCAGGACCTTTCATTTGGGGTAAATTGCTGAGGTTTCACCCCCTTAATTTGATCCGATTAATCGCCATCACCTCTGAATATGTCTTTGTGACAAGTTCGATTTTTTTTGTACTATGTACGTGAACTCCCTTCAAATAGATACATTCATTCTAATATACATAATTCCATATTTTGTTCACGAAAATAACATAATTTTTGTCTCTTCCTTTGAAGAATTTTAAAACAAACAAATTCAAAAGTTACTTCGACTCGGTCTTACCAGTAACGCCATCTTTCAGTCGATATTTAAAAACGTGTGCTTCCTAAAATATTGTCTTATTGTCTACTTCTTGAAAATTCGGCTCTCGTAATTAACTAACAATTCGACCGTCTTTTGGTTTTTCTATTACTATTGTTTTGAAAGATTTCAAAAACCAAAATTCGAAAACCACTCAGCGCGCAGCGGTAACGCCATCTCTTATTCAATGCTTAAAATTGTTTACCTATTGAATTGTTCTCGTTATTGTTTTTCTTGAAAATTCAGCTCTTTTGATTCACAAACGATTCGACCGTCTTTTGTTTCTTTTTAATATTTTTAGCGATTTTTTTAATAACAAAATTCGAAAGTTACTTTGACTCGGTTTTACCAGTAACGCCATCTTTCAGTCAATGTTTAAAAACGTGTGCTTTTTATAATATTGCCTTCTATCTTTTTCTTGAAAATTCGCTTCTCGTAATTTACAGACAATTCGATCGTCTTTTGTTTCTTCTATTCCTATCGTTTGAAAGATTTTAAAGGAATAAAATTCGAAAGCCACTTAACGCCATCTCTTGTTCACCGCTTAAAATTATTTGCTTATTGAAGTGTTTCCGCTTTTGTATTTCTTGAAAACCAGCTCTCCTAATTAACAAACAATTCGACCGACTTTTGTTTCTTCTTATTATTTTTAATGAATTTTTTTTATAACCGCAGTAATGCCATCTTTCAATCGATGTGTGAAATTATTTTTTTTTTAAATGTCGCCTCTTGCCTTTTCCTTGAAGATTCGGTTTATCAAAATTAACAAACAATTCGACCGTCTTTTGTTTCTTGTATTCCTGTTGTTTTTGAAAGATTTTAAAATAACAAAATTCGAAAGCCATTCGGTAACGCCATCTCTTATTCAAGACTTAAAATTGATGGCTTATTGAAGTGTTCTCGTTTTTGTTTACCTTGAAAATTCAGCTTTCCTAATTAACGAGCAATTCGACAGTCTTTCGTTTCTTTTTATTATTTTTAAATAACAAAAATTTCGAATTGATTCGGTTTTACCAGTAATGCCATCTTTCAATCAATGTGTGAGATTATCTGTTTTTTTTTTTAATGTTTTTTCTTGAAAATTCGGCTCTCGTAATTAACAAACAATTTGATCGTCTTTTGTTTCTTCTGTCCTATTGTTTTGAAAGATTTTAAAATAATGAGAGCCACTTAGCGGTAACGCCAGCTCTTATTCGATGCTTAAAATTATTTGTATATGAAGCGTTCTCGTTTTTGTTTTTCTTGAAAATTCTCCTCATTAACAACCGATTCGACCGTCTTTTGTTTCTTTTTATCATTTTCAATGAATAACAAAATTCGAAGACACTTTGAATTAGTTTTGACGATGGTGCCATCTCTTAGTCAATGGTTTAAAATTATTTAATGTTTCCGAAATGTTTCCGATTTTTTTTCTTTGTAATTCAACGTTCATAGTTAACAAGTAGTCTTTTGTTCCTCTTTGTTATTATTATCATCATCAAACATTATTAAATTTGCTTTAAGAATTTACGAAATTCGAAAGTCACTTTGAATCAGTTTTCGCAGCAGTGCCATCTTTTAACGACGTTTACAATTGTTTGCTTTTTAAAATATGGACTCTTGTCTTCTTCCTGAAAATTAACTCTCCTAATTAACAAAAAAATTCGACCGTCTTTTGTTTCTTGTTATTATTTTTAATGAACTTTCAAACAACAAAATTCGAAGGACGCTGTCATCTTTTAGTCAAATTATTTACTTTCTAAAATGTTAGCGATTTTCTCTCGTTTTCCTTTGTAATTCAACTTTCATAGTTAACAAGCAGTCTTTTGTTTCTCTTCGTTATTATTACTACCATTTTTGGTAATGATAAATTACTACCATTTGGCAACATATGCTGCGTTCGAGAATTATACGTCGATACGATGCATCTGGAGCGTACGATCTCATCTTTCTCACTCACGATTTTGTACATATTTTGTATCTCGCTCATGCGTTTAAAAAATCTTGTGTTTGTATTATTTCCATAACTGACGATCAATATAAACACAAATTTTTTTAAACGGATGAGCGAGATACAAAATAGGTTGAAAATCAAAAATCGTGAGTGAGAAAGATGAGATCATGCGCTCCAGATAAATCCGACGCATAATTTTCGAACGCAACAAGTATAGGTATATTACGCCATAAAAACAAGAGAGGATCAACAATTACTGCCAGTTGAAGAAGTGAAACAATTAGATTAAAACAAAAAAAACATAAAAAAGTAACAAGTGTCTAAATAAAAACCTGGTCAAGTGGGTTGTGATCGAGAATTTATCCATTGCATTTATTATCCATTCACTCTTTGTCCTCGTCCCAGTAGGCGAGTTAGGGTGACATTTTTGTTGGTATCACAATGAAACATAGACGTTAGATGAAACGGTTATGTTTATTTTTAATTTCATGGTTATAATTTCAGTCCACTGACGGAGACGTTGTTGCCAGCTCGACTGTAGTGCATATTTTACGGTGCCATAGTCGGTGCTCCTTCGTATAATATTTGGCAACATAGTCAGATTAGTGATGTGGAATTGTCATTAATATTTTTAATGTCAGATTCTGGCATCTATCAAAATTCAAGCCAGCAACTTAACGAAACGAGAACACGGCCTACTGAGACGAGGAAAAAGAGTGAATGGATATTACATAGCAAAATTACTAAATGTAACCTACTTGACCAGGTTTTTATTTAGTTTAGACACGAGTTAGAAGGACGTTGAAAAAGTGTACATTTTTGATGATAAAATAAATTACTAACATTTGGCAACAGTGCATGGAAATGTCATGTGTAGGTATATTATGCCAATTAGTTGTAAAAACAAAAAACGTTCGACAATTGTTGCTAGTTAAAGAAGAGAAATAATTGAATTAAAATAAAAGTGCATTTCAAACTTCAAGAAAAAAAAAGCAAACGACGATTGACTTAGAAAAGCTCTGATTATTCTTTTTCTTTAAAAATGGAAAAAAAAAAACAAAAGACGACCAACATTTGCTGGCAATTAAACAAGAGAAACAATTGAATCATTATTTTGCGTTAAGTATTTTAAATAACACGAAATTCGGAAGTAGCTTGAATCAGTTTTCGCAGTGGCGCCATCTTTTAGCCAATGATTAAAACGATTTGCTTTCTAAAATATCTCTGTTTTCCTTTTTCATGTTTTTTTTTTTTTTATTTACGTAATTAAGCAACAATTCAGTTGTTCTCCTTCATTTCTCCCTAACATTTTATTTTTGCTTTTAAGAATTTTTAAATAACTTCTAATTCGAAAGTCAGTGACGCCGATGTTGAAAATTATTTGCTTTCTAAAATGTGTCCCTTTTCTTTTTCTTTTTATGTTCAATAGCGATTAAACTTTCGTAATTAATAAATGAGTTAACTGTTATTTGAAAACTTTTTAATAAGACGAAATTCGAAAGTCAGTAGAATGCAAATGTTTACAATGATTTTCTTTCCAAAATATTTCCGTTTTTCTTTTTCAATTTACGTAATTAATTAACAACAATTCCGTCAGCTTTCGTCTTTTGTTTCTCCTTATTTTCTTTTGCTTTCAGGAGCTTTTTAATAGCGTATGGTTCGAAAGTCAGTGGCGCCATCTTTTAGACGATGTTAAAAATTAAGATTTGCCTTTTAAAATGTTTCCATTGATTTAAACTCTCTAAAATTAATAAATAATTCAACTATTCTTTTTTCATTTCTCTTCATTACACTGGTCACCAGGTTTTTTTTCTTACACTCTGATACTTATGTACTTTTTTTTCTAATTCTGAAAATATTTTCAATAATTAGCCATCACGTCTGGTTTTTGAGAAATGTTTTTTCTTTAATATATTAAATTTTACTATGTCTAAAGATACTTTCTTTTATTAGTAAGTTAACACAAAATATCAATAGATTATCATGCTAACAGACATGTCTGAACAAGGTTTAACATATCTGGCTTGATTTCTCCTTTCTTCTCTGGAACCAATCAAATCAAGGAATTAATAGATTTGTGCGTATGTGGATTTGTAAGATTCTACAAACGGGTTATTTAACTCAAATTAAGTCAATTTATGATAGTCATACTAGTTAAACGTATTTTGTATTCGCAATGTTCCGTGTGTGTAACAGTTTTTATTATGCATGTGGAGAATTCACCGTTCATCAGCATAGAGGAAATATTGCTCCTTTAACAGAAAAAGCGTATCAGCTCTATTTTAAATAAAAAATTGAAAATTAAAATAAGTTGTGGACCCCTGACAATAAAATTGCTGCGCACGATGTGCTGTTACTTTAAGGAGCTGGTTAAATCGTAAGAGCCTTGCTGTACCATTTGCTAGGCCTATGCTTTGGCGTGAACAAAAGGACCATTTGACAGAATGTTACTTTTGCTGCACCAAGACTTCCGGGTTTCTAGCAAAAGTAAGAATAAAATTACTTATCCTAACTTGCCATGTGCCACTCGTCCAGTTCCTCATTCGGAAGCTTTGCCAGTACCACGACTTATTAATGTTTCGAATCAAGAAGATGTTGATACAGAGAAAGAAGAACACGTTTCAGAGTTGTCGAACTCCAATGAAGAATATCTGCCATCTGAAGAGGACACGCCTCATCTAATAAATCAATTGGAATTAAATTGAGATCTCGAACTAGGTCATTTATCAAGAAGTCAAGCAGAAATATTAGGCTCAAGACTGCGAGAATGGAAGCTGTTAACTTCGGCAACGCATATTTCGTATACCGAAATCGCCAGAAAGAATTGTCTCAGTATTTTTCAACCGAAGAAGGTCGTTCATTTTACAATAATGTAGACAATTTAATGCTAGCATTAGCTTACAAACACAAACCGGAAGAATGGCGTCTTTTTATAGATGCTTCAAAATTGAGTTTAAAAGCTGTCTACCCTTCCATTCCTATTGGTCATGCAATTCACTTGAAGGAATCATCGGAAAATATGACACGTCTCCTAGATAAAATCAATTACACAAGCTATAAATGGTACAACACTGTTGATCTCAACGTAGTTGCAATTCTACTTGAGCTACAACTTGGATTCACAAAGTATTGCTGTTTCCTTTGTGAATGGGACAGTCGAGCGAGAAATTTGCATTCTACTGTTAAGCAATGGTCAATCAGCAAACGATATTTTCCTAGGGTTAAGAACGTAGTCCATAATTCGCTGGTGGAGCCTCATAAAATACTTTTACCGCCATTACATATAAAGTTAGGTCTGACGAAGAATTTCGTCAAAGCAATGGACAAAGAGGGACCAGGATTTAAATACTTTATATCAAAAATTTCTAATATAGGTAACGCAAAACTTAAAGAAGGAATTTTTACAGGATTCCAGATTAAATTGTTACAACAAGATCGACAATTTGACGTAATTTTAAGCGGCTTAGAACGGCTGCTTGGAATGCATTTAAGAGCGAGACACAAAATCTGAAAATTACGAGGAAATTGTTAATGAACGTCCTAGAAGTTACCATGCATTAAGGCGCGCTAAGCGGAGCTAAGTTGAGCGAAACTAAGTTTTTTGAAAATTAAATCCAACGTAATCTTACGCGGACGAGGCAACCGAGCGAAGATAAACATTGTTTTTTATCTTTGCTATCTTAACTTCGCTTCCCTTAGCTTTAGTTACCACGTCCGCGTAAGATTACGTTGGATCTAATTTTCAAAAAACTTAGTTTCGCTCAGCTTAGCTTAGCTTCGCGTTCAGTGGCCGCCCGCCTTAAGACTGTAATATGAGCTTCAAAATACACTTTATGCATTCGCACCTGAACTTCTTCCCCCAGAATCTTGGCGATGTTAGTGATGAGCACGGGGAAAGATTTCATCAGGACATTTCCACCATTGAAAAACGCTATCAGGGCAAATGGAATAGCGAGATGCTTGCGGATTACTGTTGGAAGTTGATTTCGGAATGTTCTGGATCCCAATATAAAAGAAAAGTGAAGAAGGAGACTTTCTGAATACGTCCCACAATAGCATAGAGTTAGTTATTATTGTATCAACAGTATAGGAATTTCATTTGTTAATATTTTTCCGAAACCACACGTGATAAAGGAAATTTGTTTTTACAGTTATTATTAGCAGGATAAAATAAAATAATTCAAAAATTCGAAAGTCAGTTCGAATCACAGTAACGCGAACTGTTAGTCAGTGTTTGAAATTATTTGCCTCCTGAAATTATTATCCTTGGCAATCGACCTTTCGTAATTGCTCGTTATTATTATAATTTTTTTTATTTTAAGAGTTTTAATTTACGCAAAATTCGAAAGTCGAATCTGTTTTCAGAAAGCGTGTGTGTTCAGAGGATAGCGGAGTGCAAGGATTATAAAATAAAAGGTTTAACAAAAAATACTTTTAATACCTAATTAAATGTTGCACTCAAACTACTCAGAGATTACTTTTTATTGCTCCTAAGTTCCAAGTGCGGTCATAAAGTTACTTTCCAAACTTAGTTTAAAACTGTTGTTTTGACTGCGTCGAATTACTTTCGAACGAATTATATTTTTGCACTGGGGGGGTTCCGGGGGTAGGTAAACCGAAAACTTCCTTCACAGAAACCAGAAACACTGATGTAAATAAATAAATAAGTCATAGAAAACATTTCTGTATCGCTTACGTAATACGGCCGACATCTAATACCTGCTTAGTGAAGTCACGCAATGGATTCATTACTAATATAAATGCAGCAAAACGGATGGATAGCCAAAGGGGGTATTAATTTATGACGTACCCACGTAATAACCGGCTTGAAAATCGACGTCAAAGGCAACTTTAGTTTTGCGTCATCCAGAAAGCACGTCATTAATTTGAAGGCTTTACAAAACAAAATGACAATTTAATAAGTCGATTGTACAAATTGATTTTGTTTCTTTAAATTCGGTGATGCATGTAATTAACGTAAGCACAAGAAGTTCGCCGATTAAATCCCACGTTAAACTCTCTGTTGCAATTACGATCAATAGCCTTCTAATTACGTCAGTGCTGTTGATTCTTCCCACAAATTCCCACGTGATTATGTGTGCAGTTGCAGCCGAGCTTTCAATTCTACCCCCCCCCAAGATAGTTTCTGGTCAAAAATAATGAGGCTTGGCCTTTTCTACGCACTGCACATATTGACTTAGTCTATTAGTCTAATAGATTTTTTTTTCTTAGTACAAATACAGACTAATGGTATTATGGAGCTTTTACTATACTAGGGGTAAACAGAATTACCAACAAAAAATACGCTTTCGACTTACAAATTGAAAGCAAACATTCAGGATCAATATGACAACGATTTACTTAATTGGTGGAAATTCGCAGCGATTTGTTTACTGGCACGTGCTGCACGGTAAGTGCAATAAGGGCAGTTCGAACGCAATCATTTTACTGACCCCTTGGTTGGTTGTAAAGAAAACAAAGGACGGCCCATAAAATCTCGGGCTAACAGCTCACATAACTTGTTGAGGAGGGCGAAGCCGGGGGGACGGCTCGGTTTCTGACGATAATAAACTGCCATCGGCAGTTTGAAGGTCGGCCGGGGCGAAAGCTGCAGTTTTGCGTCCCGGCGGACGACGTGGCGCCTTTGTACGTCCTAGAGACGAAAGACGCCGAGAACAACGCCACATATTACACCCCACGATAAAGCGAAATTCTTAAATCGAATTCGTTGAACCAATTTATTGTTCACCATTTATATTATCTTCAGAATACGAATGTTCATGAAAACATCCTGCGTAATCGTAGGTGGGCAGTTTTAACGAAAAGCCAAGCGTGGGCAGGGTAAAAGAAGCTTTCCCTAAACGTTGGCGATACGTCTTGTGAAGTCGACGTTTCTCAGCAAAAACCTCGATAATTCACATACACGATCTACGCACCAACACAATTAGGCGAGAAGTAACGCCGTGCAACAAAACGAAACGGGTTGATGCGGGGTAATCGCAGATGAAGTCAGCGTCGACCAATAGCAATTGGTACACATGCCCATATAAGTATGGGCATGTGGGAAAATTAACGTTTGCTATTGGCCGACGTCGACCTCATTTGCGATTACCCCGCCTCAACCCATTTCGTTTTGTTGCACGGCGTTACTTATATGGAATGTGGGAAAATTAACGATTGCTATCGGTCGGCGATGACCTCATCTGCGATTACCCCGCATCAACTCTTGCCACAATGAACTTTAAATTGGGCGAAATTCCCAAATGTTGCCAAGTTATTTCGTGCGAGATTTTGAAACGTATGATGAAGTACGAAAATAAAGCAAACTTCGAACGGAATAAATAAAATGGAGGAATTAATAAATGGGAGGAGAAGATTATTAGAAAAGTGATAAATGCACTCGGCTTTCTACACCTGTAACGAAGTGACCACTCCATTACCAAAAATACTATTCATTTGCCGTATTTGTACATATTTAGTTAGGAGATGTATATATGAATTAGCCTGTATATTTAGGATGTGTTTGCGCAGAGTTATGAAGCATAATTTAGGAGGGATTTCCAAAAAAAGTAGGGCTCCCCACCACGCGCAAGCCTTTATTAAGCACGTTTTAGAGAGTCATCCGCTAGCTCATCGAGCCGCCGGTCGTGGCTTCAAGAGAGTCATCCGCCGCGCTATCGAGCCACCGGACGTGGCTTGAAAGCAGTGACTCGCCGGTCGTGCCTCGAAACTTTGCACATTTCAACAGATAAGTCACAATTGTAACTTTCATCAGACCATTGTTTATTGACACGCCTTGTGGACATGGAGGCAATGAAGGAGTTGATGTTGAAAGAGGAATAAACAACAGATCAGGAAAAGCATCCCACAAATGAAGACTGCGCCATCTAGTTCAAGTACAAGGAAGTTATTTGTCCCCAAAAATAAGACCACGGCGGCAGGAAACGACGATTATAGCAAAGAAGAATGAAGAAGACCTGAGCGGACTTAGAGGGGCGAGGGGGGGATAGGCCGCATTTGGGCCTATTCCCGCAAGGGAAAACAAACATCAAATCTAAAACGTTGTCTTTCATTTTTGGAAAATTGAACTTTCGAGTGTCTCCAAAGTCCTTTCTACTTTTAGCAAAAAAAGAAACAAAATTTAATTTCTTGATAGGTTTAATCAAAGTGAAGTTTTTTTATTAATATAGCGTTTTCGATTGACTGCCCTCTCAGAGAATTCTTGTCTTATTTTAACGTCACGTAATAAATAAGGGATAGAGATATTCTAAGAGTGTTCTAGAGCAGTGGGACGTGGAATTTATTTTGTGCATGAATTTTTTTTTTGCTTGCAAGTAGGTACCGCTATCCATATGCTTAATGTGTAAGATAAAGAAACCACGTTTTTGCATTTAAATGGTCGACTTTCCATTTTCGTCAACTTTAGTGACCACTTTTGTCAATTCAGTGACCATTTTGGTCAAGTTCAGTGACCACCTTGGTCAAGTTCAGTGACCACTTTGGACAACTTCAATAACCACTTTGGTCAAGTTCAGTGACCACTTTCATCAACTTTAGTGACCATTTTCAAAATGACCGTCTTTTCTAGTTATTTTCTTTCCGACATGCTTAAATGGTCGACATTTCTAGTGATCTTCTTTCCGACAAGTTTAAATTGCCGACTGTTTTTGGTGATTTTCTTTCTGATAAGTTTAATCAAATTTAACGCCTGTCAAATAAAAGTTTAAATGCCCGAGTTAGATGTTTAAATTTCCCGCCAATATTTTGCACTAAAATGGCGGCTGATTGCGGTACTGTAATTATTTAGTGACGGTAGTACTTATTACTTAAAGCGCCATCTATGGAACGACAGTGTCACTTTTCCCGTAACCTTTTTACAGTTGTAAACGAAACAAAACAAGTTAGTTTGAGCATTTTTCTTTTAAGAATGAGCTGAGTAGTTAGGAAGTTGTGTGAAATGGAGAAAGAACAGCAAGATTTCCAGCAGCTTTTCTATAAACACGAACTGATCCCTTAAAGCGCCATCTGTTGTGCGACATTTGAAGCTTCCCTGCCGCAACATGGCCAACTCCATTAACACTCACTGACGTGTATGTATGGCCGTTTCAATTCGACTTTTAAAAATTTTGGCGGTACTCCTCTCAGCGCCTCTTGTGAGTTTTTAAGTAATTGCAGTTGCCATTTCGTTACTATCAGTAGTTCTGTAGTATCTTTAATAGGGAGCGCTGAGGGGAGTACTCCACGGCATGCTTTCTGGAACCGAATTTTAGGCCATACATACACGTCAGTGAATGTTAATGGAGCAGGCCATGGCCGCAATTGTTTTGTTACAGTGTCTAAAATTTTCAAGCGAAACAAAAGAAACGCGTTTCTTTTTACGACTGCGATGATAAACGGATAGAAAGTTGTGAAACAAAAAATACAAATCGATCATTTAAAGCGCTGACACTGAAAGCTTCTTTGACACGATTTTTTTATTATTTCTAAAATTTTAAAGCGAAATAAAAGAAGTGAGTTGGGGCGTTTTTTTTTAAGAGAGAAAGAAATAGAAAGATTTTTCACAACTACGTGAGCGTCGCGTAAAGACGAATTTATTGTTCAAAGCGCCATCTATGTAGCGACACGGTCACTTTGGGCACAATCTTTTTACAGTTTTCAGAAAATTAAAAACGAAACGAAAGTTTTGAGCATTTTTCTTTTATCAAGAATGAGTTGAGCAGATACGAAGTTGTGAAATAGAGAAGGAACAACAAGATTTCTAACAGCTTTTCTATAAACACGAATTGATCGCTTAAGGCGACATCTGTAGTGCGACATCTGAAGCTTCTTTGCCACAATTGTTTTCTTTCTATGAATGCGATGATAAACTGAGAGAAACTTGTGAAACAGAAAAGGCGACTTTCGACGTTTCGATTGGGTTGACCTTGAAATTTCAATTGGCTTTGACCTCCTCCCTTAAAATTCTAATTTTTCAAAGATTTTTTGTTTTTTGCATTGGGTTGGGTTGACCTTCACCTTTGGCCTTTTTGGCCCTCGTCCCTTGGCATTTCAATTTTCTAAGATTTTCCCAATTTTTTTTTTTTGCTTGTATTGGATTGACCTGGACCTTTGACCTTTTGGCCCTTGTACCTTGAGATTTAGTTTTTTTTACAGATTTTTCTTATTTTTTCCTTGGCTTGGGTTGACCTTGACCTTAGATTTTTCAACCATCGTCTCTTGAAATTCAAACTTCTTTCTTATATTCAAATCATCGCCACTTTTTATTTTCGTTCCTTGCAATCGATGAACAACCGATCGTCTTTCGTTTACGTTACCTTAGTTTCCCTTGACGCCCCTGTTTGTTTCTTTATTAATCCCCAATTATCTTGAAGAAGTAACTAAAGTTACTGTTAGAAAAAATTCTAGGAATTGGTACGTGAGTTTCAACGGACAAAAAAATGGTGAATTCGTTTGTGAACTCACAAACGGTGAGATTGTCGATAAACTCTTCTGTGAACTGTCAAACTTGTCAAAGATAATTCGATTTACTGAAGTATTCTGTATAAAGAGGTTAATTTTCTCGCTTTCTCTAATAGGGTGAGTACAAACATCGTTGTTTTCGTAAGTTTCATACCGTTCGTATTTTTTTATTAACTGTCAAAGTTATCAAAGTGTTTGAAAAGCATCCTCCGGTTACATAATAAATTTCGACGCCCTCCCGAAAGGGGATATTTATAAAGTCCAAATCAGCCTCGTTGTGTGTGAAGCTTCACGCACGAGAGCTTTGATTAGGCTCTGCGGAACTGGAATAATTTATATCCTAGCGGCGACATTCCAGCGGATTATGCGCTGCTTCCTTCCGTCGCGGCGCGTCGCGTCGTCGGAGTTCCTCAACTACTAAAGGTCGAATTTGTTTACTCAACTTCGACTTACATATTTTTTAGCATCAAATAAAAAAGGGAGTACACAAAAGAGAAAATATGATGTTACCTACCAGAAAAAACTGAACAGTCGGAAAAAAAATGGGCACAGCAACTAATAGGTGTCTCGTGTAGGTGGATAGGGAAAAAAGCTTTCGCCTTTGTAAGCGTTCATATTGTTGGCCTTTTGCCGAATCTAGATGATGCGCAGTATTCAGGGGCCGCCCCTATTTCTTTGTTATGTTAAAATTCGAATTTGTTTGTAATTTGGTGGTAAGTGTAACCCCCCCAATAAAATCGTCTAGACGTTTGTTAATGAAAACCAAACACAAAAGACCTTACACCGCCCCGTCGGCCCCGAAATGACCGGGAGACTAATGGAGGCCGATTATCCGAAATTATGCGTGATTCATTTATTAATAAAGTTATTTTGTTCGGGATTAGTGGAGAGGCTTGATTACGGTTTCGGCCTGCGGCTTAACGCGAGATTTTTCTCGGACTCCCCTTTTAATGAAATCGGGTTTCCACTCGTACTGCAGCTTAGTGGATTGGTTGGTGCCTTCTTCTGTCGATCACGTGGATTAAAGGGATGTTTTCTTGTAGCGATTTTCCCCCGATCCTAATTTAAGGATCTTTGTGTGCGCGCTCGGATTAATTATTGCAAGTTAGAGACGGATGGATTCTTTTTACGTTCGACTTCTCTTTAATTATAAAATTCACTCCTTCGATTTCAGGGATACGAAGGACTAAATTTATTTAAAATAGAAATAAAATGAAAAAAGCAATCCAATTTCAAATGCGCGGCGTGGAAAAAAAGCTCTAGCTAGTTAAAAACGCGGCGGTGATTGTTAGTAGGAAAAAATTCAATTGGGATTCCTTTCATTGTTGCCTCGTGCTAGACTCCGAGTGCTTTGTAAATTAAATTAATCCACGAAGAGCCAACCGAACTTCGGCCCGAAAATTTTTTAAACAATAAATTAAACGATCTATGACAAAACGAACATTACAAGTACACGCGTCTATTGAATCAAAAATTTATCGCCGCCTTGATTAATGGGCACCGCACGTATTTGTCAGGAGCAGTGAAACTAACGCGAAAATAATTTTTAGTGGCCGTTATTTACGCGCAAAGTATTTACCTCGCCTAATTAATTGCCGCTCGGTGGTTCACAAACGTGATAATTTCGCGCCGGCTTCTATGATGCCATCTGTGGAATTTTCCAGAAGGAGGGAGGGGGAGGAAAAACTGCTATTCCACGGCGGACCATTCTTAGCTTAATTATCCTTCGCCTTTAATATATTTCATATTTTATAAACTCAATTAATTTTTGAGGCAATTAAAGTTGACGTCTACATCGAATTGGGGTTTAAAAAAAAAGTGTAAAAGTTGCGTTACTTTTTGCATGCCCCTCGTTTAAGAAAGGACAAAAATTTCATTAAACGATTATAATTTTGTTCGGGACGATTGTGTTCATTCTACTTAATTTGGGATCGAGATGAATTGATTTTATCTAAAAATGATTTTTTTTCTTAGTTTTATCCACAGATAATTTTTTTATTATGTGCCGATCGTATAAATCTGGGTTAAAAAAAATGAACGACGAAATGACGTGACACGACAAAAGCTGTAAGGCTGTTTCACGAAAGTTAGAAGGAGATAGCTTTATAAAAGTTCTTTGACTTGTCGATCGATTGATCGGCATATAGTAAAAAATGAACTGTACATTTAAGTGAAGTTACAAGCACTTTTACAACATCAAAATTGTTGATATTTGTAGTAAATAGTTTCAAAGAATCAATTAAAACAAATTAAGAACAGTAAAGGACCTAAAATAGAGCCTTGTGGGACGCCAGCGGTTACATTCTTCTTGGCAGTCGTTTTCAAAATTATAACTCGTCTGCGAAACTGCTTATGCTTAAGATGAAAAAATATATACGTATAAAAATGCTGAAATACGATTGGTTTAAGAAATGAAAGGTCGACTGTGGTTTGTTTATCCGAAACTAATAGCGTTTTCGATTCACTTGCACTGGTTGCACTCAGAGTATTTGCATCTTACTTTGACCTCATGTAATAAAACGAGATGAAGATATTCTGAGTGCACACTAGTGCAGTCAATCGAAAACGCTAATAGTGTTCAGTCCTTGAAATGGAGTGCTTACGAATTTCCTCCTACAAAATTGCTGCATATTACTGCAGAGAAAAATATCGTGGTGGCGGTGTTGCCATACTAGTTCGTGAAGATATCGAATTTAAATCAGTTCCTGTGCAATTATCACTTTGCTCTGACAAAACTTTTGAAGGTGCCTCAACTAAAATCATCATCAATGACTTCAACATAACCGTGGGATGTCTCTACAGATCACCAGGAGCGGATTTTCCCAGTTTTAAACGAAATTTGGACTTTTTTTAAACAAATTTGTCAAAGATAACTGCCCTGCATTTGTATGCGGTAATTTTAATGTTGATTTTAGTGTGTCAGGTAGTGCTGACGAAATTTGGCGTAGTATATTTAGAGCTTACGGTCCAGTAAAATGTATTAGCGAGCTTACAAGAATGACAGGTATCAATGGTAAGACTGTGGGTAAGAGACTTGATAATTATCTTCTCTAACGTTAGCGTCAATTCGTTGATTCCAAACTTCAGTCTTTTCTGATCTCTCTGATCATTTTGTGCAATGTGTAACGTAACTTATTTAGTTCCATGTACCGTAGCCAATCAACATGATGTCTCACTCTCTCGTAATTTTAAAAGTCAAAAATCGATTGAAACATTCAAAAATTTGCTTTCGTTGCAAGATTGGTCTTTGGTGTATTCACAATTTCTCGACAGCAACTCTAAATTTGAATTATTCCATGATATTTTTATTCAAATTTTTGAAGAAGCTTTTCCGCTCAAACGTTATAGGAAAAATAACCTCAGTGGTATTCAGAAATCTAAACCGCATCATTCGTATCATAAAGCACAAGCTTTTGATGAATATTTCGTTAATTCGGTAAGTAACCTGATTAAAAATAAACAAACTACGTGCCCTGTCTCAGTGAAGTTGGCCCAATCCTTTTTTCAGAAAATATTTCTTGTAGAAGAAAAATTTATGAAAATCAATACAATTTTGCAATGATATGGGAATTGTTTATTAACTTTTAATATATAAAACTAAATTGTAACTGATAAAAAATAGGAACACGAAGGTACAGAGCCCCAATAAAGAGATGTCTCCCCCCTTCCCCCCTAAAATGTTTGTCCGCCTACTCGGCATAATGCTATCGCACTCGGTAGGGAAGACGTTTTTTCTCTGGATGACTGTACATCTAATATTACACCAAAATAGAAAATCGACGAAAATTAAAGATAAAGCTACCATTGCGTTGCGTCGCCTTTTCGACTTATTATCCAGAAAACCATGAGATGCATACTTGCTTCTCGAAAGACAAGAATGAACCTGCTATAAACTTTTACGTTTAAACATTGCGCGCTTTATTTATATGAATGCAGTACGTGTTAGTTATTCGTTCTCTTTAGAAATCATAAATTGAAAAAGAATTATTTAACATATTCAAATAAATGTTTTAAACGTAAGTACATATTCAATATTTTGGCTCATATAACTTATTTTTTGACTCTTCATTGTGGCGTTTAACGTGTTAATAACTAGACCGTATACATGGATAAAAAAAAAAATATAGTTGACATGTCTATAATAAAATAATCTAGGACGGTACAATCACAGACTGCTTAGAATCTGTTTTCGTTGATAAGAGGCATGTTTGAAAATATCAGTTGTTTTGATATAATACATTTTGGTAACATTAGTTTTTAACAAGAATGAAACATAACATTTTTGGCGCAGTCTCGTAAAGAATTTCGATCTAGAAACTAATTTTTAATAAGAATGGCTACGGATGATTTAGTAAAAGCACTACTCGCATCAATGATAGAAGAACGGGCACAACGTGATCAACAGCATCGCGAATTGATCCAAATGCTCACAGGAAGGCAAAACTCCAATTTAGAAGGAGGTGATTCTACTTTCATACAAACGTCGTTGAATGTACCCATTTTTCAAACGTTTAATCCTAAGGAAGATTGGCGAACATATTACTCAAGACTCATGCAGCATTTCGAAGCTCATCATGTGTTATCAAAAGAAAGCAGACGAGCATATTTTTTGTCATGTGTCGGCGACGAAACTTTTATACTTTTACAAAAATTATTTGGCTCATCTGACATCAGCAAACAAACCTTTACTGGTACTATCTGCAACTCTAACCGAACATTTTAAAGAAAAAACGCATCCAATGACCGCTCGAGTCAAATTTCGCAAGACGCTTATGTTAAAGGACCAGTCCTATGCAGAATGTGTCGCCGAACTTCGAGGTTTAGCTCGTGAATGTCAATTTAATTGTTCACAGTGTCAAAATGAACTGATTGACGAACAAATTCGTGACATGATTATTTTACATACTCTTCATCCTCAAGTCCGAACTGCCGCATTACAAACGGAATCTCCTACATTAGAAACTGTTCTACGTCAAGCACAAATTTTTGAAGCTACTCTCGCCGCAAATCAGACGATTATAGGAGACAACACCCAAGGTGAAGTAAATCAGATGTCAAGCGAATATTCTTGTCGTAAAAGTCATAAAAATCCTAATCTCACCTCAGACTCAGACTCATTTCGATCGAACAACAAAGGAGCCAGAACGCAGCAACCCTATATTTCAAAATTGCCTTCATGTCCGCAATGCAATTACCAACGCAAGCGTTTCGAATGTCGATTTCGTAATGCTACTTGCAACAAATGCAACAAACGTGGACACATCGCATCCGTGTGCATGTCTAATTCTAATAAAACGAAAAATTTCGACAGTAAAACACATGAGTTGATCATCTCGAACATCGCACCAGGTAAAACATATTCTGTTGAAGATTTATTCCACAAACTTCAAAATGGGCAACAGTTCTCAAAAATTGATTTGGCTGACGCATATTTACAGCTTGAACTTGATGAACAGTCAAAACAGCTCACCGTGGTCAATACACCTCATGGACTCTACCAGTACGACAGACTTCCATTTGGCATTGCGAGTGCACCCGCAATTTTTCAACGGTTCATTGAACAGCTCACAACTGGACTTCGCGGCTGTGCAACCTGGTGCAACCAAAGCTGAACATCTTGAAACACTGAATGAATTGTTCATCCAATTGGAAACAAATGGTCTACGCTGTAATTTATCAAAATGTGATTTTTTTAAGGCCGAAGTTGAGTATCTTGGAAACATAATTAGCTCACAAGGTATTCGTCCATCCGAATCTGGAATTAGAGCAATGAAGAATCTTCCTAAACCAAAGAATGTCAACGAACTGCAATCATTTCTGGGGAAAGTAAATTACTACAGCAAGTTTATCCCAAACTTTTCTCAAATCGCTGGTCCACTCAACATACTTCGTAAGAAGAACACCAAGTTTTCATGGGAATCGTTCAAGAAAAAGCATTTGAAAAGCTGAAGCGACACATTATTGGTGCCACCACACTAGTACACTACAAGCCAAACTCGCCGCTCATCCTAGCAACTGATGCATCTTCGTACGGTATTGGTGCTGCACTCTCGCATCGTGATGAATACGGACATCCAATCGCATTCGCATCCAAAACGATGAACAAGCATGAATTAGCTTACAGTCAAATTGGAAAAGAAGCTCTGGGCATCATTTTTGGTATAAAGAAATTTCATGAATATGGCCTCAATTTTGAACTTATTACGGATCACGAACCGTTGGTATCGATTTTTCACCCAGACAAGAAATTACCTGCAACATCACTCCAGCGTCTTGCTCGCTGGGCTATTTTCCTTATGGCTTATCGGTTATCGATCAACTGACAAGCATGCGAATGCTGACGCACTATCATGGCTTCCATCTGGTTCAGACACTTCATTTGATAAAGAACAAACAGCATGTATGTTCTTAGAAAATATTGCGGAAGAAACTGATTTTCCAGTCGATCTAGAGCGCATCGCAAAAGCAACAGACCAGGATCAGATTCTCAGTGCAGTAAGACACTATAGGGCCAGTTGTACAAAGGAGGTTTAAACTGACGCTCAACTGAACCAGGTTCGCATCAAATTTTATTTATGAATGCATTAATTACCATATGTCATTAAGATCCTATGCGAATTTGTTTGCTTTGAACCTGGTTCAGTTGAGCGTCTGTTTAAACCTACTTTGTACAACGGGCCCTATGTCGAACATGGTTGGCCAGAAAAGCTGCCTCGGAACTTGACGATTTAAAACCAATTTTTGTACGGCGCGTCACAATCAGTCTCAAAGCTGGAGCACTTGTTTGGTTCACAGATCACACTCGCATCATCATTCCAGAATCATTACGCCCGAAGGTGCTAAAACTTCTTCACGATGGTCACTGAGGAATTATTCGGATAAAGCAACTTGCTCGACGACATTGTTGGTGGCCGAAAATCGAAAAAGATGTGGGGCCGGTATTATAAAGCCAAGTTAACTTTAACTATCGGTTTGTTCCTATGGCAACAATTGTAGACACAATTGTTGTTATGGCAATAAACTGGGAGTTAAAGTTAACTTGCTTTTATAATACTGGGCCGTGGAGAAACTCATCAAAGACTGCCAACATAATGCAACAAATCCCACTCGCACATATGAAAGTTGGCCTATTCCTACACATCCATGGCAACGCCTGCATATTGATTACGCAGGACCTTTCAAAGGTGACTACTATTCAATAGTAATCGACGCTTATTCAAAATTTCCATTCATTGTAATTATTACGACGCAAACTACAATTGAAGCTCTTCGAAACATTTTTCTCCCAGAGGAGCTACCGGAAACAATCGTATCGGATAATGGAACACAATTTACTTCGAAAACATTCAAGAAATTTTGCGAAACGAATAGCATCACACATATCACAACTGCACCTTTTCACCCTGCTTCAAACGGTGAAGCTGAACGTCTTGTAAGGACATTTAAAACGGCAATGAAGAAAAATATGTGGGAAGGAAATACTACAAAGAAAACAGCATATGAAAAACTACTGCACGACATCAAATCCACAAACTTGTAAGTCACCTGCAGAGCTTCTGCATGGTCGTAGTTACCGTACAAAACTTTCGATCATGCTGGAAGCACCTGACTACAAACCCTTCCCTGGTATTTGAACCACAAAATTTAAAATCAATGATCCAATTTATGTGAGACTGTATACAAACAATTCACATACATGGGTTAAAGGTCGCATCATTCAAAAAATTGGTAAGATGATGTACTTCGTCAGCACCACCAGAAACGGAACACATCGACGACATCAAAATCAGTTGCGCAAAGGCACAAACGACGGTACTGTTCCTAACTCGGAGACGATTCTTACAATCTTGCTACAATTTTACGAGAAGCATCCGAGGTTAAACAACAGAAGAAATTTATACCGACAGCAGCAGTTATGCATCACAACAAGAAACCACTGAAGCCATTCCCACAGTTGTAACTGAACCTTCTGTTTCGTCATCAGAACAAACTATACGACGTTCACGTCGCTATCGGCGTCCACCAGTTCGATATGTTCCCGGAAGTTGAACATTTAAGAGAGGAGGAATGATTTGTCTATAATAAAATAATCTAGGACGGTACAATCACAGACCGCTTAGAATCTGTTTTCGTTGATAAGAGGCACGTTTGAAAATATCAGTTGTTTTGATATAATACATTTTTGTAACATTAGTTTTTAACAAGAATGAAACATAACAATAGTGAACTTTTGTCTTACTTAAAAGTTGCAGCTGAAATGATCTACTCTGATTTTGGCGAACGTCTCTGATCTTAGAATTTCCGTGGTGCACTAGTTCCATTGCAGATGTAATAAGAATCGAATTAATAAATAATCTCGAGATTACAGATTTAACGACAACGTGAAAGTCTAAACTTCGTCGTGGGTATGAAAGTAATTGATTTTTAGATTATCCATTGAAACAAAGCTGTTCTGTACTCTGCATTTTCAATCTTCTCGTAGTTAAATGTAACACGTCAAACCCGTAGCATTATTAGTTATTCTTTTTTTAGTAACATTTGATTCAAAGTTTACTGTGACGTAAGACGTTCGATTCTCTCGTAGTCAATACCTATTTTTTCTAGTAACTGCTAGCTTTTATCTAGCGTAACGTTTTGCTTTCGGTTGTGGCCAGAGAGAGTATAGTATAGCAATGGGCGTTCTTCAAACACTTTCTTGTAAAGACGGGTGGAAGCGCGCTGGTGTAGGGCGACTGTCGAATCTCTCCAGAACGAAAAAAAATAAATTCGACCATCCAGCGCCGTTACGTTCTGCGCCCCGCCATCCCCAGCGCGCTAGAATGAAAGATCATTTTTTCCTGATTTCAGAAATATATAATACATATATTTGATATTTGAATATAAATATACAATACATATATTTGATATTTGAATATAAAGTATCAATAAATAAATAAATTAACATTCAAAAAATTTTTAAAAATCGATATACATACACTGTGGAACAAAAGTATGGAGACCTCTAAGTCCATTATTTAAAACTGTTATAAATCAGAACTTCCATACAAACTTAAAATTTCCGTTTATATAGAATTCTTAGCAAACGCCAACTTTGCTTTTTAAAAAAACGTGCGCCTCTTAATGTTACGAACTTACAAATGTTGAAATAATAATTCGAAAACAGTGAACGTTAGGTATAGGACATGTTACACATTTTATGTTAACAATTATTTAAGCAACTTAAACAAATAAAAAAATACGGGGTGCCTCATTTACAATTACGATTACAAAGTTGACAGCACTGGCGAAAAATCTGAAATATTGACAACACCGCCAACATCCTCTTGACATCCGTGCTATCACCTAAATTAAATGTTCCAAATTTCGCTTCGATAGCCCTAGCCGTTGTTGAGATATTTAGAGGTTTCCATACTTTCCTTCCACAGTGTATAATAAAATTCATAGCAAAGGATAAATAGTCAATGCGGGGGAGGGGGATGAACCACCAGAAAGTCGGAAACAAAGATAACGCTCGAACTGGAAGAAATAACTTCAATGCGGGAAGAGTACACTCACTATTCAATCTCTGATTAGATAGTAATTCCGATCCGAACGAACACATTTTGCAAAAAAAATTCCTCAGTTACCAATGTCTTCTGGTTTTGTTGTATAAACGTATTAAGAACTGCTTCATTCGATTTCGATTATGTCTTTTTACAACTAGATATTCAATAAAAGGTTTGTCTACGTCATTCTGAAGAACAGATTCGCAGTGATCTTTGATGGCCTCTTCTTTAGGTTTCTCCTCTGTTAGGTGTACTAATTTCAATTCTGCATGGAAAGTTTGTAGTTCTTCGTCGGTTTTTGCGCCTTGATTAATTTCGTTCCAAATGTTCAATTTATTTAGGTGCTTTTGTCGGCCTGTTTCCGCCAGATATGCTCGCAGCGCATTATTGCAATCAGAATCCCCGAGCACATTTATAATGCCTTCGGAATAAAGGTTAATATCATCCTTGCTAAACTTCGTCATGTTGGTTCTAATTTCTAATATAGAATCAGTTTTCACGTGTGATATAATGTACGTATATCAATAGCGCTACAGGCCTTTCTTAAGTCTGCTTCTACTTGATCTTTTGGTCTACCTCTTCTTTTAGGATTTGCTAAGATTTACGATGGATGGGTCCGCGTATAAGGTGTACAGCTCTGCGTTCGTCCTTCTTGACCGTCCGTCTTGTTCTCTTCAATAAACGCCTTTCCCACACTCCTAATTTTTCTTCTTCAGCCTTGTTTAACACCCATGTTTCACTCTCATAAAGCACTACCGGTCCAATTATTGGTTTTTAAATCCTTAATTTTACGGACGCGATTTAACTACAGATTCGTTAAATGTTTGAAGTGAACGTCTTGTTATGATGCGTACGATACGAAATGCACTAGAAATATTCGCGATAAAATAAACATTTGTTGTAAATTTCGTTTATCTACTGAAATTTATTTTGACAAGCAAACTGCGTGATTTCTCTGCGAGTCCGGCCGACTCGGACTCCGTTGGCACAAACGCAAATCACACTCAAACTTCGCCGCTTTGGCCACATCTGCATTAACGTCTTGACGGATGAGAACGCAACTCTGTGCGCGAACAAATGACGTCAGAATCTGCCACAGCGTACATGAGTGCAAAACAAATTTCTGGCACAGAGCAGCGTATGTGAAAGTAATTCATAGATAATATAACTTGCATTAAAATTGCAATTAAATTACCAATTGTGAACTAAATCTTCTACAATTTTTTTTTATTTTCGATAAACTTGATTTTCCTTTCAAAACCACTACCAACTTTCAATGGTTTATTATAGAGTTTCTATCTATGGTTCCTATACAGTGAGAATCTTCTAACGCTGCACATAGACGAAAATTACGTGAACAGATAATACATTTCTGAGTTATATAAAAATGCACTTAGGAGTTTTAACATTACGTTGCTATGGTTACTACTCAATTTTCAATGCTGAATCATTTAAGAACTGCACATAGAAAGTACCATATGTCCAAATAAATTTTTGATAAAGGTAGGTCATGGAGTGTAAAAATCTACAACAACAAGCAATTTTTGAAGTTAGTTACGTATCAAGCTGTAAGATATGGCCAATTACACTTCAATTTTACTTAACTACTCAAGAACTAGACAATATTTTAATGTAAATAATGTAATAATTTATCTTCCGTGGCCTACCTTTATTTGGACATATGTTATTAAGGAAGGTTTATTTCATTGCATGTATTTAGCTGGAAATTTTTCTATCCGGAAATTTGGGGGCAAATAATGCAGAGACCTATCTCAACGAAGCTCCATTTGAGAATAATGTGTATATTTCTACTTTTTCAGCGGTTGTATACATTATTTTGCAATAAATCAAAAGAACAATTTAATTCAATCTGACAATTCAAAATCAGTAATATCATTACTAGCAACGCACGGTAACCATGGCGAATGAAATAAATTTGGAAGTAATAATAGGTCTTTTCGCGGAGACGTTCAGAACTAGTTCGGAACGGTTAAAATCAAATGCCCATCGAAATAATGAACGATTTTAACACGCTTTCAAGTGTATAACTTTCATGAGTGCATAGATTTTAAGGTTCCGAACTAGTTCGGAACGTCTCCGCGAAAAGACCTAATGTAATAAAACTTCCATTGATAATTACTATGTGCAATCTTATAAGGTTCTCAGTGTATATTAGATAAGAGTTAGCTCATGGTGGACCCAGAAATCAAAACCACTTGATTTTCAAGTGTCGCATTCCATTTTTTTACATCTGACATTTCAAAATGTAAATTAAACGTCAAAAAAATTATGACAGTTCAAAAATTTCATTTAGAAAATTCTTTGAAATGCGAATTAATATAAGAATACCAATGCAGGAACAAATTAACGGTCGCAAAAAAACATTAAACAATATTTTATAAAACTTTTGGCATGTGTGTGCATAATCTTTTTATATTTTTGAAGAGCAACTTATGGGTAAATGATCTTTATTGCTATCATGTGTAATTCCAATAAAAAATTTCCGATTCATTTAGACAAATTCTCTTTGTCAGGTTCAAAATTAAACAAGTTGGGATAGCATTGTATTTCAGCGTTCCAAAAAATTATATCACAGCCAGTATTGTAATAACTGATATTGTAGTTGACACTTTAAGGTTCTTAAAAATTTTCAAGTATTTCAGTGTTTTCCTTCGAGAACTACCACATTGTACCCACTAGTCTTTCGCAGCTATATTTTGTTCAATTCCGTATACTCTAACTCTTTTTGCACTTTTATGATTGTTATAGCGTTTTCGATTCACCTGCACCGGTTGCACTCAGTGTATTTGCATCTTCTTTTAACATCATGCAATGACATGAGATGAAGATAGTCTGAGTGCGCACTAGTGCGATCAATTGAAAACGCTATTAGTCTCACTTTTACAAGAAAACTGCTTCGTTCTCACTCTACTTTCACTCCATCCCAGCACCTCGTGAATAACCGAACTCAGTTTGAAAAAAGAATAAACAATCTTCATTACTGCACTTCTGAATTTGGCTATTTATTATCCAGTTGTGCCTCTATTTCAAGTTTTTAGGACATCGGTGCAGTAAAAAGCCTTGCTTCGACAAATTTTTTCAATTTGTTGCTGAACAATCAGGGCATAATGACAGCTAATGTCAAAAACTTATGGTGGCAATTTAAAATTTTGAACGTCAAATTACAGATAAAATCTAATTATCCATTGGGTCCAACCAATCAAAACGTGACCTTGTATGTCCCAACTCTTATTTATATAGGAACTCTAGGGCCAGTTTACAGAAAATTTAATTGCCATCAAATTTTAATGACGTTGTTAATTTGACAGTTCGCAATGTAATTCTTATGGCAACTTAATCGTGATTAGTATAATTCGAAATTAAATATCTGATTTGCTTTCTGTAAACCCGCCCCTAGTTTATTAAATATTTACATCTAAAAATTATTATTTTTCAATAACTCCTCGACTATGTGAATTGGACCCTACAAACCCTACATCACTGAAAAGCTTTTCAAAAACGCTATGGAATGGTGTGAAAATATGCAGGGTGTTCTAACAAGTGTCTAAATAAAAACCTGGTCAAGTGGGTTGTGATCGAGAATTTTTCCATTGCATTTACATAGCAGAATTACTAAATATAGCCTACTTGACCAGAATTTTTTATTTAGACACGAGTTATTTGAAACAATGGAGTTTTTGTCATTTGTAATTAATCATATTCAAAAAATCGTAGCAAGGTTTGGAACATCCCTTCACGACTGGGCAATATCTCGGAAGATTGGCCACAGCCTATGGCATTGACTGAAAAAAAATCGGTTGCGTTATCTTTAGGGGTTTAGAAGTTACGAATTTTTGAGTGGAACTTTGCATCTGGGTATTTTACAGAAAGAATAATTGACGCCCGTCAAATTGTATGACAGATACGTGAAAATGAATCAAGTTAATTTAACGCAGAACTTAGTTTAGAATTCAGAAATGAAATCAAAATGAGGTGGTTCTATTTAAAAAAAAAGACATAACTTTGATGTTTTTATAATATTTGTACACCTTGTATATAAACGAAAATATGCGCACCTATTATCAAAAAAAAAACTAAGTCGATACCTGAAATAGCAAAAAAGTTATGGAACTTTTACAGAGCTTTGGGTCACTTGTATATTTAGTCTTTCTCATCTACAGGATGTTATCAATTAAGATGGCAATAATTATACCTCGTCTAGGTGACATCAAAATATTGCGATTTAACCTAATTTATCTATATTCAAAAGTTTTTCGTTTCTGAGATATAACCTCCTAAAGAGACACATTGGAAAGTATATTTTCTTAAACATCTCTAGAACGGTATGAGGTAGAGGGTTGAAATTTGGCATGCAAAACAACGGAAATACAGGGATGGATACGTCACACGCAAAATTGAACGTTCTTCACCAGTAGCGTAGATCCAGGGTAGTAGGTTATCATTTTAGTAAATAACTTTTTTATTGCCACTTTTACAAAAGATCTGAAATAAAATCTGAAAAACTTGAATAAAATTATATAGGAAATGATTTAAGTTCCATCGTCGCCAGATTAACCGTTTTCAGGGCCGATATTCAGGTCGAAAAATTACATTGTTTCCGAAATTCCAAATTTTTTCAAAAAATCAAAATATGTCTTGACTATTTTACATATCAAGACACAACTGTTGCGTAGTTTTTTCTCAATTTATTAATTAAAAATCTACTCTAACAATGAAATAACGGACAGAATACTCCCTTGGGGAATGTATGGGAAACAGTTAGGCTACAGTAAGGTTTCACGCAGAACAATTTTGTTTTTGGTATTTTTTTGAAAATGTACAGTAGCGAGTACAATTTCGGTCGTCCCTGTTTAATTTCAGAAATTAAAATATTTCACATAAATATCCTGTTTTACCAAGAAAGTGTCGAAATTAAATTCTTAAGAGATTATTCCCATTAGTCAAAATTAACTTTTAATAAAACACAGCAATGACGAGCAAAATTTAGTGCTCACGACTGTACCTATTTTCCGGATGCGCCGCTCAATGGCGAACAAAGTTTTCCGATTTGGACTGTGCCTAACTGCCTAGTAGAAAATTGTTCTGTGTAAAGCCTTACTGTCGCGCCGCTAAACTATTTCCTCTACTTTCTCCAAGTCAATGCATTGAAAGAGTATACCAGCTACCTATGATGAAACAAAACGCGTTTCACTAAAGTAATTTTAAGATTTATTTTATTAACAAAAACACTCTTATAAACGACACTTGTACACGTCTTCCTTTGATCGCTTTTATTAATCCGAACAAATTTCATCGTATTTTTAATTTCGGGTTTATCATTCGAATGAATACGTTTTCGACGTCCGTCTCCTCCAAAGAAGTATTATTAGATCTCATTACCGGAGAGAGCTCCAAGTTTGAACTCCGACGGAAGTTCAAGTCTGCACTGATGTCGTACGTACTCGTATAAAGGGCGGAGTTCTCATTAAAAACCAGATGCAGCGGAAAAGTCCGCGAGATCTTGAGCTACGCGATCATAAAAGCGTCCTAATCTCGTGAGCTATGCCCGGATAAATTAGTGTGGATCGATGAGTGGGGGGGGTCCCCGTGCTCCAATAGAGCTCGATTTAATTCTCTGGAGCGACTCTTCGTTAGATTGCTGTTTGCAACGCTCGAGGTTGAGCACAATAACAACAACGGGGAGAAATTACTTCCCACCCTCTAGTTTTATCGTTTGTATCTTGTATCCCAATTACAAAAGACCAATCGAGAGAGAGAGAGAGGGTGACATTAATTAATAAAATCATTTTTGTGTATGCCCGGCGATTTTTTTTTTATTATAACTAACGAGCGGAAATTTTATATAACCGATAACCTTGAAGAATCTAATTCTACTAAAATATTTTTACAATAAATGTACATTACTTGAAGAGATTTTTATTTCAAAGTAAGGGTAGCCTATTTAATATCGAAACTGATCTCCTGAAATCCATAATATAAAATCGATGGAAAAACTTCATCCATTATCACAATTTGTCTTTAAAGTTAAACCGAACGGATCAGGGGGAAGTTACGGATATATGAGCTGAAACCATTCGTAATTCGCTCCCATTCATTCTCTGAAAATGAGGGAGCAAACCTCTAAACGTTCCACTTAATCGGCGCCGTCTCTTTCCGGGGCGACGCGAAAGGGGCGAGGGGGGTGGGAGGGTAGTAGCTAATTATAATCAAGTTTCAGCTACGCACGTGCGATTAATTAGTTACGTTCAGCAACAATGTTCCCGAAGTATGCTCGCCCGAATTGACTGCGGAATTTCTTGGGATTGCGCCTCCTTTGACGCTCGTTATAGTCGACGGCGTTCGGCGAAATTACCCCCTAACGGATTTATGAACACTCGTTATTGCGAACGGGGTAAATTCTTCCATAAATCAACTCTCCGGTCCGTTACATTTACATGCACGTCACGCTGTGAATTTCGAGTGCGGCCGAACTATGTAAAATTAATTGTCTCTGAATGTAAAGTGAGTTTGGGAATTAGTTCCGATTGTACCTACAGGGTGACCGACAATTGTTCCGACAGAAAAAAAAACACACGATAAGAAGTGACGTCCGAGAGTATGGGAAAAATGTTAAAAAAATTATTCCTACTTTAGTTTTCGAGAAATAATTTGTAACGGGTCGTCTTCCTCTCTCTGGTGTTGATGATTGTTATTTTTTTTTTGTAGGAATAATTGTCGTTCACCCTATATACTTTGGCATTTCCTGGTTCGACCATTTCAAGAAAAACATTGTTTTTATTGTTTTCAAACCTCAACTCGATGTTGAGAATTTGAATGTCACACATGACGTTCGAAATTATTATTAATTGTAACTTTTAAAATTAGATGCTTCATAAAAAGACTTTCTTTGTAACAATACAATGTTGTGTGATAATAAAAGCGCAATAAGCGGTTTCGTATTTAAATCGAATACCGCACGCACACCATTTGTGGGCCGACGGGCAATTAAAAGTTTCGAAACGTCGCATATCAATCGAATGCACGGGAGGGGGGTAAACCACATTCAGATAAGCAAAGGTAATTTCGGTCATATAGCATTCAGTCAATTGCGGTCAAAACGAAGGGAAGAGAAAATGAACGAGGTTATTAATTGGGGCTGAATGTCCGTACGTACGTACAGGCGATTTCATGGGGCGATAAATGTTTGCCACTAAAAGCTTTTATTAATATTGTTCCAGATTCCTGTTGAGAGTAATCCATTTAACTTAAACGTTCGTCATTATCAAAATTGTTACAGCTTACCTTTTTTTAACTAAACTAAATCATCACGAAGGCAATTGAAAGAAAAAAAAACTGTGTGTTAAAATAATTTGTAGATTGATTATTTATTCATTAATGGAATTCAAGGCATCAAAGAATAAATCTAGTTTAGTATAATTACATTCGTAAGTGTTCCTGGAATCAATGAGAATTCTTTTTAAACTTACGAAGTCTTAGCGAAGTCGAGAGAGATTGATGCTCGATCAAACTAGGAACTCTTATTAATCGTGATGTATCGTTGTGAGTTTACTCTCCTCTTCTAAGGGGGGACTAGAAAATACTGCAACCCAAAAATCAATACGTAAATAAACAATAAAAAATCACAATATTTTTGATTGCCAACCTGTGGTGATAATAGAAACGTCAAGCGCAAATATTTTAACAAGAAGTAAAAGGAAAAAGTTGATTATTGCAAGTTCTCGTTTGCACTGTTATCAATACGTTTCGAAATGAAAACAAGAACTACTTTTTATTACTATACCTACTATTTTACATTTAGATTGGATGCCGCGGCCAGAATTTAATTTGCATTTGATTCTGATCCGCGCAAGTTGAATGACGGATGGAAAATATAAATAACAAATTTAATATCGAAGTGTTACGTTTGTCTCAATTTTTTTTTCTCACCAGTGCGACCTCAATGTATCAATTAAGTATTAAATTAGGCAAACTGAAAAAAAAAAACCTGTAACAAAAAGTATTGAAATTTTTAAATATCTTGGGCTTGTTTACACAGGGTGTCACTTATAAACAAGATTCATAAATTGATTCTTTAAAAAGTTATAGTCACTTAATGTATTCATGGAAAATGAAAGATTTTAAAAGATAATTGCAAATACTTATACCGAAGGTAATGTCACTAGGCAATGTCACTTATTATTGTATCAAATATTGCTATTAAAAAAATATTTAAGAAACATTTTCGCACATTTTCTTTTTAAAGAATCATTTCCAAACAATGTTTATAAAAAATGTTGTCATTAATTTGACGAGTAGAATACGACTCTAAAGTTTGGCCAGGTCATTCAGTGATATCCTGTATAGAAGACGAAAAATCGACTGGATGATATTTTTTCTTCATTTTTCGACAGGACGAGATTATGTTACGTTTCAAATTTCCCGCCAAAGAAAACGCGGAATCTAGACGATATCTGGCCCGCTTTCGATAGTTGGCAAACCTGTACCTCTTCTTTGCTTCTTCGAAGTTTATTGGTGTATGACGCACCACGTGACTGTCTTCGGTTTCGTATCCTAGCAACCTTCGCCTGCCACAATTTCACCTCGTTGAGGTCCTTTCTTGTTCGAAGTGTGTTGCAAGTCAGACGTGTTTTACGTGCATAATAAAATTATCGGAGTTCTTGCTCTTTGGGAGGAGTAATTCATTTGCGGCTGTGCCGGAAGATTTCGTGACACCATCGAACACATTTGGGGATAATTTTAACTCCAATTCCAAGCCTGGGAACTTATTAGCCCCAGGTAATGTAAAAAGTGCAATGACGTGTATCAAAATGGCTGCTAACGAAACCTTTTCCCTTTACGTTCAGGGCGCAGTTTTCTAGCGCAGGCTTTTAGTCCAGGCTTCTAGGCCTAGTTCTCCGATGGCACTTCTACCCTGTGAATGTACCATGGCCCGATCGTAGAAACCTGATCAGTCATCTTGACGATCCCAGCGGGTCCAGTTTGAACCAGATTGTCGACGCTACCCGCGAACGACAGAGGGCGTCTTAACTACCCATTGCCCACCGCGCTTCGGTTGGTAACGTTGACCGTAGTTAATTTTAGCATAATTAATTTAGCATAAATTAAGATTTGTAATTGTGTAAAGTATTGTTTGTTTTGAATTGTTTAATAAAACCTCATTAACTTCGAGTTTAATTTCTGCGTTCACGCACACCAGTAAGTAAAGTCTCGCCTCTATTTATTGTTGATTTATTTCTGCCCGACTGGTCGATTACGTTTTAACTGAAAAGCAGTCTTCTGGAGGGCGATTTGGTCGAATTGATTGGAGGGTAGGCAACTTAAGTCACTCTGGTGATCGAAATTTGACGGGATAAAAGGGTGCTACTTCCAGGAAAGTATTTAATGTAATGTATTTAATGTTCGTCGGACCCCCCTCCGCGGGGTAGTAGGTGTTGTTAGCCTTAATGTGATCGTCACGACTTTTGTTTTGGTTTCTGTGTGGCCCTTCTGAGATACCGCTGCTGGAAGGAATTCCCTAGGGAAGCGAGTGCCTGATGGAACTCTGGAACGAGCTACATCCAAGAGTTTCCCTGCCACTTCTTCTAAGGGTATGAATAATTTGTACCCCCCTGTTATTTGGCATATTGTAATGCTATTTGCTAATTGATATAATTACTCGATTATTGACCTTTTATTCCCTTTTATTTTGGGGGATTGATGTTATTACTTCACGTTCCACAGCTTCAGAGTCTAAGAACCAGGGTCCTTCAAGAATGGTATACATACATATTGCTGTTTTATTAATTAATTACAATTTTTGGACCTTTTTTATTTTGCTGGTTCTGTGTTGGCAAATACTATTACCAAAAAAAATGGAGCAATTTGGAATTTTTCTGTAATTTTGGTTTGAATTAGTTTTGCCCGAAGGCTTGGTTCCTTTTCTTTTTCTTCCTCAATTATATTTTTATTTTTTTAATTAACATCGAGGTAATTCCTTGCGTTTGCACATCAAGAAATTACTTCCTCCCTCGTTTGACACAAACCAATATATTTTTTTTTATGACAAAGACTTAATTCTTATTATTTACGTATATGGAAAAAAATAATTTCGTTGAAATAACCAAAAACTGATGACCTTGCGCTCAAGTCAGCGTCGCGTCGATTACTTGTAGTTTAAAATTTTTTATTTACAATAAATGTTTAAAAGATTCTTCTAAATTTAATGAAATTCCTCAATTAAAAATAAATGAATGCTCTTCAAATTCGAGTGTTTAACAAGTTTTTTTAAAACATTCAAGTACGCGTGCAAATTAAGAGCGCGGTTGGAAACTCGATACCTTTCGATAAATTCGGATAAAAAAATTTATTCCAGCCCCGCCCTTCGCTTTTATGACCTTTGCCTCACCGTCATCACCATTCTTTCATGCGCGCTCAATTTAGCGATCGCAGGCGACGATCGTCAGTAACGCAACGACTCACATTTACGTTTAACTAAAATTTTGTTGGTTACAATTCTGTTTTACAAGTTTTAAGTTGGCAAACGCGTGCATTGCAAATGGCCTATGTAAACAAGCGCCTCCTGCGCGCTCAACTTAGCGATCGCAGTCCAGGATCACCGGTAACGCAACGACTCACATTTGCGTTTAACAAAAAATTTTGTTGGTTGCAATCCTGTCTTACAAGTTTTAAGTTGGCAAACGCGTGCATTGCAAATGGCCTATGTAAACAAGCGCCTCCTGCGCGCTCAACTTAGCGATCGCAGTCCAGGATCACCGGTAACGCAACGACTCACATTTGCGTTTAGCAAAAAATTCTGTTGGTTACAATCCTGTCTTACAAGTTTTAAGTTGGCAAGCACATGCATTGCAAATATCCGACGTAAACAAGTGCCTCTTGCGCGCTCAATTTAGCGATCGCAGTCGAGGATCACCGGTAACGCAACGACTCACATTTGCGTTTAACAAAAAAAATGTGTTCTTTACAATCCTGTTTTACAAGTTTTAAGTTGACAAACACGTGCATTGCAAGCATCCAAGTTTTTCAAAGTTTGGAACCTAATTCTACTTTAAATTGAAGTGTAAGTACATACAGAAGCACTTCTTCACCTCGGTGAAGATGCCTGTTACATTTATATTGTAACAGAAGACAAACATATAAAATCCACATCTGTATGGATTGCATCATCGTAACAGCCGGCAGCAGAGAAAAATGAGTCATCAGAATTTTCAAGAACAACCAACACCTGCACAGACTACGTCAGTGGACTACTTTCCACCGACGTAGTGTGTGCAAGTCAATTCATAGATCGATTTTCCGATTAGAAGTTAGTTCGGCGAGATCCTAATCCAAGTGCGCGAACTCATGTCGTCTAAATAAAGCGCCATAACTATTGGTCATGTAAGTGTAATTCTTTTATTTTCAACCTCAATAAATGTACCTTATGTATTTTGCGTTACCTTAATTCTGACTACGCCCCACAACCCCTTTAAGTATACGTTACTTCTTGGTACAAACCTGATTACCGCAAAGGCAACGTTACGATTGGTAAGTACAATCGTTTGGTTACATTAAAAAATCTCTAATTCCTAACCTCACATCTTGCTTATACCGCACTTTCAAAACTTAAAATTTCATATTGAAATCAATAGCTTTGTTCAATGTTTCTTCATAAAAAACTTAAAATTGACGCTTCACTTCCGCACACTTAAACCACTTACTTCCACTATAGTTTGTCTTCTGTTTTGAGGTTCTGTCGTAACAGTTGAATCTTTACGTCCGAAATTAGAGACGCCTTGAGGCGCACGCTTCGGCCATCATCTAGGTAGACAAGCCTTCTTTTTCTCCCGGAATAATTAGCCTGGACCGGCCAATGCCTCGCAGTTAATGGAGCGTTCGGCTTTCTATGAAACCGCTGCATGACCTCACAGCACTCCACCCAAGCTGTCTCCAGAAGTACCTCCTCTAGCCAACGAACTTCTTAGTCTAGCACATGAAGTTGTACTTCGCTTTGCATGGAATTTTTATTTTTAATTTTTAATATAAACTGTCTATATAAACTATCTACACTGTGTCTCTATATAACGAAAACTAGATTCTTTTATATTTATGGCAAAAAACTTAATTTTATACTCGCCAAAGGCAAGTATCACACTTCTACACACTAATTGTCGGCATGGGCCATCCTGAGTGTGATAGCTTATGAGGCAACGACTATTCCCTGCACAGTTATAGGTCAAAATCCAGCCGTGTGATGTCGCGGCTATGCGGAACAAATTTAATATTAAAGCGTCAGGTTTATTTTAAATTTTTTTCTTACTAACGCAAACTCAATATATCAATTAATGTCAAACTAAGTAATTCCGAGTGAAAAAGAAAACCCTTAGCAACAAAAAGTGTTGATATTTTTAAATAAAAACCGACGCATCCACCCTTTCTTCCATTAGAAATTGCACAACTTGTGTACCACTTCATTTGAGTAAGGTATTTATTAATAAAATATTAAAAATATGTATATTATTTTTTTCAACAATCCTGGCTTTAACTTTTCTTTGTGTGGATATTACTTACTGTCCACTGCGACTGCGATCGACTTACTGCAGTTGATTCTTCTTCGATATACGTCTTATAAATTGGCGTGCCGGATTCGTCGCCGTGGGCATGCCGTACGGGATACCGGTGGGCCGTACTAGGAGGGGGAAGAGTAACTGTGCGATCGTTAAATATTTAAAAAATTTATATTTCAAGAGCAAATATTCGAAGAGACTAAGGGAAAGGAAGCCCAAAGCAAAAAATTAGAAAAAATAATGGCCGGGATTCAAAAAAGCTGTCAAATGAGATTTCAAGGTCAACACAACCCAAGTCGACATAATCATACCAACCCAAGCAAAAAAATTAAGACTTGAAAAAAATTAAATTAAAAAAAAATAAAAAATTCGAAGGTTAGGATCAACCCCAGTCAAGCAAACTCTATTCAACCCAAACAAAAAATTAAAATTGAAAAAAGTTAATTGGAAAAACTTAAATGTCAAGGTCTAATGAAATTTCAAGGTCAAAATAACACAATTCAACCTAAATCTACTCAACCCGAGCAAGAAATTAAGATTGAAAACATATTTTCTCATGACTATTTAATAATATTGTCATTACTCAACACTTTTTAATTGAGTAATGACGTTCATTACTCACTGGGCCGTTGAAATAGTGTTACGGTAATAATTTAAGTAATATGAAATAAGGGTCGTAGCTCGGCATAATAAAAAACACTTATTAACAATTAATTACAACTACAAATACTTACATCTTATTTTGAACACTTACAGACAAACAGACTACATGACACTCTGACTAGATGGTAATATCCATTCACTCTTTTTCCTCGTCTCAGTAAGCCGTGTCCTCGTTTCGTTAAGCTGCTGGCCTGAATTTTGATAGATGCCAGAATCTGACATTAAAAATCGTTAAAAATATTAATGACAATTCCACACTACTAATCTGACTATGTTGCCAAATATTATACGAAGGAGCACCGACTATGGCACCGTGAAATATGCACTACAGTCGAGCTGGCACCAACGTCTCCGTCAGTGGACTCAAATTATAACCATGAAATTAAAAATAAACATAACTGTTTCATCTGACGTCTATGTTTCATTGTGATACCAACAAAAATGTCACCCTAACTCGCCTACTGGGACGAGGAAAAAAAGTGAATGGATAATACAATAATTGTGCCGTTAACGTTCGATTTGTCGCCTCTTTATAGGGGTTTCGTTCCGGGGTATTGCGTCAATTGTTGCCTTGACATTTAGATTCGCACACGGCACGACTTTTGTCTTCAGATCTATGCACGCAGATGAGTCGTATACCTTGACATTTAGATTTGCACACGGTACACGAATGAATCGTACGTCTTGACATTTGTAATCAGATGTGCAGATGCATCTATGCAACGCGGGTGAGTCATACGTTACACAATTGCAAATGAGTCATTCTTATGTTTACGTTTCGCTCGACTGACTTTCAGCTGTACATCTTTGGTGGTCTTCTCGTCCTAGTTACAATAGTATCATAGCAACCACCAATGAAAACAATCAAAGAGGTGCCCTTCTACTGCACTGTCTATAAACGTCAGATTTTTTTTTGACCGCGTGCTGTCAAAAAATATTTAAAATTTTCATTAATAGTCGTGGAAAAAGTATAGTATTCAACTCCCGAGTAATGGCTATTAATAATATACTATTAACAAAAATTTAAGATCAAGGTCAACGGAACCCGAGCACAAATTAATGAAACTACCAACTGCCGCGAGCCGCCAACAGCGAGCGGCCTTTATAGCGCGAAGCGCTTTCTTCGAATTATTTCTCTGTGGGGGTCGTTCTCTGACCCCCGCATTCGTGTCGTGTCGTGTCGACACGAATGCTAGCGCCCGGAGGGCGCTGGTTATTAAATTATTAAAAATATGTTGTTTTTTTTTTTCGACAATCCTGGCTTTAACTTTTCTTTGCATATTTGAGTGGATATTAATTACTGCCCACTGCGACTGGGACCGACTTACTTCAGTTAATTCTCCTTCGATATTCGCCTCATAAATTAAGGAAATGCAGAAAGGAGCTTCGCCTGTGCTAGAAGAGAGTCAAAGCGTATAACCAACCACAACTTTAAAAAAAATCAGTTGATTACATAATTGTATTATTTTTTTATATACAATATAGAAATAGATCGTGATTGAGTATACCACCCCAATTTTTCAGAGGGAAATAATTTGAATAGCTCCATAAAAAGAGAGCAGAGCGCGTTTGATGGATATTCGACTGAAAAATACGTTTGCAATTCGGAACGTCGCACTTTTTTCGGCCGCGCACTGAAAGCCGATACATATTAAGGGATGATAGATGGGACCAATTAGGTTTTTTCCTTTGCGTTGTGCGGATAAATTTGGCAGTGACGCGACGCTTCCAGAAATAAACGACAATGCTCCCGAACAGCCACGATATCGAATTTTTGCAAACGCGTGAAAATGTAGTCAAGGTGTTGGAGACCCTTTTCAATCCCCGTGAAATATCAAAGGACACGACAACGTATTGACCGTGTGCCCCAGATATCACACTGATGCTTTATCAATAAAAGTTTAAATTTCGCTCGCCGTATGCAGTGGCGTGGTGGTGTTCTTTTTTTTTCAATTTGAATTTTATGTGTACGTGAAGTCGCCGGAATAAAGCTCGGCCTTAACCCGGACTGGCTTGGCTCACGGCCAACTAAATAAGACTCCTTTATATCACTTACTCTACGAATGTCGAATTTACTGTCTTTTTTTAAACCGACCCGATAGAAAATTATGTTAAGCGAAGTTGGAGCCTTGCACGAATTGAATAATTCAATTTGAAAATTGTAGACTTTAATTCTCTTTCTCTTGCTTGATAGTATTTTTACTTTAATAATAATTTCTGCTGTTGGTACCTTTTCGGATGTGTGGGGTTGCAACTATAAGAAATGAAAAGCGGAGATTAAAGTGTAATGGAGAACATGGAACAAAAAGGAACAACGATGTAAGAAGAAAAAGGAAAGTTTTCTTTTTTCCTTTTTTTAATCTACAGTCAATTTAATGTCCTGTAACAATTTGCGTGCAATTACCGTTGGGTTTTCCTCTTCAGTGCAAGGCGTTTATGTAAAGCTGGAGTTTCGGCTTCCGAATAAATTTCTAAGCTCGGGTAATACAGTCGGCACGTTTTGCCTAAGTGGATAACGGTGAATTATGAATGTGTTCGTTCGGTGGTGTAACGCTAAATGTGGCGCAATAAATCAGAAACGGTTTCGAGTTTTAAATTTGGTGGAGTCTCACGTCCTGGCGGTGGTAGTAATTTTTGCGGATTTAGAGAGATGAGTTACCGCCCGAGAATGAAAAGAGTACAATGGCGGGTAAGTAATTGAAAGCAGAAAATTTAAAACGCGCGGCGTTTAATAAATGTGCTCCTGTTTAATTTGGTAAAAATAAATTAAATCTTTTTACGCTTTTGCAGTACATTATACGCTTACAAGAATAAGGAAGTAGAAATTGGAAAAGACGTAAGATTTACGCCGACTTAAACAAGGCAAAAAATCGAAAAAATTGGGAAAATCTTTTGAAAATTTTGAATTTCAAGAGGAAAGGTTCGAAAGGTTAAAGCTCAAGGTCAAGCCAACCCAAGGCAAAAAAGTTGGGGGAAAATTTCGAAAAATTAAATTTGAATAGTCGAGAGTTAAAAAGGTCAAACGTCAACTCAACTCAACTTAAGTCGAGAAAAAGGGGGGAAAATCTTCAAAAAGATTTAAACTTCAAGAGATGAGGATTGAAAGTCAAAGGTCAATGTCAGTCCAACTCAATCCAAGGCAATAAATTGGGGGGAAATCATGAAAATTTCAAAAAATTAAATTTGAATAGTCGAGAGTTAAAAAGGTCAAACGTCAACTCAACTCAAGTCAAGAAAAAAGGGGGGAAAATCTTCAAAAAGATTTAAACTTCAAGAGATGAAGGTTAAAAGTCAAAGGTCAATGTCAGTCCAACCCAATCCAAGGCAATAAATTGGGGGGGAAATCATGAAAAAATTAAATTTCAAGAGATGAGGGCCAAGAAGGCCAAGGTCAACCAAACCCAAGGCAAAAAATTGGAAAAATTGGAAATTTCAAGGGACGAGATTCAATTTAAATTTAAATCTCAAGAGATGACGGTCATAAAGGTCAACCCAGCATAAAGCTAAAAATTTGGAAAAAATCTTTAAAAATTTAAATTTCAAGATATGAAGGCCATAAATGTCATAGGTCAAGGTCAACCAAAACCGAGGCAAGAAATTTCGAGGGACGAGATTCAAAAAGGTCAAAGGTCAAGGTATATTCAAAGTGTGTCAAGGTCAATTGAAATTTCAAAGTCAACCCAACCTAACTGTAGTCAAATCATGTAAAAAATTTAGGAAGAAAGTTAAAAAATTGAAACGAAATCATGAAAATTCAGGAAACGATACTACGACGTTGAAGGGCAAGGTCAAATTAAATGTCAAGATCAGCCGAGGTCAATTAAACTAACAATTAAAACATAAAAGAAATTAAGTTAAAGGTCAAGGTCAAATCAAATTTTCAGGTGAACTTAACTTCACTCAACTCGAGCAGGAGTATGATTTTAAAAAAAATTAATTAAATTAGAAACTCTACGCGAAAAAATTGGGGAAGAATCTTTAAAAATTTTAACTTCAAGAGACGAGGGTCAAAAGTCAAGGTCCAATCTAATCCAAGGCAAAACAAATTATGGAAAAAATTAAAATTTTGACTCGAGAATCAAAGAGGTGAAAGGTCAAGGTCAACAAAACCCGAGGTAAAAAAATAAGGGAAAAATCTTTAAAAAATTAAATTCTAACTCGAGGGTCAAAAAGGTCAAGAGTCAAGGCCAACTCAACCCGAGGCAAAAAATTGGAAAAAATACTTTAAAAATTTGGGACGAAGTCCAAAAAGATCAAAGGTGAAGGTCAATTTTAAAAGGTTTTAATTTCAAGAGACGAGGGTCAAAAGTCAAGGTCAACCCAATCCGAAGCAAGAAAATATGGAAAAAATTAAAATTGCGAGTCGAGAATCAAAAAGGAGAAAAGTTCAAGGTCAACCTAACCCAAGACAAAAAACTGGGGGAAAATCTTAAATTTCAAGAGACGATAACCAATAGGTCAAAGGTCAAGGTAAACTCAATCCAAGGCAAAAAATTTGCAAAAAATACTTTAAAAAATTGAAAAGCTAAATGCTAAGGTCAATTTAAATTTCAACGACAACCCAGTAAAGTTCAAGGTCAAATCAATTCTATCGTCAACTCAAGCCCAGTCAATCTAACTGCTCAACCAAGCAAGAAATTAAGATTGGAAAACAAATGGAAACTTAAAACAAATAAAAGATTTAAGGTCAAGGTTAAACGAAATTTCAAGTTCAATCCAACTCAACTCAAGCAAGGAATTAAGATTATAAAAGAAAATTTTTTATTCAACAGAGAAGTAACAATTCAAGAGGCGATGGTCAAAAAGATCAAGGTCTACCAAATCCAAGGCCAAAAATTGAAAAAAATACTTTAGAAATTTGAAACTGCAAGAGACAAAATTTGGAAAGTTAAGGGCCCAGCTTCATAGTTGAATTTAAAGAAGAATTTTAAATTTAAAGTCACTTTCTGACGTCAAAACAAATATGGAAACACACTAGCTCACACATCGGAGTGTGACTTTAATTTTTTAAAGTCCCCTTTAAGTTCCACTATCAAAGGCAATTGAAATTTCAAGGTCAATCCAGCCAAGCAAGAAATTTAGAAAAAACTTTAAAAAAATCTTCTAAAAGTTTAAATTTCAAGAGGAAAGGTTCGAAAGGTTAAAGCTCAAGATCAAGCCAATAGGGAAAATCTTAAAAAAAATTAATTTCGAGTCGAGAGTCAAAAATGTCAAAGGCAAGCAAGCCAAGGCAAATAAATTGGGGGGAAATCTTTAAAAATTTTGGTTCTCAAGAGACGAGGGTCAAAACGTCAAGGGTGAAGGTCAACCCAACCCAACTAAAACTGGGGGAAAATCTTAACAAATTTAAATTTGAAGAGTCGAGAGTCAAAATGGACAAAGGTCAAGGTTAACTCAATCCAAGGCAAACAAATTGGGGAAATTGTTAAAAAATTTAAGAGGCACTGAACAACAAGGTCAAAGGTCAATCAAATCCAGGGCAAAAAAAAGACTTAAAAAAATTGAAATTTCAAGGTATGAGATTCAAAAACGTCAAGGGTCAAAGTCACTTTAAAAATTAAAAAAGTTAAGGGCCATTTTCATAATGGAATTTAAAGGAGACTTTAAGTTTAAAGTTACTTTCAAATGTCAAAACAAATATTATGAAGACACACTTGTTTACACGTCAGAATGTGACTTTAATTTTAAAGTCCCCTTTAAGTTCCGTTATGAAACCGGTCTTAATGTCAAGGTCAATTGAAATTTAAAGGTCAATCCAGCCTAGCTGTATCCAAGCCAAGCAAGACATTTAGGAATATCTTGAAAAAATTCAAACAAGAAAATGTAAATTCAAGAAACAAAATCGAAATGTTAAAGGTCAAGGTCAATTCAAAATTCAAACTCAACCCAAGTCAACCTAACTCTATTCAGCGCAAGCAAAAAATTAAAACTATAATTTTTTAAAGAGTTAAAGATTAAGATCAAATCGGATTTCAAGGTTAATCCAACTTAAGCAAGAAATTGAAAGACTGAAAAAAATTAAATTAGAAACCCAACCCAAGGCAAAACATTTGGGAGGAATCTTAAAAAATTAAAATTTCAAGAGGCGAGAGTCAAAAGGTCAACGTTTAAGGTCAACCCAACTCATGGCAAGAAATAGGGGAAAGTATTTCAAAAATTTAAATTTCGAGTCGAGAATCATAAGGTGAAAGGTCAAGGTCAATCCAATCCTGGGCAAAAAAAATTGGAAAAAATATTGGGAAATGGGAAAAAATTTGGGACAAGGTTAAAAAAATCACAGGTTAAGGTCAAAATTAAAAAGTTAAATGCTAAGATCGATTGAAATTTCAAGGTCAACTCAGTGAAAGGTCAAGGTCAAAACAAATTTCAAGGTCAACTCAACCCCAGTCAACCTAACTGCTCAACCAAGCAAGAGATTGAGATTGGAAATTAAAACTTTAAAAATGTTAAGTTAATGGTCAACCCAACTTTGCCCAACTAAACCAAGATATTAAGATTGAGAAAAAAATTAAATTAATTAAATTCAAGGTCAAATGGATTCTACCAAAATTCATCGACTTACTAAGTGCCGCGAGCCCCTCCCAACTAAACCAAGAAATTAAGATTGAGAAAAAATTAAAGTAATTAAATTCAAGGTCAAATGGATTCTAACAAAATTCATCAACTTACTAAGTGCCGCGAGCCCCTCCCAACTAAACCAAGAAATTAAGATTGAGAAAAAAATTAAGGTAATTAAATTCAAGGTCAAATGGATTCTACCAAAATTCATCAACTTACTAAGTGCCGCGAGCCCCTCCCCCACTCGTTAACGTATATAAGAGAGGACACTCGAACAAGTGCAAATTAGAAAAAAAGATTTACACCAATTTAAAAGTCCGTTCGTCTATTATCGAGTTTTTTCGGATAAAAGTTGTGACAGCGAAAATGTTCAGATATGCTAATATTTCGCTGTGCCAATTTAAAGGGACAACTGTTTCAAGGTCATAGAAACTATCGGGCAAAAGCCAAACCAGCCGACACGGAGTATAATAACTTTGAATAACACTTTGCTTATAGTTCAATCTTCAAAAGTTACATTTTGAAACAGGAAACTTAATTTTCAATAGCCGAGTGTTTCGCAAGGATCAACACTTGGGCCCTTATGGTTTTTATTTTGTAACTGTGTGTCCTCGTGTGTATTTTGCATTAAGAGTGAAAGATGAAGATTTACATAATTACATTAGATTTTTTTAATAAGCTACAACATCGTAAATTCGAATAAATCCGCGCCATCTTTGAATGGAAATTTGTATTTTCACATAAAATACGTATTTGGTAAATGTTTTGACGCGCCCTCTATATCTATTAGATTGGAACAGCGTCCAATTAAACCATTTTTGTCCATCTCGTACTTCTCGATGTTAAAGAATTAAAGGAATGAGGAAAGAATCGAAAATATTTTGGCAGAAAATGTTTATAGATAAAATATTGAGTGTCGCCATCTAACAACATATTGGAATAGCGTCAAATTTAAACCGTTTTTGTGTGCATCCTGTGTTTTCAAATATCAAGAACTTGAAGAACGTGGAAATAATAGTACAGTAAATAGCGCGTATACACAGTTTATTAAGTATTTGGCGTCTGTTTTAGCGCGCCATCTGCTAACACATTAGAGAAGCTAACACAAAGTTAAACCGCTTTTGTCCATCCTGTGTCTCATTCTATGTTTCTTGATGTCATGAAATGAAAGAATAAGGAAAGAGTAGAAAAATGTTTTTCCCAAAAGTATTTATACAGAGAATATTAAGTGTTTGGTGTCTGTTTAGGCGCGCCATCTACCAGCATATTGGGGAAGCGTCAAATTTAAACCGATTCTGACCATCTTGAGTACATTGTGTAATATCAAGATATTGAGGACGAGAAAAGATTTTTGGAAACAATCAGGCCTATTTTTTAATTGAATTTAATTTTTTTTGAATCGAATCGGAATCTATGACAGAAATCGGAATGTTTTTAAATAAAAATATTGAACTTCTATTGTATTTCTTGAATATGGTCTCTGGTATTCCGTAAAGAAAGTAGAAGGGATCAGCTATTTATCATTCTATAAAACCTTTTAATATAAAAATCGAACAGAATTACGGCTTACTAATTCCACTACATTACGATCTGATATATCAAATTCATTGATTTCGATTCGATTTGAGTTACAGAATAGGGGGGATTGTTTATACACAAGATGTTAAGTATCCGGCGTTTGTTTTAGCGCGTCATCTACTGTCACATTAGAGAAGCGTCAAATTAGAAAACCGATTTTGTCCATCCTGTCTCCATTCTATATTTCTTGATACCATGAAATTAAGGAATAAGGAAAGAGCAGAAAATATTTTTCCAAAAAGTATTTATAAACTGAATGTTTGTAGTGTTAGGTGTCTGTTTAGGCGCGCCATCTACCGACATACAGGAAAAGCATTAAATTTAAACCGATCTTAACCATCCAGAATAAGATCTGTATTTTTTAATATCAAGAAATTGAGGAACGAGGAAATATTTTTAGAGACAGTGTTTATACCAAAATATTAAGTATTTGGTGTCTGCTTGAGCACGCCATCTGCTAACATATTGGAGAAGCGTTAAATTTAAACCGATTTTGATCATCTTGAGGACATTGTGTGTTTCTTAATATCAAGAAATTGAGGAACGAGAAAATATTTTTGTTTATACACGAAATATTAAGTATTTGGTGTCTGTTTAAGCACGCCATCTACTGACATTTGGGAGAAGCGTCAAATTTAAACCGCTTTTGCCAGTCTCGATATAATGAAATTAAAGGAGTAAGGAAAGAATAGAAAATATTTTTCCAAAAAGCACTTATAGACTTAATGTTTGTAGTGTTAGGTGTTTTTTTAGGTGCGCCATCTACCGACATACTGGAGAAGCGTCAAATTCAAACCGATTTTGTCTATCTTGAGTACAATGTGTGTTTCTTAATATCAAGAAATTGAGAAACGAGGAAATATTTTTGTTTATACACAAAGTATTAAGTATTTAGTCTCCGTTTAAGCGCGCCATCTACTAACATAACAGAAAAGCGTCAAATTTAAACCGATTTGTCTTAAACTTAAATTTCCGATGGTGGCGCTGCGATCGCCGACAGCTGATCGGCGTTTCACGTAAAACAAACATTGCTGAAATCTGCACAACAAAACAATTCCCGCATTTTTCACTCTTAACTCTTAACTCAATTTCGTATTTCGAATTTCAGCAATTTCTTTCAAGCACCTTTTAAATGTCACAACACATTTACGTAAAACGTTAGTTCCATAAAATCCTTGTAGAGGTCGTAACCAAATTTTAAATTCCCTAATATCGTTTATACACAAAATATTAAGTATTTGATGTCTGTTTTAGCGCGCCATCTACCAACGTATTGAAGAAGCGTCAAGTTTAAACCGGTTCTATCCATGCTGTGTCAATTTTGTACTTCATGACATTAAATTCAAGAATAAGGAAAGAATAGAAAATGTTTTTGCACAAAGTATTTTTACACAATATATTAAGTATTTGGTGTTTGTTTTGGAGCGCCATCTACTAACATATCTGGAAAATCGTCAAATTTAAACCATGGCCAGCTACATTAACATTCACTGACGTGTATGTATGGCCGTGTCAATTTACCTAAAATTCGGTTCCGGAAAGCATGCCATGGAGTACTCCCCTCAGCGCTCTCTATTAAAGATATTACAGAACTACTGATAGTAACGTAATGGCAACTGCAATTACTTAAAAACTCACAAGAGGCGCTGAGTGGAGTACCGTCAAAATATTTAAAAGTCAAAATGAAACGGCCATACATACACGTCAGTGAATGTTAATGGAGTTGGCCATGATTTAAACATGGTCAGCTACATTAACATTCACTGACGTGTATGTATGGCCGTTTCAATTTGACTTTTAAAAATTTTGACGGGTACTCCCCTCAGCGCCTCTTGTGAGTTTTTAAGTAATTGCAGTTGCCATTACGTTACTCATGGCCAGCTCCATTAACATTCACTGACGTGTATGTATGGCCGTTTCAATTCGACTTTTAAAAATTTTACGGCTACTCCCCTCAGCGCCTCTTGTGAGTTTTTAAGTAATTGCAATTGCCATTAAGTTACTGTCGGTAGTTTTGTAGTATCTTTAATAGGGAGCGCTGAGGGGAGTACTCCATGGCATGCTTTCTCGGAACCAAATTTTAGGCGAATTGAAACGGCCATACATACACGTCAGTGAATGTTAATGGAGCTGGCCATGATTTGAACCATCCTGTGAGCTACTGTGTACTTCGTAGTATCAAGAACTTGAGGAACGAGGGAATAATAGGAAATATTTTTGGCAACACAGAAAATATTAATTATTTGGCGTCTGTTTCAGCGCGCCATCTACTAACGTATTGGAGAAGTGTCAAATTTAAACCGCTTTTATCCATTATGTACTTCTTGGTATTGTTACATTCCGCGAAGTAAATTCTATTTCTAAACTGGTCGCGTCACCTACGATGCAAACAAGATTCTAGAGCATCCCAGACTCCCCCCAAATGGTGATAGAATTTGCTAGAATGTTCTTTGTTTGTTCGCCGCTATTCTAGAATAGCGTGAATTACTATATAAGCCAGCCCGAAGCAGCGGGATATTTAAATCAATTTTATTTAGAAAGCGATGTGTGTAGCAAGCGAATTAGTAGAACGATTAAGTTATAGAATGTTATTTGTTAGACGATTGTGTTATATGATCGTAGACATTAAAGTACGATTATAATTTGTAAACCCCGAGTCGTAACAGTATCGTGAAATTAAGGAATAAGGAAAGAAAGATTATATTATACATTCTTTTCTAATTATAATCGACGGCCCTGGAATACATTCATTCACATTCAGTACATAAATTTTATAACGTTTCGATAAAATCGTAAACGATCTGGAGATAACAGGCGCCTCTGTTCCGGTGATTCCGGTCCGGTCAAACCGTGCGCCTTTCCAAATTCCGGGTCGGCTGGAACTCGGAGCATACTTCCAGCCGCTCAATTACTTCCGCGTCCGGCGACAGCCATTAAGCCGCATGCTCCTTGTCCAGATTTATTTAGTGGGGCACAATCGTTCGCTTTCGGTTAACTTATCAGTTTAACAAGCCCCATGCCGTTAACTTCGTCCGACGGTAATCCGGGAATTCTATTACAGGCTCACGTTTTTTTCGCAGGAGGGAAAAAAATACAACCCCATTAACTGACTTTGACTTCTTTTTTTATCTTATTCTTTTATTAGAAGCACTTGGTAATTACTAATGAGAGGGCGGGCGGGAGAATTATATTTTCCAACGTTTTCTAAGTGCGACGTATAAAGTTCTTCCGCTCATTAGTAATTGCCAATTTTTATTAATGTGTAGTTCAATTTGTTGGAACATGAAGCCTGTATATATCAGAAAATGAATGAATAAACAGCGTGTAAAAGTTAGTTGAAGCTGGGAACAACTTTCGTGTGGTGATTTAACGAGCAGAAGTAGAACACACAAAGTTTTCTACCCGGTTGAGCCGAGCACGCCCCATAATCCGCCCTGGGCGAATATTAACGCCCGCGGAATTGTTTTACGCCGCGCTGAACCCGTCACGAAACAAATTTCGAGATAGGAGTGCATGGTTGAATTTGAACGGGCCAAAAGCGACTCTCCTAGAAAAATATTAAAAGCCGGATGCGATGAGCGGTGCTGAATTATTATGAAACTGAATTTGGCCCTCTACTTGATTTATTGCATTGCAGAGGCGAACGCGACTCGGTTTGCTGATATTTAAAACATCCTGGGAATCAAATATTCCCTTCAATTTGAGAATAATTTCCTAACACTATCTTCCAACGGTGAGATTTACAATTTCGATTTATCCTGCGGAAAAAACTCGTTATAATAACGCATGCCCTTTTCACATAATCCTCACGAAATGAAATCCTTGGAAATCGACGGTCCTGGAATATCGCGTATATGTATATATTTGCAAAGTAAAGAAGCGCGGCATTAATTCTAAACCGATTGTGACATCCGATCGTTTCGATCTGTGAGGATCAAAAAAGAAAACGGAAGCGCGGGGCAAAACAGAATCGAAAATAAATTTTCAAGCGCGATTAAGTCCCCCGATTATTTTCTGAACTAAGTAAATAACACGTTGCGGCCCGCGCTCATCCGCGTCCGCCGCAAATTTCGACGACGCGACGACGAGAACCGACGAAAACAAGAATAAATAAACGTCGCTTCCGATTTGCGACGCGGTTCTCTGCTTACGCGGTTCGATTGAAAGCAATTTAGCATTGAGTGCCTTTCAGTTTGCGTTCGGGGGGAAAAATATCAAGTTTCTTTGCACTTAAAAGCAAAGCATCAAGTGGTATGCATTTAAGGAAGCTGTGATTAAAATTGTTAAAAAAAAAGTGCCCAAATAATAATTTTTTGAAAAAGAATATGTACGTTTCACCATCAATGTAATGTTCAGAATATAGAGCAATTGGTATAAGGTCCAAGTGAATTCAACATTTAATCAATTTATTTAATTAAAAGAAAAAGTCCCAGGTCTCCCCCTTCAGTAGTTACGACTCTATTTGCGAAATAATTTATTTTCCGGGAACCCGTTCGTGCATGTAGTACGTTTTATGCAAACAACGTTCCGCGAACTCACTCACAATCACAATCAGTTTGTGTCCCCCTTTACATATATCGAATTTGCCCCGACTTAAAAGCACTCTTCGCATAGGCAGGAAAGGAGGATGAAAGTAAGGAGCGACTAAGTAAAAAAAAAAAAAAATAAGAGAAAATAGGAAAGTATTTTCCGGTCGTCGATGTCGATTTGATTTTCTGCGCAATCCCCGACCGAAGTTGATCTTAACTTACGGCCGAGGAAGTTCGTTTTTTTTTTAAATTGCAAAGTATAAAAAAGTGTTGCATGCAAAACGCCCACGATTTATGACGACGAGAAATTTCGGGGGCGTTCTCTTCAAGCCCGCCCTGCTTCCGCCTTCAGAAAATACTTTCGCTATCGCTGATCTACTAAATTGCATATCTCAGCCTTTTTTCTACTGCAGATCTTCCTACCATACTCAAAAAGTAAAAAAAAATCGAACCAAACAAACTTGATTGTCTATTTAACAGGAATATTTGTATTGTGTTTGTTTCCAATTGTTTGTCGACGTGTCACCTTGTTTATTGACTTTTACGGACAACTAAATACCCAATAAAACTGTCCAAACAAAAACAAATTAAATTTATTGCCAAATTAAATAACTGGTCCTACAATGTTTACTTACGGAGAATTCTAAAGAGTCACCCAAACGGTTTATGACTGCAATTCGGTATGCACCATCCCTATCTGTCTACGACTACCTAGATTTATTACCGGCGCTGAGAAACTATTCTACTTATTGTGTTATGGTTGAACGACCCTCCGGAATCCAAGATAAAATAATAGTATTTCTAATAGTGGCTCGTAATCGCTGCAAATCTGGACTTACGTTGTTGTAACTCAGTTCTTTTTGGTGCGTCGGCGAATAACTCGAGAGATCAAGGAACTAATTACGTTTAAATAAGAATGCGGAAGTTAGATTTAATTAATCATTTATTGCAAAAAAAAAGGTAAAAACTCCTTGTACCAGCCGCTGAGGGATCTGATACAATGACCTTGCGTTAAACCAATACAAAGAAAACAAGATTACGGTTATCAGGAACTACAGTAGAATTCGCTTAACAGATTTCACTTTCGAATATCGGAGCGACCTAACTGACTTCAAATCACACAGGTGGTGGTTTGGTGCACACGTAAATAGTCGTTGGAGAACTCTGCTCCTCAATTAAATTAACAATTAATTTAAGTTCAACTTAGATCGGTCTTGGTACTAGTGTTTGCCACTTCAGATCGTACTCTAAGACTCGTTCTGCTCAATCAACCAACGCACAGTGTGACACAATGGGTCTACAGTGTAACTTAATTAACCCTTCGTCGGGCGCGCATGTATCTCACAGATACACAGCTTTATATTTTTACCGCCATTTTTGTGTTTAGTGTGCAATATCATTGCCCTTCTAGGTATGCTATCTCTGATCATTTGACAACAAAGGACAACTACTGCGGTTTATAAATTTTTAGTTTTAGTGTAGCAAATGAAGCAGAAGATGCGCCTTGTGTGTGGTGGATACAGCGCGACCGGTCATATTTGTTCATCGTAAGTCATAAGTATATTCATTTATCATATCTTTTCGTAAAAGTTGAGAGATCTAGCAGGATAGCAGTCAAAAGGGGGCAATTAGAAGTTTACTCTTGTTTGATTGCCAAGCTTTCGGAAAGTATTTATTTCCTTCATCAGGGCGGCTATAATGTTAATATGAAAGTGTTACACAATTGAAAATGATGAGTTTTAAAATTCTATACTTACATCTAAGTGAGGTTCAGAAAGCTAAAGTTGCACATTTTGAAGAAATTAATCCTGGCTTGTTCAAAATGTGCAACTTTAGCTTTCTGAACCTCACTTAGATGTAAGTAGAATTTTAAAACTCATCATGTTCAATTGTGTAACACTTTCATATTAATATTATAGCCGCCCTGATGAAGGAAATAAATACTTTCCGAAAGCTGGGCAATCAAACAAGAGTAAACTTTTCATTTCCCCCTTTTGACTGCTATCCTGCTAGATCTCTCAACATTTCCTTAAGTTCGCAGTCGCGATCAGAAGTCGTTTTAATATCTTTTCGTTATCAAAATGGTCAGACCTAAAATATTTACACCATAACCACACAAAACCATTCAAAAATCGCAGCAAAAGTGGTACATGCGAGTTAAGCCTAAGTAGGATGAAACAGCTTGACTTTCATCAATATTTATTTATATTTATATTTATATTTATTTATACAGTAATATTTTGTTTTAAATAGACAAATCTAAATAAATATAATAAACAAATAAATAGTTAAAATTATATACTATTAACCGCATGTATCTGAGGGATACAGCGCGACCTCTTATGTTTCAAAAGGCGCGCGCCCGACGGAGGGTTAATGGAAGTAATTAATTAATTAATTAATCAGACGTTCTGGGGAAGTATGTGATACAAAATGCCGCCCTCGGCGATCAATTTGCAAGGTAATCAATAGCTAGTTTTTCAGGCTCCTTTCGGAGGTGATGGAAAACCCTATCGCTAGCTAAACTAATTAATTGAGGTCGAATGGGTAGGCTCTTTTCTCACTACGTCCAATCGCCTTAAGAGGGTGGTACAGTGTACGCCTTTTTTCAAATCCCCCTACGTCGGTTTTTTCGTCGGCTAGGCCTATCTAACTAATTTATTGGCGCAATGGACCCAAATGACTGTTTTCGGCACTCCGCTTCGTACGGTTATGGCCTTCCAGTCTCTCGGCAAATCGCTTCTAACTAACCTGCAAATCTCTCGGCAAAGACCACACTTCGGTACACATACACAGGGTGTGAGAGAAACTCTGTTAAGAAGATCGCTATGAATAGGTAGTTCAAATTGTTCGGCCTCATAGTGTCACGAAATTCGTAACGAGCAATAAATTGGACTTGATTTCTGGGTTTAGATTGTGCTGGCACACTTGGTTTCGGCGGCAGATATAACTTACCTTAGATTATGGTTCGAACTGGCGATTTCCCTGTGCAAATCGAAATACAGCCGTTACCGTGTTTCCAACTTGGCACAGAACCGTCCCGGGTAACCGGATGTTGCTTTTGGCAGAAGTTGACGACGGTTCAGTCGCTTGAGGTGTCGGGCCGATAGCACGGGACACTAGTATCCGAGATGAGTTGTAGGTAGCCATCGTTTGAGGTGTCGGACCCCGTTGTGTTGAAGCTTAGTATCCGAGACGAGAACCGATGCATTTCTGGGTTTAGATTGTGCTGGCACACTTGGTTTCGGCGGCAGATATAAATTACCTTAGGTCAGGGTTCGAACTGACGATTTCCCTGTGCAAATCGAAAACAGCCGTTAGCGTGTTTCCAACTTGACAGAGAATATCTCCAAAAGGGTGGAACTATTTTCTAAGAGTACACTGTATTTGAATTTCCAAATCGGTTTGAGGGAACAGTTAATTGACGCTGGTTGGTTAAATCACAGAACTGGCCTAATAATTTATAAACCAATGACCGACTAATTTTACTAAGGTGAATGCCACTTGTGGAGTTTTAATACTCGATTCAAATGTAAATAAAATAGTTTGATTAATATTATCTAAATGCAATAGTAATACAGACTCTTTAGCCCCTGATTAATGCAAATTAAATTATTCTTAACCAATTTATACCGCCAAATACGTGACGAAGAATACAAATAAATGCAAATTACCTATCCGCGTATCCGCGATCCGCGCACACTTCACTTCGCGCACTCTGGCTTAGACACACCCGCGACGCGAATCGTACGTATACGTGGTTTGATTTGTTTAATTGCCCTTTCTATCAACACACTGTATTTCAACCGTACCGAAAGAAATGATTTAGCTAGAAAATAAGTAAATGACTGCAAGCACGAAAGAAACCCGCTAAGTCAAAACCGAAATGAATTCGACCGTTCGCTCGAGAGATCGAATCCTGTCTGTCTGTTTCCGTAGCTCCTGTCTTCCCAAGTCGAAAATTAACCCAACCCCTCGGACTTCGCAAGATAATTTTGAAACAACCGCGGCCAATGATAATCGTTGCCCTAGTTCGAAATCACGTCTACTCCAGATTTTCTGCACACATTCATAAATTAAACAACAGCATCGCGGTGGTCTCTCACCATCTGCAACTCCTTAACTCTACAAGTGACCAGGCTGAAATTTTAATACATCCTGTGCTTGTTGAAACAAAACATACCAAAGTGAAATACTTGCAACGTAATTTCTATAACTGACATATCTCTAAAATTTAGTGCAACACAAACCCATACAAAATCTGAAAACACAAAGCTAAAAGGTTACAATGACAGATTTATGATGCCAGAAACCCGAGCTAACGTTACAAGTTTTTCGGACTCGCTGGGTGTTTTATATCCTCTTGAAAGGGACAGCGCAGCGCCCTGGAGCATCCGGCCGTAATTTTCTGCGTGAGGTCCGAACGTCTGGACACGTGTTTGTTATTTGAAATTAAACACGCAATAACCGATTTTGTTTGAAAACAAATTCCACGCCCGTTACATTTGCAAACCCTATGGGCGCAACCTTTTTGTAATATAATACGCCGTAAGGGTATACCCGATACGGCCCAGATAACATCATATTTTATTACCACCCTGATATGTTAATTATACGTGAGTATTATGCAAGGTGGAAATATTTATAGCATGCAATTTAATTATTCCTCGTCGGTTAAATACTGCAAAGCTCGGCATTTCCTTGCTAAAAAGCTCGTTCGGTTTGCTGACAACTTCAATGTTTATTCTGCTACGATCGATACTAGACCAGATTGTAATGTTCATGTTTTGATGCAGAGTAGGCTAGCCAAATACGATTCGAAGCTGACCATTCCATGTTATCCTTATTTTTAAAATAAATTATTATAATTAATCTAAAAGCTTCATCGGAAGTCCAAGTCATTGGGTCCCCGCAACAATTTTAAATTAATTTAGAAAACTAATAAAAGAAGTATATTTTGTATCAAATTGTACTTACCTCTACCTACACCCCTAAACGACTAACGTGAACCGCTGGATACGATACAGCAACATCGACATGGTGGGAGGCAACATATTAGCGTGACAATATGTACAGTGGCGCTCAACTAAATCTATACACTTGTGTGCAGGTGTTACTTATGTACACTGTTAGTGTCGATTTAGTTGATCGTGAGGACCCACAGAAAACGGCAACTTCTGCAGTTAAATGTCTCAATTTCATTATTTATAACGTGTACTTACACAAGAAGCAAACAACGTAATAAAACATGTATTACGAACGCATCTTGAGCGCTTAATACCGCAAGACTCGTATTAAGAATTCCAAGCCCTAGTAAGTCGCAATAAACTCGTATTTAACGTTTGCTTGCCTTGCTTCGACTAGTGTTTATCTTGCGATGCACATTAGAGTAGATCAGTGATGTCTGTGTTATGATGCTGAGGAATATTACATTTCGTTGGTTAAGCGTCGTTTCGACGAAGCTACTTCATGTTAAACAGATATTACATGACTTCGTGCGACGAAGGAGACTTAGTTTTTATTACAACAAGAACAAAATTGACAAAATTTATGCTAAATAACAATTAAAGATACTGCAATGTTAATATTGAAAGGGAACCACCTTTCTGCATGCGTTCCATTGTCGGAGGATCAGGTTCTTAGACCCTAAAGCTGTTGAACGTGAATTATTAACGGCAAAATCTAAAATAAAAGAACTATAACAAAACAAAAACAAATAAAGAAATTACAAATTAACACCGCCAACTAAATTACTTATTTATTTATACGTGTGTGTGTGTCATTGTTGGAAGACTCAGGTTCTTAGACTCTAAAGCTATGGAACGTGATGGATGTATTAACAGCACCCCCCCGCCCAAAAATAAAAAAACTACGACAAGATCAATCAATAATCGAGTCGGTATATTAACAGCATTACACGAGGCCAAGGGGGAGGGGGTACAAATTATTCCTACCCTTAAGAGAAGTGACACTCATTAGCAGAGGATCTCACTCCAGGGTTCCACCAGGCACTTGCTTCTATCTCAAAAGGGTTGCACAGAAATCAAAACAAAAATCGCGACGGTTAAGTCGAGACTAACAATAGCCAAAATTCACTACTACACCCCACGAAAGGGGGTGTAGTAGCTAGTGAATTTTGGCCCTTGTTTAAATTAAAAATTTCCCGCGCTTGCAACAACTCTCCCGAGAAGTGGCGCCATCTATTCGGGTTCCCCTTTTATCCCGTCAAATTTCGTTCACCAGAGTGACTTAAGTTGCCTACCCTCCAGTCAATACAACCGACCGCCCTCCTCGAGAGTCGATCTTTATTCTGCCATGTCTAAACGACTCAAGGCGACTCAGGGGGGGTCCAATGGCTTGACTAGTCGATTTCCTCCCGCTCGTTATCAACTGGGAATGTTTATGTTAAAACCAAAGCGAGAAATAATGTTACGGTGCTTCGAATTTTTCAAAGCTTTTGTCTGTTTTCGGATTCGCTTGATCACTAACGCTTTTATACTCTAGGAATTCTCCTTCGCTTCGTTAAGTTGTCGCTGGTAACTTTTTCTAACAGTGGGCACACTGCTATTCGTGTTGTCTGCGCGCTCAAATTCGGAAGACGGAAAAGAAGGTGGTGCTAACTTGGTGTTTCTTGCCGTTTATTTTGGGCAGATCACGAGCACGCTTTTCAAACGACGGTCGTGTATTTTACGCTTTATGCTGATGCTGTCAAGTTAAGACCGCCCTGAGTTAAAGGGTTTTGGTGTTTCCTGGAAGATTCAGTTTCCAACGTTTCGTTGCGGATAAATTACGAGTTTTCATTTATTTATTTATTTATTTAAATAAATACCATCCTGTTTCCCTTTTGTGCGGAAATTTTCGATCATCTTTGATTGCAAGATGGTGTCGGTATGTCAGTCGACGCGTTACTCGAGGATCGACGAATCACGTTAGCCCATTGTTCGATGTGGTAAGCTTCTCTTTCGTTATTGAGTTTGTTTTATGTTGGTGTTTCTTCCGTTAGCACGTTTTATGAGTTTGTTCGAGTGTCTGGGGTCAGTTTGGTTCTGAAACGGTCGTGAATTTGTTTATAAAACAAAAAGCATGTTCTTGTTGTAATTTTAAAATAACAAATAAGCGGTAGCAATATCGCCCAGGACCTCGGCAGTCCTTACGACGGTTTGTCAATAGGCAATATAACAGGGGTGGGCCATAAATTCTTGTAACACTGTGGGACTTTAAAATTTTTCTTGAATTGAATATCATATAAATCTGTCATACGAGTTTCTAAGGGTCATCTGTTGTTCTTTAGAAATTGTACAATTTGACACGTTTAAAGTTCTGTAAAAGAATACTGCTATTGAAAACTAAACTATCGCCGGGGCGTAACGGGAAATAACATGCTGATTTTAAATTGCTTCTAAACAAAAAGCAGTCGGGCGCCGAATTTCTCCTGTAAACGGAAAACATAAAGATGTCAATAGGGTACTTGTAGTTAAGAAGTTGTTGTGAACTTTGAAAAGACAGCACATGTAGGCCCGGGGTGGTCGTTAAAAGCCTAGGAAAAAAGCAAGGCATTCCAGGAAGCGGAGGGCGTTTATCCTTCTGAACGCAAAACGCAGCTCTATTGGTCAAGGGGTGTTTGAATTTGGTTTTCTAATAGGAGGAAGGGAAATTAATTTTGTTCAGCCGAAAAATGAAAATTAAAATTACAGACAGAAAGCTCCGAGCTTTTAAAACGATCAGTCGTATTATTGGGGCTTGGCGAATTGCTTTTGTACTTGCTTCTCTGATTTAGTTTTCACAGTAGAGTTAAATCACTTTATATCGGTATGCCTAAAATTCTAGTGTTTGAGAGGCAATTCAATAGAAAGTCGGTGTCGCGCACGGTAAATAAATCGCGCGTGTGTTCAACTAAGTGCAGTGAGTGTATTGGATTTTAATTTCGCGGACGCGGTGTTAGGTAATCTGATTTAATTTGTATTTTGTTCGTTACATACTTGGTGGTATAAATTGTTTAAAAATCATTTTAATTCCCTCAGCCATTTGTGGACAGATAATCTGTAAATTTCATTACTTGCTTGGCTTGTGCCATTGGGTTTTACTAAAGTATTTTCATTGCATCCTAACCGAGCTTAAAGGTAAATAAGTTGCATCCACATTAGTGGAGTTAGCTGACCATTGTTGTATAAACTATTAGACTAGTTTGCTTGGCGTTCTGTCATTAAATCGACCAGAGGCAGTCAAACGACGCTTTCAAGCTATAGTGCAATCCATATACAGTGTACTCTTGTAAAATTAGTTAATCCCTTGGCGATATTCTCTGACAAGTTGGAAACACTCAAGCAAGGGGTTTTCGATTTGCGCAGTGAAGTCGACTGTTTGTACCACTGGTCTAAGGCAAGTCTAGATCTGCCGCTAAAATCAAGTGTGACCAGCACAAGTTAACTCCCGAAATCAAGGCCAATTAGTTGCCGTTACGAGACTCGTAAAATTACGAGGCCAAACAATTCTGAATCACATTCATAGCCATCTTCTTAACCGAGCTTCTCTCACCCCTGTGTGTGGACCGAAGTGTAGTCCTTGTCAGGAGATTTGCGGATTAATTAGAAGTAATTCGCTGAGAGACCGAAAGATCATAACTACCCATAGTAGAGTATCAAATAAAACGGTCAATTCTTGCCATTGCGTATAGGCTTATATAATCGTCGAAAACAACGCAATCAGGGGTTAACAAATGAAGTGAGAGTCACTGTACCTCCACCTCTTGGCGATAGGAGCGGTTGAGAATCTCCCCCTTCGCCGCGTTATTAGGTTAAAAACAAATCGGGTCCGGCGCCTACACAGTAGGGTCATTTCCCTTGAAAAACCCAGCGATTACTATTAATCCTCTCGCAAATTGATCGCCTGGGCGACATTTTGTATCACGTACTTCCCCAAATATCTGATTAATTAATTAATTACGATCATTAAGTAAGTACACTGTAGGCACACGGCTACACTGTACGCTGGTTGATCACACAGAGCGTTTTTGAGTACTACTGAAAGTGGTAAACACGAGTACCAAGACCAATCTAATTTTGAAACCAACTAAATTGTTAATGTAATTTGAATAACAAGGTCCACAACCATTGTTTGGGACAAACATAAAACCACCAGCTGTGTAATTGAAAACAGTTAGTTCGTCACGAGATTCGAACGAGAAAGCCATTAAACGAATTCTACTGTATTTCTTACCAAATCGTAATTTTTTCTTGTGTTCCTCTGTATTCAATTTTCAAAACGACAAGGTTTTTCCGCTCATTTTTCTAGACTGCAGTGCGGCTAGAAATCGGAGTTTTTACCTTGCTTTGCAATAAATAATTAATTAAATTTAAATTCCGTATTTTAATTATCAGTAGTTAATCCCTAAAACTCTCTCAAGTTATTTTACCGTCGCACCAAAAGGACTGAGTTAGATAACAACGTAGGACAGGTAGGACAAGGCAAGCTAATCAAATATTGCTAGATATCAAAGTATTTCTGGGAAGTGTCGCCGGACGGCGTAGTATGATTACATTTAGGCTATTGACGCATCTGAAGATAGCAGGTACTTAGTCCCTTCGTCGGGGTAGATAAACTTGCATGTTGTAGGAAGGCAATAAAACTAATAGCGATTCGTCTCAGGAATACTGGCCGAGCAAACTGCCCAGTAATTACGAGTTAAAATCCTTCAGATAATAAAATTTTCGGTCCAGTTAATTATATTGTCAAATTAATTCAAATTGTTTATTTGTTTGGACATTTTTATTAGTTGTTTAGTTGTCCGAAAGTAGTAAACAAAAACAGCAGCACGTCGGCGTGTTATAGTTCCTTCCGGACGGGTTTTGCTGTTAATGCCGTCGAATCTCGAGATCCTTTCTCCTACGTCATCGCATTCGCAGAAGAGGGCCCCTGTTGGTAGCTGCCGAAGCTCATAGAGCGCACACCGAGGGCTGCACCTCCTTCCTTGGTCGAACACACTTGTAGATTGGTGTTGATCGTATTGGTATTGCCACGAAGATAGATGAAATTCATTTTATTTTACCGGGGTTTGTTTTCCCCTAATAAGGGTTATTAAAAGTAGCTTGTAAATGGTAGGAGAATAATTCGCTGACTTCAGCAGGCAGGATTATGAAGAGGAAGTGTAGCGAAGAACCGCGACAGATAACAAATAGCAGATATGAAGATGGCAGATAGTAAGATAGAAGATAGTGGCAGACTGGGGAGACAGAGGCAGATGGTTACGAAGTACGGGGCGTTCAGCGGTCGGTTCCCATGCAACGGTAAATCCTGTCCTGCCTGCTGAAGGGACTTAAGTTGGTTTTGCCCAATAAAAGGATACATTGGGTATGTATGAATTTTAATTCCTTTGTCGCCCTTAAGGTACCTCCGCTATTAATTAGCAAGTACTCCCTCTGAGTAACCCCCCAGAGACTCTCTAAAATGTTAAGGATTGTGACAGTATTATTGAAATTTTATCTTGTTTTTTTTTTCGTTGTTTTCGTACATCTCAATTGTGGATACGTATCTGTACCCGCGAATGTGTAATTGCCTGACGTAGGCTCCCTTGGACCCAAAGTGAATTTTTTTTATTAAAATACGAAGTAACGTTGCTATTTGTAGACAAGACAGAAAATTTGTTTGTACAATTTGATGTTGCCAGAAAGGATATCTTGCCAGGTTTAGCCATTTTTCCCCCTTGGTGCTTTTTCAGGGTTCATTTTGGGCAGATCACAAGCACGCTATGCAGACGACGGTCGAAAGCGTAAAATATTACGCTTTCTGTGCTGATGCTTTGAAGTTAAGGACGCCTTGAGTTAAGGGGTTTTTAGGGCCAGTTTGGTTCCTTCTGGACAAGTTTTGCTGTTGTTGCGATCGAATCTCGAGATCCTTTCTACTAAGACATCGTGCTCGCAGAGGAAGGCCCCTGCTAGTAGCTGCCGAACCTCATAGAGCACTCACCGAGGGCTGCATCCTCTGTGTGGTCGAACACACCTGCAGATTGGTGGAGATTTTATCTTTTATTTGTTGTTTTCGTGCATGCCAAGTATCTGTGACCTCTAAGGTGCCTGACGTAGACTCCTAGTTCCTTCTGAATCTGAACTTAATTTTTTTTAGTAAGATTGGGAAGTAACGTTGCTATTTGTAAACAGAAAGTTTGTTTGTACAATTTGATGTTGCCAAAAAGGATATCCTGGCCGGTTTATTGGGATTTTCGTTAACGAAATATTACGTCTCACCATACATGATCCTTTCTGTAAATATATTTGAGTGGGGGTTTCGCATCCATCATTAACTTTTGACTTTGCTTGCGTATTAGTCCTTTGCATATTTCCGTGTATATTAAACGATCCGTACAACCATTTACCGTGTCTTTGTTTGTCTCTTGGCTACGAAACAGGGTGACTATCTAAAGCCTTTGTTGTCCGTGCTCTCTTCCTTCTTATTTTGTTCTTACAACTGTAGGTGTTACTAGGCTTTACTTCATCCTTTCACTTTACTTTAATTCTTCTCCATCTTTTCGCTCAGATTTCTAATTCTCCTCATTCGTTTATTTTGTCTTTAGTTTTTCCGATCGTTTTGTTCACCTTTTCTTCCTTTTCCTAGCCCATCTATAGCTCTCTGTTGTCAATTCTTTCTTGCTCCTTTTTTATCCTTCTAAATCTAGATTTTTTTACTTAATCCTTCCACTTTGCCTTTAAATTTCCCATCATTTTTTTTCATACTAATTCTCTCTAATGTTTCTTCTTCCTGTTTCTCTTGTTTTCTTTTTTCATTCTGAGACCTGGCCATATATGTATATTCTGATTATATGTATTTGCTTGTTGGTTGGATTTTTTTGGTTCTATTTTTCTTTAGCCACATTTCTAATTCTTTCATTTTGTCTTAGTTTTCCCATCGCTTTCACCATACTATTTGAAGAGGAGAAGTAACAAAGGGGTTAAGTGCCAAAACTTTCAACTCGGGAAATTGACTAAGAAGTCCATCATTTCCAAAAATCAAACATTTTATTCACAACTTTCAGCCTACTTTTCTCTTAGAATTTTGTGTCTGAGCATTTAACACGTTTTATAGTATGTAGTCAATTGCACATAGAACCTTTCTGTGGGAATATCTCATTTTTCGACAAATTGGCACTTAACCCCTTTGTTACTTCCACTCCTCATTTCCTGATGATTACTTTTTCCCCTTGCTTTCCATTGTCCATTTTTCTTGCTCTTTATTTTAGCCTAATTCCAGATTTTTTTGGCTCTATATCTTTATTTCCTTAATCCTCCCGCTTTGCCTTTAGGTTTTCCATTGCTTTATTCATACTAATGTTGTACCTATTTCTTTTTTTTTCTTTCTTCATTCTGAGATATAGCCTCGCCATATAAGGGCCTTTTGTTGTTCATTCTCTCTTGGTTCCTATTTTATTTTTATAATTGCATTCGATGGCTGGTTACCTACATATGTCTTTGATTTCTTTATTGTTCCATTTCTCGTCAGTAAATAATAATAGTAAGCGTTCACAGGCCTTTAGGGTTGATCATTTTCTTCCGTTCACTTCTACCTGTTGCTCCTGTTCTCCAATCCGTCGCTCCTTTCTCCCTCAAGTCTCTTTCTAACTGCTTGAATTCATCTGGTCTTCGGCCGGCTCTTTCTTCTAGACATCAAAGGGTTTACTTTTAGAATCGATTTCCTTCTCTCCTTTCTACATTCCCTAGCTTTACTGACGCCTCTCCATATGATTGCTTCACCTCCTCGTTGTTTCTCTTCTCCCATCTGTTTCCTGTTTTCTTCCCCCCAAATATTGGTTTTAATTTCCAAATTATCACTTTCCTTACTAATCATAACCCACGTTTCACTGCCGGCCTTGTCACCAAATTTTAAATTTAAATTTACTTGCCTCTACTTACCGCGGTTCAGGTTGACAAGCTTCTGCCGATTCTATGATCAGCTGAGCCCCAGCTAGCAACAGTGAAGAAAAGGGACGGGTTAATTAGAGGTGGCAAACTTATAAAGGGCGCCAGAAGACAATTGATCAACTAAACGTAATTCTATGGGCAGGAGCGCCCCCGGAGAACTAGGCCAAAAGGTCTGGTCTGATAGCCTGCGCTGAAACTTGCGCCCAAACAGAAAAGCCTACATAGAAGAAATGATTTTTCGTTAGCGGCCATATTGGCCTATTCGTCGGCATGCGTCGTCATATTTTACCTGAGAACAGGGGCCTCAGGCTTGATAAGGAGATTAAAAACTGTCTCCAATCGATGTTCGGCGGTGTCAATTGATCTTCCAGCAAAGCCGCAATTGAGTTACTTCTCCAAATGAGCAAGAACTCCGTTAGATTTAACACACACGAAAAACACGTCACACTGGCACAACGCTCCGAACAAGAAAGGACGCGACGAGATTGAAGATGAAGAAGGTCGCTTCGACGCGCGGGGATTACCGACGATAACCAATGACAGGCGACCTGAGAGTCACATGGTGCCTTCGTAGCCTGTGAAAGTTCAGCGATCACCGCACGCAGGTTTCCCCCATAGCGATGTAGAGGAGGGGCAACAGGGTCGCCAACTGTATTAAAACGCAGCTGAATGATGTTATATCGCCACGATATTTTAGCGCGAGATTTGAATGTAACAGCCTCATAATTGTTCTATATATCTGTACTTTTGTTCTTCTTGAAATAATGTCTTTTGACCTCGATGCCTGCAACAGAGACCTCGCATATCTGTTCTCTTTAATCATCCGTGTTGTGTCCTCCGCATTGCGTTCACCATTTTTAGTCAGCCATACTCCCAAGTAAAGAAACCCTTGAACCCCTTCAATTCGCATTCCTCCTCCATCCTCCACTTCTATTTTGAGATTGATCTCTGTTCCATGTTGCTCTAATATGCATGTACTTTGTTTTGCTTCGTTTTGATTTCCAGGCCTACCTTTCTGATTCTGACTTCAAGAGGTTTAATGGCTCTTTTCAGATTTCTTGTTTTGTTCGTTCTGCCTTCAGTTTTTCCAATCGTTTTGTTCACCATACCATTTCTAGATGTCCTTTGCGTCCTTTTCCTGACCATCTAAGGCTTTGTGTTCCTTATTTGTTGCTATTTATTTTATCCTTCTAATTATAAATACTTTTTGTCTCTTCGCGCCTTTATTTATATAAACATTTATCATCATTTTGTTCATACCAATACTTTCTAATACTTCCTGTTTCTCTTTCTTCATTCTGAACCGTACATATAAGGCTTTTCGTTGTCCAAGCTCACTTGGTTCTTATTTTATTTTTGTAATTGTGTTTGTCTCAATTTGTCAATATACAGGGTGACTGTCAATCGAACATGTTGTGCGGGTATAAACCTGTGAGAATTTAAGTTACTTTCAACTATACGTGTTTTACTAGTACGTTAGAAAAATGTGCTAACATCGAGTCGATCTTACAGCGGAGATGTTTATTTTGGGATACGTAAACGACTTGACTCATCGACTAATCGATTTCCTCCCGTCCGCTATCAACTGGGAATGTTTAAACGTTAAAACCAATGCGTGCAATTTTTATTTTAATTTAATATAATTAGGGGAGTCACTATATGAGCGTTTTTAGAAGCTTCATTTTTTCGTGATGCGTTGTCAAGCCCAGAATGAAATATGTGAGCTCGTCGCTTCGAAAAATGAAGAAAAATTATTAACATCCAATCGATTTTTCATCTTCTACATAAATAAGCCGAGAGATAAGGCGCGTCGCTGTCGAGCTTCGTACTTTATTACCCGCACGCCTAACACTTCCGCATAACGAATTCGATTCTGTGCTAAAATAAACCCGACCAAAAATCAATCGAGAGGGCGCGTTGCGAGAGGGCCGACAACGAAATCGAACCCTGTTTTCGCATGTAAACGCGCATAAAATTGCATCGTAAACGGACGAGATCTCCGAACGCCGAAACGTACTCTTACTTACGGAAATTTTGTTGGGGGTAAATACAGGGCCGACTTCGATCTTCATTTATCAAACTGTCGTTAAGCGGGGCGATAAAGAGCCTCCGGGTGGTGGTGAAGACTAGCAGGTGTTTCAATTTCGCCAGAAACGTATATTTTCCAGATTCCAGTTCGGTCCAACACAATTTAATACATTAACAATTACTCACGTAGATCCCACCCCCTTTTTGGATTAAATACACAAAGAGGCGCGAGCTCATAAAAATATTTCTGTTTGTATAAGAAGAGTCATCCTGGATCCCTAGAGACACTCACCATGACAATGAGCGAACTTGTTCCGTTGCAAGGGGCTCGCTCGTACTTACATGCAACATACAAGAACAAAGGCGAGTGAATCTTAAAAAAAATTGTTTTTGTTTAGATTTTCATCGCGCCGAAGGGCGGGGGGTGCAACAATACCCGGGCGCGAGCGTTCAAAAGTCGAGGCACGTTCCCCCAGTTCGTTTCCTTCTTTTCAAACGATCTGTTTTATTGTTTTGGCTCCAAACTAATCCCAGCCCCGTGATAAATTCACTTAATCCCCGTTTCAGAAACTGGCCGCGCCCCGGTCCTTCGAGATTTGTTAAATTTTCCATAATCGCTGAAACGCTAATAAACAAGGACCGAGCGGGCGGCGGCGGCGGGGGTTTACCCGTGAGCTGCTAATCGCCTAATTAAATGGGCCCGAATCGAATGGGGAAAGTCGAAATTTTATTACCTACCCCCCAAACAAAAGGGCGGATTTTTTTTACAAATAGGTCAGACCGCAGATAATAGATCTCTCCAGTGGTCAACGAGACAGGAACGGATGACGCTCTAAAAATAGTTTGTTAAATACTCAGTAGATGTCACGTGTATGGACAAATTCGAAAAGAGAACATTTGTCACCAGTGTTGCCAATCCACTCTAAGCCGATTACCCTTTTCAAATTTTAAAAAACCCGCTCTTACCCACAACTGCCTATCACATTCAGTAATGAAATTGAAATGAATGAATGAAGTGATACAAAATTTATATTATTTAAATACCTAATACACTTGCACACATGGACGTTACACGACAGATTTTTGAGGTTAAAATCATCTACAGTATGTCCATCTGACAATGAGACATAGGGATTTAACATGGGAAAACAGAAATTGCTTTTTATTATCTACCTGAGTACATGTATATGAAATTCTGTGTTATAATCGGAAAGATTATTACATTCAGTGTTTTAATACTAAATTTGTGCAATCTTAGTTGTTAATTATTTAGAAATTAAGAAAAAAAGTTATTATTTTTTTCCGGACAAAATTAGTAGGTATTTAACGAAGACTTTCCAAACGGATGTCGTGATCAAGTTGGTTTGTTCATGTTTCACAACCGTAAGGTCACGAGTTCAAATCCGAATGAAGACACTTTTTTCCATTTTTTAAAAATATTTTCTCACTTTTGAAATAACTCTTGAACTAGTTTATTATTGTATTTACAAGTTTCATTTTAATATTAATTATGTTCCATTTATGTGTATTTCTTCGTTTGCAAAATTTTATTATAACTTTATTTATTATGTTGCATAATTAATATTAAAATGAAATTTATAAATAAAATAATAAAGTAGTTTAAGAATTTAAGTGATTTTAAATCTGAAAAAATATTTTAAAAAAAGTGTCCTCATTCGGATTTGAACTCGTGACCTTACGGTTGTGAACCATAAACAAACTAACTTGACCACCACATTCGTTTGTAAACTCTTCGTTAAATACTTACTAATCTTGTACGCAAAAAAATAATAAGGTTTTTTCTTAATTTCTAAATAATTAACAACTAAAATTGCACAAATTTAGTATCATAACACTTTGAATGCAATAATCTTTCCGATGGCGGCAATCGCCAACAGTGCTGCCAATCGACCAATCTTATTCGGGCGATTTTTATTTTTGAAAATCATTTTAGAAAATGTTTTAAAAATTCTCATGAAATAAACAAAACTGGGTCCAAATTTCTAAAATTAAGACATTTGACAGTTATTGAGCAATTTGTGACGCTAAATTTTTATTTAGCGTCACTTTTGTTTTCAAAAGACGAACGAGAAATAAAGAAAATTTATAAAATTATTATTATTATAAAATAAAAAAAATATATATAAATAAAAAGTATCTCATTGAATAAAATTAGAAAAAAATAATAAAAATATGTAAAAGAAATCTCATTAAATAAAATTACAAAAAAATAAAAATTAAAAAATTCTTATTAAATAAACAATACTTTCTACTTTCTATAAAATTACAAATATGTAATTATAAAAATTACAAAAAATTATAGAAATTAAATTTTTTTTATTAAATAAACAAAACTTTCTAAAAGTAAGATTTGACATTTGTGCAATTTTTGACGTAAAATAAAACAAAAGACGATCGACCAATTATAAAATTTTTAAAAAATGTAAAAAAATCTCATTGAATAAAATTAGAAAAAAAAATAACAAAAATTTAAAAAATCTCATTAAATAAAATTATGTACAAACAAATAAAAATTAATAAATTCTCATTAAATAAACAAGACTTTCTAAAATTAAGATTTGAACTTTAGGCAGTTTTTGGCGTAAAGTGAAATAAAAGACGATCGACAAATTTAAAAAATTAAAAAATTCTCTGAATAAAATTAGAAAAAAATTACAAAAATTAAAATAATATTACAAAAAAATTATAAAAATTAAAAAATTCTCATTAAATAAACGAAACTTTCTAAAATTAAAATTTGATATTTATGCAATTTTTTACCAAAAATAAAGCAAAAGACGATCGACAAATTTATAAAATTAAAAAATATATATATAAAAAATCTCACTGAATAAAATTACTAAAAAATTAACAAAAATAAAAAATCTCATTAAATAAAATTATGTACAAACAAATAAAAATTAATAAATTCTCATTAAATGAACAATACTTTCTACTTTCTATAAAATTACAAAAAATTATAAAAGTTATAAAAACATAAAAATTAAAAAAAATCTCATTAAATAAACTAAACTTTCTAAAATTAAAATTTGAACTTTAGGCAATTTTTGGCATAAAATAAAATAAAAGACGATCGACAAATTTAAAAAATTTAAAAAAATCTCATTGAATAAAATTAGAAAAAAATTACAAAAATAAAAAAAAACTAAATATTACAAAAATTATAAAAATTAAAAAATTCTCATTAAATAAACAAAACTTTCTAAAATTAAAATTTGCTATTTGTGCAACTTTTTACCAAAAATAAAGCAAAAGACGATCGACAAATTTATAAAATTAAAATATATATATAAAAAAAACTCACTGAATAAAATTACTAAAAAATTGACAAAAATAAAAAAATCTCATTAAATAAAATTACAAAAAAATAAAAATTAAAAAATTCTCATTAAATAAACAAAACTTTCTAAAATTAGGATTTGACATTTGTGCAATTTTTGACATAAAAGACGATCAAGAAACAAAGAAAATTTATAAAATTACGAAAAAACAACGAAAATTTAAAAATCCTCATTAAATAAACAGAACTTTCTAAAATTAAGATTTGAAATTTATGCAGTTTTTGACGTAAAATAAAACAAAAGACGATCGACAAACATAAAATTTAAAAGAAAATAACGAAAATAAAACAATTTTCATTAAATAAACAAAACTAGTTCGACTTTCTAAAATCAAGATTTGACATTTGTGCAATTTTTGACGAGAAATAAAATAAAATACGATCTAGAAATAAAGAAAATTGATAAAATTACAAAAAAATAAAAATTAAAAAAGAAGTTGAGAGTTCAAAATCGATAGGGTTGGCAGCACTGATCGACAATGTGGATTTGGCTGTTAGTTAGTTACTTTAGTTTTTGTCGGCTTCCGGCTTTAGTGGCCAATAGTAAAGCTGAAACATCACTAACAAGTCGTCAATCAAAAATTTAAAAATTAATCTGTCTGTTTGTTACAAACCATTCGGAAGCTCAGTTGTCTCATTTACCGACAGATGTCGCTTTTAAGTAACAGAGAAATAAGTTTAAAGTGACGATAATGTGTAACTTTGCATCGCACCTCTTTTAGTTATAGAATTTGTTTAAATGTTACTTATATCTACAGGTTTCGGTTTTCCACTTTGCTATTGCACCAGTAGCGCCACCACGTATGTGGTGAGCTGTCTCCAAACTAACACCGAGTTTGTCTCCAAATTAAGGGCGTCAAATTTAGAACATTCGATGAGCCATCTGGTGTAATCAGACGAAATTAAGCAAACTTTAATTATGTATCGTTTTCCGTCGCATAAATTTAACAATCCAGATTTAGTACCGGCGCTATTTTATTCGACGGAATAAAAAAATTATTTCGTTGAAACTGTTAAGTATATTGGCCTATAAAGAGCGTACGCAATGACTGTGTACAATAAATATTCCGGGCGCTCCAAGTTTCACGTAAATCATACGTATATGAGCGGCTACAAAATTTTATTATCTGAAAAATTTACTTATATTAAAATTTCCTGCCATGGGTTTATATCTTCGGCCGGCTTGTAGGTACAGTTTACCGGGGGTACGTAAACTTTACGAGTCGTTATATTAAACCAACTTCGGAAACTGCAGATGTGTGTTTAATATAGTAACTGTTTCGCCCAAACTAAAAGATAAACAAAAATAGAGTTTACGTTAGCATGACTACTTTGTGAAATTATTAAAGAATTTTTTTATTTGTAATTTTACAAACATTTTCAGACATTTGACAAAAATGAATCAATTAAGGATGAACCTGTCTACATTACAAATGGCTCTGAATCATCAATAATCGTACACAGACAATAAACAAATAATGAAGCGGAAAAATTATTATTATTACTCACATGAGACCAAGTGGATGGTAATTGTGCGCGTGTATTTATTTATTTATTATCCACAATTTATTTATTCAGATTAAACAGAATTAACAAAAAGAATATATGAATTTATACTTCGCTCGAAACTGAAGGCGAAATGTACTTCTGAATTTTTTTTTTTTTAATCTCAAACAAACAGAATTAGGTATGTACTTTGGACAACAACAAATACAGTTACCCACGTGCATTATTAACACTCTCGTAGAATTTACACTAACACACGGCAACGCCGCCGTTGTTTAACACCGCGATACATTTGAAATACAAACATGCTTTCAGGCGAACTTTCAGGAAAGGCAAACAGACATTAACCGTAATTGCCCGCCGTTATTAAATGTTAATTTTCTTTCCCATTTGCTGCGCAATCGATCGATTACTTTTTTGTCTTTCTAATTGTTTCAGTCGAATAAAAAAATGCACGTTAATCGAATCTCTCGAGAAGGATCCTGGGGGCACCTCCTCCAACGTTCTAAATTTGTACACTACGTTATTAAACGCCCACGAAATACCTACAGTTCTAAAGCGGAATTGTAAACCCCCTTTTATTTTTTCTGAAAAGAAAACGTTAAATGATGAATTCAAATCGCTTGGGGTAATAAAGAATAAGTGCATTTTCATGCACCCCCGGCCGCCCCGTTATTACTTCTGCAAACTTAGCTCAATGTCAAACGCGAAATTAGGTTTTGAGACAGAAGTTGAATTCGGGCAGTGAGAAGTATTATTATTACATTCCTCCCTATGGCAGTGCAATAGCGGGAAGCGACGGAAGGTGAAGTCACACGGCGAACGTGAATAATGCAGGGAGGAAATTCATTCCACCCCCGGTTTCTCCGTCGTGGCGCGTCGCGTCGCGTCCCGTCGCGTCGGAAACAGACGTCGCTTCTTTTTTCTAATATTTCAACGCCACAAGTCAAAACAACCCCCGCGACCTACATACTCGAACGCATTCGATTGCACGATGTAACAAGGCAACATGCTTAGTTAGAGAACAACAAACATCGAAGTACCTACTTGCAAGACGTGCAATTTAATTCCCTTTAATGCTATTACGAATTTACACGGGGGCTTACAAATAGAACAAGTTTGGAACCCGTGGCATCGACGTAAAACTTGCAGAATTCGATATTAGATTCGTAACCGGGGCTCATCAATCACATTGCCATCAGGAACGTCATAAGGAGATTAATAGAACATCACGTCAGGTAGGTAAGGGCCGTGGGGTGTGGGGTGTGTACTTCCGAGTTTACGAAAAGCAAATCTGCATCGAATTAATTACCTCGTTAATCGGAATTTTTATGTGCGCGTTTAAACCAGTATGCAGTGGTGAAGTAAATACGTCGTTAAATATTTAACGGCCTGCCATGTGCCACGTTAAACTCTGGTTTGCCGGAAACTAACTGTCGCAATTAACGAATCGTTTAATGCACACGATAAAGTCGTCTTAAGATCGATGGGGGGGTAGTTAATAGTAAGTTACTACAACTGTGTATTCCTAAAGATAAATCGTATTTCGTAGTGCCACAGTTTTTTTTTTCAAAGAGGAAAAAATTGTACTACTGGAAATAAATATTTTCAAGCAGCATGCGCCCCCGTTCATCTAGGATTGACCCACTTCCTTTGTGCTGCTTTGTTTTGCCGTCGGTAAGGGACTAAAACGTAATTTCTTTCTGCGAATGAGCACACTTCAGTTAATTGCGAACAAGCGGCCCCAGAAAGAAAACAGTTCCCTCACGAATCCGTTCGTTGTTAAATCCCTGTGTTACCTTAAACAAAAAATGTACTTTTCAAATCTATTTTTTTTTCTTAATTTTAATCTTAACGGGAATATTTGGACAAGAAACTGAAAAAACCTTGGAAGAATACTATGGTAACAAGGAAAGAAAGGGAAGATCCTTAAACGATTTAAAAAAAAATAATAAAAGCTTAGACAAGGCTCAAACATAACTACAACTGCGGAAGCAATACTCTAAATACATAATTCTTAAAAACAGAAGGAAGCGAAAGCATTCAATATGCAAAAGAACATTAAAAATTCAAAAAAGAAGCTGTGGGTTTTCGGGGTCAATTTCCCATTTAATTTTATCTACCTGCATACGTTTCAAATGTGTAAGTATAGTTGCCTAACTACAAGGCCAGCGCTAGGTAATAATTTGCCGCATGAATCGAGACTTACATTTGCCGCCTTCTCTACTGTTGCAAGTTCAAACCAGTGTTACCAACGTGTAAAAAGCAGAAATCCCTCAAGGATTACCAAAAAATCCGTTTTCAAACATAGAAAATCTCTAAAATTTGTTGCTAGATTCAGGAGTGAATTTTAGAAAATCAAGTTAAAGAAGACATGCTTCGTATCTAGTTGCAAATTTGTTGAGCGAGCAAATTAAGTTACGTTCCCAACTGCCGGCTATCTCTCTCAGTGGGGCGGTTAGAAACTGTTTCGAAAACTGGAACTCTCAACTAGACCTAAATCTGACGACAAAGTTGCTGCAAGGCAATCATTTGTCTAATTGAGAAGAAAAAAGCTCTTCTAATTACGGAAGGAATTCGTTATTTCTTATTGTAAGAGTTTTGGGAAAACAGCTTTTTCACGCTGGATTTCAGGCGCCAAATAGTGGAAGCAAGATGTCAAGAGAAGGCTTTCGAAGGAGGTCAATTGCATTGAATCGAGTACACCCAGAACAATATGACAATAGAAGAGGAGCTTTCGAGGAATTCGAATCTTCTTGACTACGTTTTCGAAAAATTGACAAAACTAGGCATTGCATTAATAAATAGGTATGACGCATCGAGAACACCCAAAGTAGAATAGCAACAGAAGGAATATTCTCCCTGTGAACTTGAAGGTCTTTTCGAAGGACTAACAATGAGAATATTCAAAGCAGAATAGCAATAGAAGGAAATTGGAAGAGATCTCAGACAAGAAGACCGCCTCCAGCACTGGGCCAAACTGGCCAAACCAGAATTTTAAGAACGACAACTGCATTAGTGAAGAAGAGGGTAATACATGGAAGGAAGACTTTCCATCAGCTTCAAATTGGAAAAGACCCAAAGCAGAATAGCAACAGAAGGAATATTCTCCCTGTGAACTTGAAGGTCTTTTCGAGGGACTAACAATGAGAATACTCAAAGCAAAATAGCAATAGAAGGGAATCGGAAGAGATCTCAGACAAGAAGATTTCGTCCAGCACTAGGCCAAACTGGCCAAACCAGAATTTTAAGAACGACAACTGCATTAGTGAAGAAGAGGGTAATACATAGAAGGAAGGATCAGCTTCAAATTGGAAAAGACCCAAAGCAAAATAGCAACAGAAGGAACTTGAAGGTCTTTTCGAAGGACTAACAATGAGAATATTAAAAGCAGAATAGCAATAGAAGGAAATTGGTAGAGACTTCAGACAAGAAGATCTCCTCCAGCACTGGGCCAAACTGGCCAAACCAGAATTTTAAAGCTGCCCACTGCATTAGTGAACAAGAGGGTAACAGAAGGAAGACTTTCCATCAGTTTCAAATTGGAAGAGGCCTCAGGCAAGGGGTCCTCCTTTCAACGACGCTTTTCAAGGAACGGAAAGACTAGTATTTAGAGGAAGACGACTGCGTCTTCAAGGAACTGAAAGACTTGGCATTTCAAGGAAGACCTTTCTTTCTCCAAATTGGAAAAGACATCACCCGCAATTAAAATGTCGACCCCAAAGGTGAAACCCTTCCGTGGTTTGATTTGGCTTTACCTGTGCGGTCTTTCCTATTTGCTTCGCTTTTTCTTTTCGACCTATAAATTGTGCTACTGCTTCTGGCCACTTCTTCCTCGACTTTCTCGTTCTTTCCCTTCTGATCGGGCTCATCCAACTCGTACATCATCCAGACGTACTGTTACAGTTTAAATTTCCGTTAAGTGTGAAAGAATCTAGAATGTTCCAAGATGGTCGTCGAAACGACGGTCCGTCCTTGTAAGCCTCGATGCGCTCGTAACGATTTTGAAAAAAGTCGGTGGTTGGCCAGTTTGGTGCATGTGACTTCCCTCCCTGCCTAGATTTCTCGTTGCGCGCAAGACTGAGTTAGTATTGCGTTAGACACGCTGCGCTGGTGTGCTGGAGTTGATTTATTTCTGACCTGGAGCCATCTTGTGGCCGTTCTCTTAAGTGCGTGTACTTGTGCATGGCCAGCTCCATTAACATTCACTGACGTGTATGTATGGCCGTTTCAATTCGTCCAAAATTCGGTTCCGAGAAAGCATGCCGTGGAGTACTCCCCTCAGCGCTCCCTATTGAAGATACTACAAAACTACTGATGGTAACCTAATGACAACTGCAATTACTTAAAAACTCACAAGAGGCGCTGAGGGGAGTACCCGTCAAAATTTTTAAAAGTCGAATTGAAACGGTCATACATACACGTCAGTGAATGCTAATCTAGCTGGCCATGACTTGTGAAGGGAAACGAACGGAGATCTGGTCCGTGATTTGAAAGGAAGCACTCCACGTGAAATACGAGCAGTCAAATTTGACGTTTTTAGTTTGAGTGTGTAACTAAAGGTAAGAGCGAAATGGTGTAATTCGATTCCAAAAGTGCAGAAGTCTTGTATTCATGGAGCAGTAGGGCCATAGAGTCGTATTTCAAAAACGGCGATTCCGTTACGATCACGCAACGAAAGTTCCGCCAGCATTTCAATGTTCCTCCCCGCGGAAGGATTCACACCACACAGAATACGATATCGTTGTGGGTGCAAAACTTTCGCACTACGTCTTCAGTTATGCCAAGGAGGAGGGGTGGGTCTGTTCGAACCGTCGGAACCCCAGAAAACATTGAAGTCGTGCGTAATGCGATGGAACAAAGTCGCCGTCAATCTGATATCATTTTTCATACGTGAAGATTTTTTAATAATTCTTTTGGTTCTGGTAAAGAATATGTCCATAAGCGCTGAACATTTTCTATGACATAAATAGTTAATTTAGCTTACACTGAACGTATTTCTACAATAAAACTTGCCGATTATCCGTAAATTTCGGAATTATTGCCTTTTAAAAGTAACGATTTTTAGGTTATGTTCGAACGTTTCTATAGATATTTTCGAATGGGTTCTTCTTAAAACGTGCTGATAAGAGAAGGAAAGCCTTTTTTGAGTAAGTGTATTTCAAGGGAAAGAAACCTTTGTATATAAATATTTTTTAATAGTATCTATCTACTTAATAATAATAATATGTTACGGCTGAAAAATTGAACACCTGACCATTCGTCAAGGAGGCCTATAATGGGGAGTTTGACTCCATCACGCAACACCGAAAAAAAAAGAATTGATGAACAAACAACACCGCAAAACGATTGATGAACAAACAACACCGCAAAGCAATTGATGAACGAACAATCCCGCAAAACGATTGATGAACGAACAACACCGCAAGATAGAGAACCTCCGACCTTGGTCTCCTAAGATCCAGCGTAAATGTCAGTCAGCTGTCCAACGTCAACAGGCTCAATTGGTTGACAAAAGCCAAATCCGGGCTTCTCCTCACATACTTTTGGCAGGGCTAAACGTAGCCAACCAACAACAAGTGAGGAGAAGCCCGGATTTGGCTTTTGTCAACGAATTGAGCCTGTTGACGTTGGACAGCTGACTGACATTGACGCTGGATCTTAGGAGACCAAGGTCGGAGGTTCTCTCTCTCTTGCGGTGTTGTTTGTTCATCAATCGTTTTGCGGTGTTGTTTGTTCATCAATTCTTTTTTTTCGGTGTTGCGTGATGGAGGCAAACTCCCCATTATAGGCCTCCTTGACGAATGGTCAGGTGTTCAATTTTTCAACCTCTGTTCCGGTTTACGGACGAAATTTTCCCCTAGGTAAAATTTCCTTTTTGGTAAGGAGGGAGTTGTTACGGTTGAAAAATTGAACACCTGACCATTCGTCAAGGAGGCCTATAATGGAGAGTTTGACTCCATCACGCAACACCGAAAAAAAAGGAATTGATGAACAAACAACACCGCAAAACAATTGATGAACGAACCACCCCGCAAAACGATTGATGAACGAACAACACCGCAAGAGAGGGAACCTCCGTGAAAGCTTTGTAAAAATCTTATCTTTAGTGCAAACTGTCGCGTCACTAGGAAATGAGTCAATTAAACAACGGATCTCAACTTCTTTCTCATTTAATGCCACAGCATCATCCCCGAAAGGAATGTCATAACTTGCTGAAGGCAATTGTAAGTCACGTTCGAGTCTTAGTTGACGCCTTAGGTTCGCTCTTTTCTGCGCAGCCGTACCTTCTGGTTGAACACCACGTGCAATGAGCTCCTAACTCAACTCTTCGGTATTTAAACGGTCCAGCAATAATTTGTACTCCATGGCGCAGTATAAAAAGCAAGACGTTACGATAAAAAATAAAAACAAAGTGCAAAGCTGGTTTGAAGTAAATTTTGAAAATTCAAATGGCTCGCACGTTGGGGCGCCAAATTTGCTACCTACCTGTAGGTTTGCAAATTTTGTGCGAAGTGACTAAAGTATCTCCACACCGCTCGGCGTAGCTCGTGGAGTAGGGAGGGTCGACGAAACCCCAATGCAAAAGGTGAGCAAAATGATTTAAAATGAAAAACAGCAGCTGAGCACACTTGTTTATATTTAGCTTGCTCAAAATTCCAATAACAATTTCTCAAACACGAAAAATAAATATCAATAAACAAGTAACACGTTAAATTAAATCCGTACCATAGATCTGTGCTTCGGTCACACATACGGTTTACACTGGCGGCGGACGAATATCGCATTCTTTCCCCAACACCAGTTCGGACAGGAGTCGTTACAATCGAGACAGATTTACCCCGGAAACTAAGTGAAATGGAGCTATGCAGTATGCCTGAAGTAACAGCGGATAGTTTAACATCACGCTATGTTGTGCAATATGTTGAACGTTTATGGACATATTCTTTACCAGACTCATTCTTTTTTATGTTAAAAATTTCCATACATCTTCTGTCTTCTTAAAAAAAGAAATGTTTTCTTTATCGAAAATTGTCTGTGTTATCCCCTCTCAAAAAACGTCAAGTTTGACTGCCGGACCCTGTACAAGCATATTCTTCTGCTTCTCGAACCCTGATTCCGACACTTAAATCAGGCTTTTCTTCCCCCGCCCTCCCCCGTCATCTGTGGTTCTACTTGGGACCAATCTGCGCTAATATATTTTGGTGCCGCAGTAGAAGACGGTTATCACATCGGTAAGGTCCGCCTTGGACGTTCGGATTTGATGTAGTTGACCACCGACGACACAAGAGAAGAGGGCAAGTTTGGGGCAAGTGACTTCCCTCCCTGCTTAGATTTCTCGTTGTGCGCAAGACTGAGTTAGTATTTCGTTAGACACGCTGGAGTGCTGGAGTTGATTTATTTCTGACCTGGAGCCATTTTGTGGCCATTCTCTTAAGTGCCTGTACTTGTGAAGGGAAACGAATGGAGGGAGATCTGGTCCGTGATTTGAAAGGAAGCACTCCACGTGAAATACAAGCACATTCTTCTGCTTGTCGAAACCTAATTTCGACACTTAAATCAGGCCTTTCTTCCCCCCTGTCATCTGTGGTTCTATTTGGGACTAATCCTCGCTAGTATATTTTGGTGTCGCGGTGGAAAACGCTTGTCGCATCGGTAAGGTCCGCGTTGGACGTTCGAATTTGCTGTAGTTGACACGAGAGGGAGATACCACACTGACACGTGATGAAGACGTGTAGTGACGTACTAACGTCGCTCCTAACCCTTGGTACGAGAGCGTTTCCGTCGGTACTAATGCAGCCAAAGTGACGTTTGATTAAATAACACAAGATTGGATCTTTTGATTTGTTTTGTAAGAATTTGCACATCTTTACGATAACTTAATGGTGTCACAACCAAACACCGTTTATGCGTATATGTAAAAAATTATTTGGTTTTGCTGTTTACTTTGTTTGTTATGTAAACGAAAAGCATATCTGCGCTTCGTGGTTTGAGCTTTAGCGTTTTGCATCGTATACATATTTAATCTGTTGATTTTGTAATTTTCACTTGCGCTTTTGTACTCTAGATGTGAATTCCTCTTTTATTTCTTCTTAGAATAGAAATAAGTGTGCAATAACAGATGACTATTATTTATCAATTTTTGTATTTACTGCCCTTTTACTTTGTGGTTACGTATGACCTCGCTTGTCCCACTGATTGTGAGTTAGCCGGTCCATTGGGACGATCTTAGTTTGCCCTCCCATAATTTGCAGCCTTCAGGTCAGTAGCAGCTGCTTTTTTTAGTTCTTTGAAAAGAAATACCGTTTTAAATTTGGATGATGATGATGATGAGTTATTTTTTTTGCTTGAAACCCAGCATCAGCATAGTTGAAAAGCCTAGACTAAAATATTTCCGCACACGCAAACGAATAGAACGATCAATCAAGCACGGCCGGTCACAAAGCAACAACTTCGCGAAACTTTCCACGTGGAGTCATAAATTCAGGAGTAATAGGGGGGCCCCATAATGCAAACGATGTCGTGTATTAGCCGGGCATGATCGAGAAATGCTGGGAATTCGTTCTGGGCAGGCAGTATTTCATGCGGCATTACTCTCCTAACAGGAAACGTCGAAGCTCAGCAGAACTTTACATTTACTTTAAAAGCGATTCGTATATTATGCAATGTTACAGTTTAGTATTTTTTGTTCACAAGAGGAAAATTGCGCAAACACATTTTGATTATTTGGCGTCGAACAAACGCCTCAAAGAGCTGCGTTATAATGCGGATAAAGCTCGTTTCCCCCATGGAAACGTATTTCATAAAAGCGTTCGTTACACTGATGTGATGTGTGTAATGAAGTTTGAATCAGTCGACGTAAAAAAAGAAGAAAAAAATCAAAGAACTCCTCGCGAGTACCTACTTCTGAAAATATTTATGCGTCCGACGAACCGTTAAATCCTCCTCAAATCGTTCGTCCGAGATTGGAAGAAATTTAAAGCGATTTGCCTTTATGGAGGAGGAGGGGCGCAGCGACTTCCCTGCTTTATTTACTTAACGCATCGGGCAGGCAGCTTTTAAAGAAGAAAGTTTAATATTTTATAGGGCTGTATCGTTTTATGTTCCCTTACATATCGTGTGTCGAATATAAAAAGAAAGACACAAAGACTCGACGGGGGCATGGGCAGTGCGAAACAGATGTTGATAAATTGATCACACGAAGTGAATGTTTTCGTTTTATTTGAGAAATCGCCGGCTTTGTAGCGGAATATTTCTGAATGGAATATTAAAAATGACCCACCCGAAAGGAGCTGGCTGTATCAACAACAGCCTGAACGAGAAGTGCGTGGGTTACTCCGCCGCGCGCTTAAAGACGCTTTCTGCCCCCTAAGCGCTATATTTTTTTTCCACTCGGTTTATCGGGGAGATATATGGTCCACTTGCAATGTTCCTGTAAACATGTTCAAGTGTGATTTATGAAACATCGCGGGAAATTTTGTTGCCATAATTTTCCTGAAAGCAAAGCTTCACTTGATCGGTCAAGCACCTACATTTCAAAAATTATTGCTGTGGTTTTCTTTTTTTTTACTCATCAAACAATCAATCTCATTATTCGTCGAGTCGCAAACCGACGTACATAACTAAACATTAAACAAATAAGAAGACTTGCACACACGCACACAACTTTGTCTTTTGCATCATCTGCCAAACTTGAGTTGTTCATTCGCCTGGTGATTGAATACAATTAATTTCGTTTTCTTTTTCGAAATTGTAATCGTCTGACATCGTTTTTTTGTTAATTATTCGAACAAAAGAAAATCCGAACTGCGAAAATGGCGATAAATAAAAAATCAGATTAAAGAATGGGAGAGTAACGAAGTGAAAATTTAATAAAAAAGAAGACAATTCAAATGTCACTCTTTTGTGTCTTTTTATTTTATTTTCTGTCAAAATTGAATGCCATATTTTCACCTGTCAAAGTTGCAGTCTTTTGTTGTCCCTTGTAGATTTTACCTCTGGCTTTCGCCTGGTTTGAAATCAACGAAATTTCTCTTGATTTTCGCCTGTCATATTCGCCACTGTGTCTGTCATTTATTTATTTTTATTCGTCCTCCTAATATACTTCTTACACACATCTGACTTATATCAGCGCATATTTCTTACGTTGTCAAAATCGAATGTCATTCTTTACTTGTCAAAGTTTCAGTCTCATATTATCTGTCAAGAACGCGAGTTATTTTGTCCAGCTTTTGTTTGTCCGTCAAAACATCGCTTTTGTCATTGTTTGGTCTGTCAAAGGTGAACGCCTTTTTTCACCTGACAAAGGAAAGGACTTTCAGAAAGTTCCACGTTTAAAAAAAAATCTAGGTCTTGAAGGGTGAGTCCGAAAAAGTTAAAATTTGAATCATATTTTGTGTACAAGTCCGAAAATGTCAGTTTGATTTGTCAGTTCGTTCTGTCAAAGTTGCGCGTTGATTTCGATTGCTTCTTAAGTTTGGCGACATTTTCGAAATTCGCCTCGTCACTAGTTCTCGTTCTAGATTTTGTCCGTTTTGATTTATTAAAGTACGTCTGTCAAAATCGACTGTCGCTTGTCGTGTCTGTCAAAGTTGTTGCCGCTAAGTCAAGAAAGGCATCACGTCCGAATTGAAAAAAAAAGAAGATAATTCAAATGTCACTCTTCTGTATCTCTTTATTAGTTTTTAACGTGTTTTCTGTCAAAATCGAATTCGTCATGTTTTACTTGTCAAAGTTGCAGTCTTTTGTTCGATACTTGTCGAAAAACGCAAAGTCGATTGATTTTAAAGTTTGTAGGTTTTGTTTCTGGCTTTAAAATCTGGTTGAAATTTCTTTTGATTTCCAACTGTCAAATTTGCCACTTTGTCAGTCATTTGTTCACTTTTGTTTTGTTTCCCTTTGTCCTTGCCAATATATTTCTTACACACGTTCGACTTCTATCAACATTTTGTCGTTTTTTGACCTATTTCCTACGTTGTCAAACACACTTTACTTGTCAAAGTTTCAGATTCATACTATCTGTCGAAAACGCAAGTTATTTTGTTCAGTTTTATCTCCGGATTTTGATTGTAAATTCTTTTCTATTTGCGATTGTAAAATTTATTGGATTTATTGAAATCGACTGTCACTTTTTGTGCCTGTCAAAGTTGTCGCTAAGTCAAGCAAGCCATTACGTCTCTATTAAAAAAAAGAAGACAAGTCTTGAGGGGCGAGTACGAAGAAGTTAAATTTTTTTTAAAGTATAAAGCATCTATTTGATCTGTCAAAGTTGCTCGTTGATTTCAATTTATTTTTAATACCGGTGCAATCCGTCAAATTCGAAATTCTGTGGGGAAACTTGGTTTTAATTTAAAATCCGTCTTTCAAAATCGACTGTCGTTTGATGTATCTGTCAAAGTTGTTGTCGCTAAGTCAAGAAAGCCATCACGTCTCTATTAAAAAAAAGAAGGCAATTCAAATATCATTCCTCAAAAAAAAAGTATAGGTCTTGAGGAGCGGGTACAAAGAAGTTAATTTTCTTTTATGTGTAAAGCGTCAGTTTGATCTGTCAAAGTTGCTCGTTGATTTCAATTTATTTTTAATACTGGTGCACTCCGTCAAATTCGAAATTCTGTGGGAAAATTTGGTTTTAATTTAAAATCCGTCTTTCAAAATCGACTGTCGTTTGATGTATCTGTCAAAGTTGTTGTCCCTAAGTCAAGAAAGCCATCACGTCTCCATTAAAAAAAGAAGACAATTCAAATATCATTCCTCAAAAAAAAGTATAGGTCTTGAGGAGCGGGTACAAAGAAGTTAAATTTTTTTATGTGTAAAGCGTCAGTTTGATCTGTCAAAGTTGCTCGTTGATTTCGATTTATTCTTAATTCTGGTGCAATCCGTCAAATTCGAAATTCTGTGGGCAAATTTGATTTTAATTTAAAATACGTCTTTCAAAATCGACTGTCGTTTGATGTATCTGTCAAAGTTGTTGTCGCTAAGTCAAGAAAGCCATCACGTCTCTATTAAAAAAAGAAGGCAATTCAAATATCATTCCTCAAAAAAAAAGTATAGATCTTGAGGTGCGGGTACAAAGAAGTTAATTTTTTTTATGTGTAAAGCGTCAGTTTGACCTGTCAAAGTTGCTCGTTGATTTCGATTTATTCTTAATTCTGGTGCAATCCGTCAAATTCGAAATTCTGTGGGCAAATTTGGTTTTAATTTAAAATCCGTCTTTCAAAATCGACTGTCGTTTGATGTATCTGTCAAAGTTGTTGTCGCTAAGTCAAGAAAGCCATCACGTCTCTATTAAAAAAAGAAGGCAATTCAAATATCATACCTCAAAAAAAAAGTATAGATCTTGAGGTGCGGGTACAAAGAAGTTAATTTTTTTTATGTGTAAAGCGTCAGTTTGACCTGTCAAAGTTGCTCGTTGATTTCGATTTATTCTTAATTCTGGTGCAATCCGTCAAATTCGAAATTCTGTGGGCAAATTTGGTTTTAATAATTTAAAATACGTCTGTCAAAATCGACTGCCGTTTCATGTATCTGTCAAAGTTGTTGTAGCTAAGTCAAGAAGGTCACCACGTTCCTATTAAAAAAAGAAGACAATTCAAATGTCACTCTTCCAAAAAAAAACAATTAGTCTTGAGGGGCGTGTACGAAAATGTTTTAAAAAATTTTGTATAAAGCGTCAATTTGATCTGTCAAAATTGATCTATCAAAGCCGTTCGTTGATTTCGATTTATTTTTTATTCTGGTGCAATCCGTCATTTGAAATTCTGTGCGCAAATTTGATTTTAATTTAAAATATATCTGTCAAAATAGACTGTCATTTGTTGTGTCTGTCAAAGTTGTTGTCGCTAAGTCAAGAAAGCTATCCCATCCCTATTAAAGAAAGAAGACAATTCAAACGTCACTCTTCCACAAAAAGAAATCTAGGTACTGAAGGGCGAGTAAGAAAAAGTTAAAAAATGTTATGCATAAAGCGTAAATTTGACCTGTCAAAATTGTTCGTTGATTTCGATTTATTATTTATTCTAGTGCAATCCGTCATTCGAAATTCTGTGCTCAAATTTTGTTTTAATTTAAAATAGGTCTGTCAAAATCGGTTAATTGTTTGTTAGGCCTGTCAAAGTTGCTGCCGCTTATTATCCACCGTTCTATACTTTGGACCCAGTCAGTTTCGTTCAAAATTTGTTTTTTGCTTCACCTGTCAAACTTGTTTTTCATTCGCCAAGTGATTAAATTCAATTAATTTCCTTTTTTTCTTCGGAACTGTAATTGTCTAACATCTTTTTTTTTAAATTTTCTGTATATCCCTTAGGATCAGAAGCCATCCTTTACCTGTCAAAGTCGCTGGTACTTTTTCGTCTATTCAATGCATCAAATAGAATTGTTTGACGTTTGCTGATTGTATGTCTAACTTTCGTTTGATAATTCCGTTAAGTTTGTTTTGATTTTCACCTGTCAAATTTCGTTTGTCGGTTGTTTTTTCTTTCGTGGTTTCCATTGATTTGTGTTTACAGTATGTTGAGTGTTTTATTTTTGCAACATACGTCTGTCAAAATCGGTTGATTGTTTGTTGGTCCTGTCAAAGTTATCGCCGCATATTATCTATCGAAATTAATTGAATGGTTTGAATCTGTAAAACAGTGAGTTTCGTTTAAAATTTTGTTTTCTTTTGCTTCACCTGTCAAACTTGTATTTCACTCGCTGGGTGATTAAATTTAATTAATTTCATTTTCTTCTTCGGAATTGTGTCCGACATGTTTTTCTGTGTATCCCTCAGGATCAAAAGTCATTGTTTACCTGTCAAAGTCGTAGGTACTTTTTCATCTATTCAATGCACTAAGTAGAATTGTTTAACGTTATATTTCTAGCTTGCATTTGATAATTCCGTTAGCGTTTCAATGAAGTTTTTTTTTATTTTCACCTGTCAAATATATCCATTTCGTTTGTCGGTTGTTTTTCTTTCTTTCGTTATTTCCATTGATTTGATTTTGCAACATGTCTAATGTTTTATTTATGAATGTGGTTTTACAACGTACGTCTGTCAAAGTAGGCTGATTGTTTGTTGGTCCTGTCAAACTTGTCGCCGCTTATTATCTATCGAAATTCATTGATTGGTGTTTCTATCGTTTGAACCTGTGAATTAGTCAGTTTCGTTTAACATTTTATTTTTTTGCTTCATCTGTCAAACTTGTCTTTCATTCGCCAGGTGATTAAATTTAATCCATTTTCTTCTGTTCTTCGGAATTGTAATTGTCCCGCTGGATCAAAAGTCAATCTTTACCTATCAAAGTCGTTGGTACTTTTTTGTCTATTCAGTGCACCTAGTAGAATTGTTTGACATTTGTTGGTCGCATTTCTAACTTGCGTTTATTAATTCCGCCGTCGTTTGAATGAAGTTTGTTTCGATTTTCACCTGTCAAATAGTCTGTTTTCGGTTATTTTTTTCCTTATTTATTTCCATCGATTTGGTTGTTTTTGTTGTTGTTTACTGTTTTATTACTGAATGTGGTTTTGCTCTTTATTTTTATTTTTACTTTCGGTGGCGTCTGTCGAAAATTGAACGTCATTATTTGTTTGTCAAAGTTTGTCAAAGTATTTTGTTCTCTGTCATAAACGTAACACGCTTTTACAATGCGAACCAACCAACGGACATAACTAAACATTAAATAAATTATAAATTAAAAAGTCTGCACACTCACTCACGTACACAATAATTACATTACATTTTGTTTTATCATTGTAGCACAAAAGTAAAGGAGGAAAACGTTTTCGAATTTGAATGCAAACCATTTTTCCTGTTTGCAAACGAAACCTTTGATCTTCTTACCAGTTACATACGTACGTACGTAAACAGATGAAAATACGTAACCACGCAATTTTACAGCCTCGTTTATAATTTCCTTGCCTTTACGAACTCGTCGTTAAATTATTATGTACCGTCAGGCATATTTTCACTTACAATTAGTAAAACAAGTAACCTAAACGCTTTGATGATTTAGCAAAGTTTCACCTACAGCTGCGCGTAGGTAATTAATTTCGCACTGCGAAATTTCGTACCTCGGAGGATTTGAATTTAAAACGCGGAAGCGGAGAAGGAGGAGGAGGAGGAGGAGGAATGAGGTCCTGCTTGATTGACAAACACGTAAAGTTGCGCTTGACGGAAATACAGACGAAGAGTTTTCCTTCAAGTGGCCATTAGTCTAACACGAACGCTTGAATAAAGAAGATATTTAGAACGAGGGGAGGGGGGTGGGGTAATAACATTAAATGCCTTTGTGCGGGGGGGGGCGGTGGCATGAAATGGAAAATTTCATTAATGGACACACTTAGATTTCCCCGCTGCGTTTGACTTATCATCATCATCATCATTTCTGTCGCACACGCTGCGGCTATTGTATGTATGAGGGGGTGCATTTCTACTAGAAATATACATACATAGATCGATCGATGTTGTGTTCGTTTCGAAAATAGAAGCCACTTAAATTCTATTTATAACTAACTGATTGTGAGACATATGTATGAACAGCGTCATCATTGTATCGTAGATGCAAACAGAATCTAATTTTCCTATATGACGAATGCGCTCACGTAAATATTTTATTATTGACATTCGTAGGCTAAGGACAATTTCATTTCCTATTGAAGCTCTCCAAGGGTTACTACACACACAAGGAAATAATTAACACTTAGGCACTTGCAGGCGACAAAGCGCTTTTGCACTCGACTGACCCTAGAATGGTAATTAAAGTACACACTTTCCGGGACCTACACTTATTTTAATCATAAATTAAGCGAATAAGGATCTGGATGTAAAATCCGTAAGGTAAATTAAAAACTACGTATCTACAAAGGGGACGAAGCTAATTAAATAAATGTATGAAGTTTGTGTTACACGTATTGATGGGTTTCCAAGTTGTACAATACTTTTAAGTTCTTTCGAAGAAACAAAGTTCAGTCAAGAGTTCATGAAGCGTACAATAAAACAATTGATACATTTAAGGCTTTCCGAATTAAATACATAAATCAAAAAAAAGCGTTCTCAATCCCCCTCCCCCGCCCCCTTCTAATGAAAAGTTCAAATGAATTCGTTTCGGGCAAATCACATACATATTAAAATCGGAAAGCGATTGCGAAATTTAAAATCAATGAAATCCGGCGGCCGATATGATTGTGAAACGACCCCCGGGGGTGCTTTTAGAGATGGCCATTTTTTTGCCTCCAATCAAGTAAAATATTTGTTTCGCTCGTGTTTATTTGATTTCCGTGTTTGCCTAACACTTAGCGCCGATGTGTTTTATCGCGAAACGTAAATATTTGATTCGGATATGTATTAATTTTCACCGTTTCGAGAATTACTAAACGTTGCGTATAACAGGTGCACATACAATAAGGAAACTGATTTGTGTGACATTGCCGCCTACTAACGGTGGCAGCATTTCAGCAAGTGAGATAGCGAACCGTTACATCACCGCATACCCGCTTCTACTTTTACACAATATTAACCAACATTAACTGTCAACCGTGACAGTTAAATGCTTGGTTGACAATTAGAGGGGAGAAGCAGGTATGCGATGACGTAACGGTTCGCTATCTCACTTAAATGCTGCTACCCGTTCGCATTCAGTTCACCGTGATTGCTGCCTACCTAAAGGTAAGACAAAGAAAAAAAAATATTATATTAAACGCGTTATTGTCAAAGACTGCATTAGAGCGCATCGCGTCTTTCCATCCTTTATTTTTAGGTTGGCAGTATTTAATTACCTTTAAATCGCGGAAGAGATTTATTTTGTGCCAATTTGGTGACTTTGTGACTAGTTTTGATGACTTTCTGTTGAAATTTAGTGACGAAAATTTAATGATTTAGTGACAAATCTAGTGATTTCATTTTAATATCATTTTAACTAAACCATTATAATAATTATTTCACTTGATACTGTCATTTGACGGCGACATCTGTCATTAAAAAGGCTAATTTCGGTAGGGATGAACCATCTTTTTTATTTAGCTCATATTTTCACTGGAATAAGGATTTTTAATAATGGAACACGGTCAACGACACTGTCCTTTATTGCTTGTTGTAGAAAAAAAATACACTATGTGGTACAACTTCCCCATATACTATGGAGGAGTTGGACTGCCTTCTAGTCTGACGAACCAAGTACCTAAATACTAGAAAATAATACATTAACATGTTTACCGCATCTTTCGCACATATCATCATATATTATGCAAGACTCATGCAACCATCTTCCACAAATAATACATTGTAACCAATCATCTGACTTTGTTGTTGAGTTATAGTTTTCTCCGGATCCTGTACAGTCATTTTCATCCCAAGAATCAAGAGAATCACTGTCACTTATAGAGGCATTTCTTGCTCCGAATCGCTTGTATTAATAGATGTCCTGGATATCTTCCTCATTTGACGTTGTGACTTTTTTATTAACTTCTTCTCATTTGTCTTCTTAGATTTCTTCTTTGGGACTTCACTTTTTCCTTTTCTTTCGCTTATTTCTTTTCCTTTTGCGATGTGCTCCGGAGAGGTAAGGACCTCTGCAATTGCACGGCTTCGTCGTTTAAGAGCAACAGCTTTTTTTCTTATAACTGGAATAGACGTAATTATATCCAGTCTCTTATCGTGGAGCTCCTGAGTAACACTTGTGCTACAACTGGGCCGTGGTTCTTGCTGTCGATCGTCAATCATTATGGAATTATCCTGAAAAATGTAATATTTAGGTAAAGAAAGAATTTCTACCTGCACATAGAGCTAAAGTTTTTACTTCTGATTCTGATGTTTTTTCCCTTAAAAATACAGCACGGAAGTAAAAAGCTGCCTTCGCCATTAAAACACGCCACGAAGCTGATCGTTTCACCTTTTTCACTAGAGGTAAGGGAAGAGACGTTTTTAGAACCTTTAGCAGCAATAACTTGACCTGGTTTATTATTCAACTGTAACCCGGTTTCGTCGACATTGAATATGTTTCCAGGTTTGTCGAAGAGTACGTTTGCTGAAGATACTTCTTCTACTAAACGGAAATATCTGTTGACAGTCTCTCTACACAGAGCAGTATAACGTGCAAGAGATGTTCCCTCAGCAACACGTACTGAGAAATCGGAATTTCGTTGTAGAAATAGCTGCTTTTAGTTTTGAATCTACTCTATGCGTAAATAGAAAATCACCGTTGAGTGAAACAAGCAAAGAAAACAACATTTTAAACGAAACTGACTATTTCACAGGTTCAAACAATAGAAACATCAAACTATCCAATGAATTTCGATAGAAGATAGGCGGCAACAACTTTGACAGAGCCAACAAATCTACCGACAAATGAAATGGATGCATCTGACAGGCGAGAATCAAAATAAATTTCATTCAAACGCTGACGGAATTATCAAACGCAAGTTAGACATGTAACCAACAAACGTCAAACAGTTCTACTTAGTGCACTGAATAGACGAAATGGTAGACTTTGGCAGGTAAAATCTCGAGGGGATACACAGCCAATTACAGTTCAGAAGAAGAGAAGGAAAATAATTGAATTCAATCACCTGGCGGATGAAAGACAAGTTTGATAGGTGAAGCAAACAAACAAAATTTTAAGCGAAACTGGCTATTTCACAGGTTCAAACAACAGAAATGTCAAACCATCCCGTAGTGAATTTCGGCAGATAATAAGCGGCAACAACTTTCACAGGGCCAACGGACGGATGGATCAACCGACTTTGATAGATGTATGTTGCAAAATCACATTCAAAAATAAAACACCAGACATAGCTCAAAATTAAATTAATGGAAATAACGAAAGAAAACAAAAAAACAACCGACGAAATGGATATATTTGACAGATGAAATTCAAAACAAACTTCATTCAAACGCTGACGGAATTATCAAACGAGAGTTAGACATGCAACCAGCAAATGTCAAGTAATTCTACTTACAATTAATTAGTGCATTGAATAGACGAGAAAATACCGACGACTTTGACAGGTAAAAAATTACTTTCGATCCTACGGGATACACAGAAATTGTAAAAAAAGATGAAGGAAACGAAATTAATTGAATTTAATCTTCTGTCGAATGAAAGACAAGTTTGACAGGTGAAGCAAGAAACAAATTTTCAACGAAACTAACTCGGTTCAAACTATAAAAACATCAAACTATTCAAAGAATTTCGATAGATAATGAGCGTCGATCGAAACTTTTGTTTCTTGCATTTGTTAAACTGCAATCGATCATCTTTTGTTTTGTTATTTCTTTATGAGGGAAAAAATCGAAATTCGAACGTCTTTTGTCATGGCGCTAAATTTATTTTCTGACTCAAAAGTAAAAACGAAAAACTTTTTTTACATCCAAGTCGTCGACCAAAACTTTTGTTTATTGCATTTGTTAAACTGCAATCGATTGTCTTTTATTTTGTTATTATGAAGAAAGTCGCCATCCGATTGAAATTCAAACGTCTTTTGTCATCGCTCTTAATTTATTGTTTAACTCAAAAGTAAAAAGGAAAGTTTTTTTTTTCATCCAAATCGGCGACCAAAACTTGTGTGTCTTGCATTTGTTAAACTACAATCGATCGTCTTTTGTTTTGTCATTTTTTTATCGACGAAAGAGTCGAAATTCGATTGGAATTCGAACGTCTTTTGTCATCGCTCTTAATTTATTGTTTAACTCAAAAGTCAAGAGAAAAGATTTTTTTTTGCATTAAAATCGTCGACCAAAACTTTGGTTTCTTGCATTTATTAAACTGCAATCTATCGTCTTTTGTTTTGTTATTTCTTTATGAGGGAAAAAGTCGACGTCCGATTGGAATTCGAACGACTTTTGTCATCGCGCTAAATTTATTTTCTGACGTAAAAATAAAAACGAATTTTTTCTTTTATATCGTATAGTCGACCATTCTTTTGTTCTTTACATGTGTTAAACGACAATCGTCTTTTGTTTACGTCTTTAACAAAAACCGTCGACCCACGCTTACTTTTGCAATTTTATGCCTAGGCCAGTGTTGCCAATTCCAATACGCTTAAGTAGAATAGATTAATGCTGGGTTCGGTAATTCCTCCGAGCTCAGTCTATTCACCCCTCGAGCACTTTTGTCTCGCTTTTACGTACATCAAAACAGCTGCGTTCTCACTCTGCTTTTCACGCCGAGCTTGCACCGCGTGAATTTCCGAACTCAACAAATGTCTAATGATTTTTTAGTGATTATTGAAGCTAAATGATCTTTTGACTTTTTATTAACGCCTATTGGCAATACTGTTAACGACGTAGATTTTTTGCTTTTAGACTGTTCCCGACTAGGTCATAGTCATATGTACATATAATATTAGTGGTTTTAGTACAATTTAGTGCAATGTATTGTTTTCTTTGTCTTGACCATTACGCAAACTGCTATGTTACACAAAACAGTTTCCGCATTGTATTATTTCAACCAAATGCAGTCGTAGATAATTAAAAGAAAATAATATCAAGTAATTTTTATATCGTTTTAAACGTAGCACTTAAAAGATGTACAATGTGGAAACTGACTTGTGTGACGTAAAGGTCAAGACAAAAAAAGGAATATATTATAGTGAGCGTGTTATTGACAATGACTTTATTATTATAGACTGCTACCTACCTGAATGGCAGCAAATTGCAGCAGGGCAATTTAAGATCTCCAGCACAGCCGGCTAACTCCCGGAGATAGGGGGGGTTGTACGAAACCCCAAAAGTACAAGGGCAAAAATTAATAAAATAAAAATTCCTCAATGCGGCACTATTGTCTTTATTTAAAATAATCATCAAACATGCTAAAAAAAATAAAACTAAAAATACGTCAACAATTCGGTACCGACTTTACGTTACAAAAATCAAAACAAAATTAACTAACCCCGGCAACAAACGGTTGCTTAATTTACAAAAGAATTTAGAAGCGTGCGTTACCGCGTTTTAAATTAAAATACTCCGATTGAAATACATCCTCGCGCCTCCAATGACAGCTCTTGTCGTCAATGCCCGTTGAGCATCGAATCCGGGGGAGGACCACTGAAGCCAAGATAGCTAGTAACTTTACTGTGTCAAATAAGATAAATAACAGAAACAAAAAATAATAAACAATCACAGCTTTACACTTATTCAATTGGCGCAAAGTTAAAACAAATGAGTATAAACTGAAGTTATGTTCTTTTTTTTAATCGAACTCCCGGTACATTTGTATAGACAAATTTGAATTATAAATTACATTCTGGTAACACTTGTAATAATTTTAATTACAAATGAAAGATTTAAAACTATATATTTGTATGTTTTCTTAAAAATTATAGTACGGCTTCTGTGTTCTGGATAGAAAATGCACTGCTCATTTGTTTTTCTGTGAACATTAACAAAAGAAACTTTGGATTAGCCTGTATTAAATATTTTTGTATTAAATATTTCTTCTTAAGTTTAAAAATAAAAAAGTTAAAGGGTGTGGAAATTCTCGGGTTGTTTTCTTTTTAGGTAAAAATTTTCGATGCATGTAAGATATCAAGAGGAGGGGGTTGATAAAAGAAGAGAAGTAACTCACTTCAGCTCAGAGAGAGATGGCAACAATTCCGTATTGCGTATTGCAGGCCATCGTTTAATCGGCGTACAAATGAAATGCGCATGGCAGAATAACGGAATGTTCCTGTTGTATCACAATACAAGATGACTGACAATACTAAAAAGAGTTTAACGGGATTTTCACCCGTAACAAGACTCTGTCTTTACCACATCTACACCAAAGTATCGTTTCCTTTGTCTTGACTGTGACGCAGGCTGCTATGTCACACGAATCAGTTTCCACATTGTATTTTTTCAGCCTATTAAAATCGTCGATAACTTTAATTTCATTTTTTTGTGATTTTCATTTAACAAATTAACCAATAACGAATGAATAAATCTTACACGTGCGATTTGGCCGAAACGGACGAGATAAATTCGGGAGTGAACAAAGGCCGCAGGAGAATCAGAAAGATCTAATAAAACGGTCGGCACGACAGAGATTTAGTGAGGCAAGTGTGCAGTGCGGTCCAACAACTTTTTTCACCGATAGCAATTTAATTTATTGGGCTTTAGCAATACTCTGTAGGAATCTGTGCCAAAGTATTTCTATTAAGTTCCGCGGAACGCGCCATCATAATTGCTAATTTCGCTCCGTATTTTATGCGTCCCGTGCATTTCATGAATTATTTAAAAAGTTGATTTTTGCAGTGCATCCTAACTAAGAGCGTGGGAGTTGAAACTACTGCTGAACGAAGCCCTGAATGTATTCAGGACAGGCTCGTAAATAACTGGCGCGATGCAGCTTATGAAGTATAAGGGGAAATAAAAAGAGAGTTCCTTTCTAAATGTTTGGAAGTATTACTTGTGCATCTAAAGAAAACAATTATGAATCCCCATGGTACATTTATTTCTTATAGCCACATTTCTAATTGTATCGCAGTTTACGTTCAGAATTCAAATAGAATTCTCCATGAAATTGTTGCGAGTACGTTTTAAGATATGAACGTCGCGTCGGTATTCTCTATGAATATTTACTTCCTTAATTGTTGCCGACGTTTCGCCCGAATTTAATCTGAATTAACTCGGTGAAATGCGCGCGAAGCTCCGTTGCAAACTGCCGTTTCAAGTTTTGAATTCGACTTACCGGACGTGAAGGTGAAAGTTCGGCAGTTTGATAGTGCGTTATCGGGAGCCGGATCTCCCGGAAGCTTTAACCCCCCCGTTGTTCGGAGTTAATGCGCGGAACGGTTTTCAAAATATTATCCGCCGAATTTTGCATAACGCGGACGTATAGAATCAACATACATGAATCTATCGATAGTCGAAATTAAATTCAACAGCAAAGAAAACACTGCGCGGTCAAATCATTTAAAAATACAAGGAAATTGTTCCAACATTATTATTAATATACGCTTGATGTAAGCAGAATGTGTTCTGTACGATTTCAGCCTTGACGACCATTTCTTGCTGTGCTTTTTTTTTAAATGAACATAAATAACAGAGTTAATGAAAAATACTGAATAGTAATGAGGTGTATTGTGTTCTCGCCGAGTTACTGTTTTTTTTTTCCTCTCTCCACACGCCCCAAAATTATGCAGATCGTTCTCAATCTGCATTACGATTTTTTTTACGAACACTATTACGGTTTTAGGGACACTATTTTACATACCCGTCTTAGCTGACGATGTAGTCGACCCGCATTGTCATGTAAATTTTTATTTACATGTAAATCGGGTGACATCCCGGGCAGGATGCACTTCCTCCATGTACCTAAACACACAGACGTCAAAATCTGCCTCGCATTAAACATCTTAACTTAATCCCTGTTTCCTTATTAACAATCGTGTTCCGTCAAGTTTCTTGTTATCGGTTTAATATAATTGGACTTTTCAAGCAACGGATTTATTAATTTCAATTTCGGCCGAAACTTCCGACGAGCGTAAGTTGGGCGAGTTCATTTTATGTGATTGGTTTTGCTTGGCTTTAGTCGTCCGTCTTTTTAATAAAGTAGGTGGAAGCGTTTTAAAGTAAAGACGATCAATTAGTGAAGGCGTCCTTCGATGGAACAACAATCAAATGAGCAAATGAAAATAGAGAAAGAAATAGGCAACTCTTCTTGTTTGACCCACGTAGACAATGAAGGGGACTTTTGGACTCAATTAGAATTTTTATTACATTCATCCAAACTAAATATTTTATTAAAAAAAATTCATTTAAAAAAAACGTACAATTCTGTAGGTAAGGATCTACCCCCTTTTTTATTCGTGGGTCATAAATTAAAATCGTTTTTCATTTTATTTTATATGTTGGATTAAATTCAATCACGCAAGTTGTTAATCGCCCCGTCCGCGTCCGTCGACTCCTTGTATGGGCATATGGAAAACCTAACCATTGCTATTGGTCGGCGCTGACTTCATTTGCGATTACCACGCTTACAACGCTTCAACCCGTTGCGTTTTGTTGCACGGCGTTACTTTTCGCCTAGTTGTGCTGGTGTGCATATCGTGTGCGAATTTTTTTTGCTGAAGAATGTCAGGAAAACTTATATCGACGTAGTCGGAACCTCACAGGATGCACCGCCAACGTTTACGGAAAGCTTCTTGCTCCTTGACCAAGCTTGGCTTTTCATTGAAACCCAGGTTAAATCCTAAGCAAACGGCTGACGCCATTTTAATTATTAATTGCGGGTTTGTTCTTTAATTCGGGCTTTTATTGACGGGTAAGCTGCTCGTATACTCTTCGTGTACATTTTTCTGTACGATTTTTCACCCTTGTTTACTTACCCCTTTACTTTGTAACTCATAACGACATCTTTATATAACGACAATCGTTAAGAGACATATTTTTACCAATCAGTACTTAGATATAGTATTTTCAGCGATACAAATTTCAATGCGCCAATACATTGCATATCTGCATGCATTTCATGGCGTAGTAATACAAAGCTCAAATTGATTTCCGAATATCCAACTTAAAAGCAGGAATTATTGACCATTTGGACTGTATATGTTAGTAATATTGACTTGTGGCGTAGCAACATACACGCATCTAACATATTCCCCGAACCAACCGCCATCCAGGTAATCCCGGGCCTTAATCCCCAAGCTGTACGCAGCGAGGCTATTAACGAGCGCACTAATGACCACATTAGGCGGACGGGTTCGGCGAAATTCCTGATGCAAGTGCGCACACCGGCACGCTCTAATGAGACGGATTAAACGTAGAGTATAGGATCAAGAGGGGTGTTCTTAGAACAACCCGGGAAGAGGTCCTATATAAACCGGCCGAGTGCCACTAGCAAGGCACTTCGAATCCTGCTGCCGAACAGGCCAGAACGAAGGCTCTTGCTACTGCTACCGAATAGACCAGAACGCAAACTTCAAATCCTGTTGCCGAACAGGCCAGAACGAAGGCTGTTGCTACTGCTGCCGAATAGGCCAGAACGCAAATTTCTGCTCCTGTCGCTGAATAAGCCAGGACAAAATATCAGCCATCTACGGTGTAAGGTCTGAGCAACACCGCCAGATTCCAAGTCGCATCTCGAAGAACCACCAAGCTGGCGCCGACACCGGTACCACGTGGGCGGACGAAGGCGACCATCAAGAGGAGTCGTTACCGGAGACATCAGCATCGACAGGAACTCCGGGACGTATTGTCAGAAGCTCGCTTTCTCCGAGCAGTGTCCCCCTTACCGCCATCGCCGCAACGAGGACTCGCCATCGCGTCAGAGACCGAAGGTTACACTGGGCCATACCGACTGATCCCTCTAACGGTACCTCCACCGACGTACCACGAGGTATCACGCGCCCAGGTCCACCCGTTAGATCCACGTCTTCCCATGGAACAACGCGACTACGCCAAGTTAGGAGAAGAGCAATACTATCGTCAGATAGAATTTTGATGTGTATATATTGTAACCTGTTCCATTAATATAACTCTGCATTTACTGGAAGTTGTGTATTTGTCGGCATTACAAAGCGGCTGGGTACATGACACATGGCACCGCACCCCCACAGACTTTTCTAGATTGGCACGAAATTCAAAATCTATCTTTCTATTGCTGGAAATACTATACAACGCATTTCCATGTACTCAGGAGGGGCTGCCACTCTTTCGCTAAGTTCGCTCCAGCCAACGTCTGACAAGCACACCGGACACTAACAAGCGACCTTCATCCTTCTGAACACACTTTGGATTGTCACCAAATTTACTTTAAATTGACAGCCTCAACCTTACCTTGACTGGGTGACAAATTCTGCGTTGGATTAACTATCAGCTATTCCCTCGGCTAGCAACAGCGAGTGGGCGATATGATGTTAAAACTCTTAAGGGCGCCAGGACGAAAGATCAAAGTGGATAGGCAAACAATCCTGTCAGTATCCCCGAACTGACTGAATTGGGTAAAAAGTCAAAAACAAAATAGAGGCTACGCTTGACTCACTGGTACGTGAAGGAAGGGTAACGCAAACACTCACTGAAGGTTAACAAATTTAAGCTTTATTGATAATCAAAGATTCAAGCGAATGCAGGTTATCACACACACCAGGTGATGCAGGCGCCTGTTTACAACAAACGAAATTCAAGCATAGCTAAAATGCGAACAAACTATGGTTGTGAGTTTTTTTACTTCATGACAACCAACTGCATTCAGCCGAAAATTCGCTCTCCGGTAAGGCATGTAATATAACCGTTCACGAATTAGAAATAAATAAATAAGGTTGTTGTCAAAACTCACGACCTTGCCGTCAGGACGCGGCTGCGTTCATCTGCCAGCCACGGAGTGAAGTTGGCACTCACGACGCCATCTGTGGGTTGTTTCTAACACCGGTGATCGGGTTCAAAGCGGATTCGCAAGATACGTCGCAGGAACACTCGAACTGATTTCTTCGCAGCGGGGGCGAATTGGCTCACAAATACGACAAATCGAAATAGTCCTTTGACTTGTCCGCAAGCAGGTATCTGAAAGCCGTAGTCAAACTACTGGAAGCCTGAAGAGAAATGAAAAGGAAAACCGTTAGCGTCTCAAAATGGCGTTAGGCAACTTGCTCGATATTTTACCTGAGATTTGTGGGAATCCCAAGCTGGGAATGGGGCTGAAAATACCCTAAAACTCGCTCGGTGGTGTGAATACTATTCCGGCAGGGCCGTTGTTAAATTCTTCTCACTTTCAGAGCAAGAACTTCGTTAACACAAAGCACACAATTTTACACCACGAGAGCAGATTCAACACTGAACGTAAAGCGGAAGAACGCCGACATATTATTACGTCATAAGCGGTAACCAATGGCATGAATATGACGTCAAGAGTTGTGAATAGAAGAACCAATACGAAAGCGGAATTTCGAATAGATACTTCCGACACGGATAACAGTGTTGTCAGATGTTCAGACAACATATAGATATAGGAGACGTTGCCAGCTCGCTATAAAATGCGTCGCAAATTCTGTGCGATCGATTTTGGCCGTAACAGGATGCCGATTTAACTTTATTTTACTGTTTCGACGTGTAGCTTTTTACCAAAGAGCGAATTTCGACAATTCTTGCGTTTAATTAAGCAATGTAACTTCTTTTGTAATATAAGTGGCGTTTCGATGTGTATTCAGTTGAACTGTTTTAGTCAGAGGGCATTCGACGCCCGTTGTCTAGTGTTTAATCAGTGTGACATTACGTACTTTCACTGTGCATTTTCTTTTCATTAAAGTACATATTTATTAATTTAGCTATTGTGTTTTGTGCGAATACCTTCAGCGTACAAATGAGTAAGATAAAATATCCTGGTTATTGCAAGTGATCACCTGTAAAATCGAGGCGTTTTGTGGGTACCTTGTTCACCCTGGCGCCTTTTTTTAACATCAAATTACCTACTCCATTCTTCACTGTTACTATACTCTGTTTATTCAAGAGATATAGTAAATAACGAATTGGTATTGTAAATAACGATTTAAATAACGAATTGGTATTGCTTAATTTAACTTCGGGCGAAAAACGAGTGAGGCAGTATCACAATGGAGAAGGAAGAGAATCACTCCCCGCCACTACGCGTCCACTACACGTCATTTACTTGATTTTATTACTACTGTTGAATAAACAGACTATAGTCGAGGGGAAATCTGCTACAAAAAACTTGTTACCGATCAAAGTAAGTAAACAGGAGTATTTTATTTTAGGTTTTTTATGGTAACAAAGTAAGAAATTGTTTTATATTTGGCATGATTTACGGTTTATTTATTTTTCGCCGATCAAAGTCATTTCGTAATGCGCATTAAGGATACAACTTTCCTTGTGCTCATTTCTTCTCCGTGATCTTATCTTTGAGTATTGATTTCTCGCTCCGTTGTTTGGCCGCTCTCTCCGAGCCGTTATGAATCCCGGGATAATAAAACTATCATGATTTTTGCATAATTTTCGCATTAGTACACGTCCCGAGCCGAAATTTCGGGGCTTTGTTTTGCCGCCGCTTTCTCTTTGGGGGTGCCTTGTCTTGACCCGATCATTTTTTCTTTCTGACTGATGTGACGCCAACCGCGTTAATTATTACTGTAATTTGCATTTAAGTTTACGACTGTTAGGCCCGATTGTACGATGCTGAAGCTTAAATTCATAACAACGATTATTTCAACAATTTATTTTCAATTTGAAAAAAAGGATTTTAGAATTTATTAAAATCAACGAGTAAAGAATAAACAGGAGGGAGTCATACTAACAGTAGTTTCTTGTCCAAAGTGGTAACTAAATATGGCCGCCCTGTGTTATAGGCACACACAAGCTTTTTAGAAAATTCTGTAACGACCACAGACCATACAGTTTGCCATTGTTTATAACACACTAAAGGGCGTATTCTGCATCCAAGACGTTAGATTTAAAGAGTTGTTAAATTTGGTTACCGTAGTAACAGCCAATCACAAGATTCTGTTTTGAATTTTAACGTATCCTTAAATTTCAGGAGCTCTTAATAAATTACAGAATACCCCCTTTGCAGTGGCGTAGCTATCATAGGGCAAAGTGGTGCAGTGCACCGGGGCCCCCAAGCTCAAGGGGGCCCTCGAGGAACCTTGAAGTTCCGAAGCGAAGTGTGTTACTGTTCAACCATTTTAAATTATAAAATTATGTAATCATTGTATAATTATACAGTCTGTTCAAACTTAAGTCGGCACTATGGCTAACTTTGTTATAAAAGCTACAAATTAATTTATTAACAAAGTAGCAGTACTTTTCACATTGATTACAATGACGCAGTAAAAAAGAAAACAATTGAACGTCGCCTTTATGAGATAAAGTCAAAAAGACGCTTTTTTTTAAATGGAACAGCCTCTACTTGTCTATTTGTTTATTTTTTTGCTAAAAAATGGTTTTTACGCATCTAGAAAAATTTACAAAAATTGTCATAATTTTTGTTCATTTTTCTAGATGCCTGTAAAAACTTTAAAAAAATTATTTAATGCATCTACAAACGGAAATTCTATAAAATAGAGTCGCGCCTGCGCCATCTAGGAAAATTTTATCGAACTACAATTTTTCTTGGCGCGAAATTTGTAATTAACTTCTCATATTTACTTTATTCACCGCCGAGTGAGAATTGTTGATCTTCTTTTGTTTTCTGTCCATTAAATTTCATATTCTATTGTTGTTGGTTTCGTTTTTAATTTTTTCCTTTTGTATGTCATTATAATAAAGTGGATTTTGCGTATTTTTGTTCACTTATTTTTCTTATGATTAAATAACTTTTGTTTTTTGTTAGTCTGCAGATTTTCAATTGTCGATTTTTTTGTTGTTCATTCATTCTTCAAAATTGTTTGGCGCCATCTATGTAAATCTTGTCAAATAACATTTTTTAGATGCAAAATCTGAAATATGTATGTATCTAAAAATTATTGAAGTTACATATTTGATAGTCAAATGTTTTAACATTTGTAAGCAAAGTTCAAATTTCAGTTCTAAATTTTTCATTTAAATTATTTTAATGTTTTGTAGACAATTTGAGTTAGGTACAAAAAAAATGGAAACTACGAAATTGCACTGGCGCCATCTATGAAAATTTTATCGAACTACATTTTTCAGCGCGAAATTTAAAATTTTATCCGCGGATAAGAATCGTTGATCTTCTTTTGTTTTCCTTTCATTAATTTTGCATTTAATTCTATAATATGTAGTAAGCCTTGTCAAATTACATTTTTTTCGAAATCTAAACAAAATTCATATTTAAGTTCTAGATTCTTCATTAAAAAAAATGTTTTAGGCCCGATTGTACAATCATGGTTTAACTTTAAACTTATTTCTGTGGAAACAATTGTCTTTCCAATTGATGCTATGGAAATAAAGCGAAGTTTAAAGTAGTGATGTAATTTAGCCGTCTAAATTTTTGTTTTAACTGACCGCTGTTTTTTAGCCGGACAAAAAACGGTCAAAAATGGTAAAATATATTTTTTTGTTTTTTAATGTGATTTTCGTATTGCGATATTTATTCTGATCATTTTAATACCAAATACTTAGGTCTTCGTTCAAGTTTTAATAAAAATAAGTAGGTAAGATGATGTCTTTTCTTTAATTTAAATATTTTAAAAATTTTGTTGCAAGTATTTGGGCCTTCGTCAGCAGAAAGTGATGAAAATCAGCAGTCAGGATGCCAAAGTAGCCTTCCGACAATCACAACATCAGAACCGTATGCATCTAATGCGGCCCAAAACCCAAAACATAAATTAACGGCGACAAGCGGGAATTTCAAATTTTTTTAGCCGGCTAAAAAACATATTTTACTTAGCCAGTTTTTTGGCATAATTTACATTTTTTAGTTCGGTAAAGAAACCACCTGACATCACTAGTTTAAAGTTAAACCATAATTGTACAATCGGGCCTTAATGTTTTGTACACAATTTTAATTAGGTATAAAAAAAACTAACGGAAACTGTACGAAATTGTGTTGCATTGGCGCCATCTATGAACATTTTATTGAACTCCTTTTTTGGCGCGAAATTTGAAATTACTTGCTTCGATAATTTTATCCGTCGATTTCCTTTTATTTTGCTTTCATGAATTTTGCATTTTATTGTTTGTTTCAGTTTTCTTTTTGTTTTTTCTTAGGGAATTAATTTTCTAAGAGTCACAAAGACATCCAATGTGAAATCAGATTGTCCGAGGATTTTTTTATATACAGGGACTACTCTAAAAATAGGCGGCTGTATAAGACGAATATTAGATGGAGGGGGTCATACTGCCATATCTTTATGAATGATTGAATTTTTAGCCCACATCAGGCCTTCCAGATTATGTACAATTTTTATTAATTTATTTCATATAATATGTTAATTTCTCTTAGATGTTAGCGTTTTGACTTATAAAATAACTTTTAATTAGTTTAACACTTGTCATACATAATAAACTCCTTATTAATCCAAATAAATGCATTTTTTTTTTAATTTTAAATTTAAATATCGCAGAAAGTATGACAGGAAATATAGACAAACTATATATTTTTGGAATTAGGAAATAAATGTCTTTCTTAATTTGAGAAAATATACATAGTTTTCCATTTAAAATAACAAAGTTGATATTCATCTGTTAAGTGTCCAATCGTCATTTGTTTCTTTTCTAATAAATTCTGGCGGTTCAGGTAAATCCCTAAAACTTTTGTATTTAACATTTTTTTGTATGTCTAATAATAAAATGTGTAGGTACCGTTCAAAATATAAACAAAATTCCTGTACATGTAAAATTCTTGCTCGGATTTTATTATCTGCTACTGTACCTAACCGACAAGTTTAAATTCCTTTAGATGGTTAATTTATTCCTAATTCAATTGATGGGGTAAGTTTCTATAGTAGAATCGCCAGAGAAATGAGATGAAGAAAAATTCTTCTGATGTTGAAAAAAGAAATTATTGCATTTTAAACACGTGATTCTGTTGTTTTTTTTTTTTATAAATCCGTTTATACGAAACGATAACTTTAGTTAACATCTATCACAAGGCAGCAACAGTTTATTTTCGACCAAAATTGCATTCTGATCATTATTCTCGTATGCTCTTCAATTGTATTCTAGTCACTGGAGTTCTATCATAAAAGTTTTTGGAAGGAACTTACTTACATTACGCTTGCTGCGCCACCAAACACTTGAATTCGTTCTATTTTAGGATAACGGATGTCAACAAACCGCCATATTGCATAAACTGGCCTACCTCAAAGTGGTAACTTGCATTTGGGAATTTGGCATTTGACGGAAGTTACCACAGTTGGGACTGTCGTAGGTTCCCTCCTGTCAATTCTTAACTTGTCGATTAAAATGATTTGGAAAAAGAGGAAAATACCTACCTATCAAAAATCTAGTTAAAAGCTCAATGGATGAATGGAAACAACAAACAGGAGAGAATAGTTTCAGACTTTACGAATCAGAAATTAAATTATATATTAGGTAATATTTTCCTCTTTTTTTTAATTTGGATATAATTTTAAAATAAAATGTATCTTTTTGCCCTTGACCTACAAGGCCTGCAGACTCTATTTTGATGGCGAATTGAATGTGTTGCTATCATAATTACCTACTTATAAAACTGACGCAGTTCACAGTTCATTATAATTTTCTTAGAGCCGGTACTTCAGTCACTAACCTTTGGTTTATTCCCATGACTACTACGTATTATAAAGACAATTGTTTCTACGGGAATAAACCAAAGGACAAGTTAACTATCAGTTTATTTACACCCACAGTAACAATTGTTTTCACAATTAATTGTCACCATGGGAGTAAATATAAAGGCAAAATTAACTTGCTTTTATACATACAAGTGGACCTTAGGCCCAGTATTTCATTCAGAGTTTAACTTTAAGCTTCGTTTTATTCCCATGGTAATAATTGTAAAGACAATTATTACTATGGGAATAAAACGAAGCTTAAAGTTAAACTCCGAATGAAATACTGGGCCTTAATCTACTCAATTTCATTAAACTGAGAAAAAATCTTTTTTAACTGTTTGCATTTTGCACTTTTTAATTTTTTTTAACGCCCAAAGCTTTTCAAACCTGCCAAGTTCCGTCCAAAGCACTATTAATTACAGTGCACTGGCACTTCATTGCCCTTTTTCTCCACTTTCCAAACATAAACCGTGTGGTATGTCGCTCCGGAGAGTAATAGATTCAGTTTTACAACGCGATAATATTTACTGATGTTCCTGAAGGAACATTTTTACTATTCGGCCACTCCGGCCATAAATACTTTATGCCCCGAATAAAATGTTATTCGGCAATAAAACGGCCGTGGACACATTCCGAGGGCTCTTCAGTAAGTACATTAATGTTAAGCAATGGGGATGATGGGTGGGGGGCTTCTGTTATTATAGAAAATTATGGATTTTCCGCTCCAGATACTTTACTATGTAATGCCCCCGGCTTTTAATCAAGGGAACATCAATACCCTCGGCACGCAACTAATTTTTAGACCGAGCCAGTTCGAAGTTTGTCTAGGATGATGAAACTCGAACTTCCTCGACGAAATAAGTTTTTAAATTAACAAGATCAAGCCCGGGCGGTATACGTATGATAATAGGAAAAAAAATCTAATATTAAACTAAACCAAGGTAAAAATAATAAACGCTGTCTGGCACTCGAATAATTTTCGCTGAATTTAACAGCGAAACTTTTAACGACGAGAGTTTAGTTCTTTGTAAGTTCTCTCAACCCCGAGAAATTAAGTCGCAGCGCGAAATACTAAAAACTCTTCCGTTCGGGTAAGTCCCCGTTTGCAACGCGAATTGATAGCCTTTCGTTATTTATTTATTTTTTTTTTGGGGAATTTATTCCTAAACTGATTTAAATTTCGCAGGCCCCGCCGTCAGTCAACCTTCACACAAAGTCCTGCTCGCCCTTTTGACTCCTGGGGGATTTACAAAAATTTGTCGAAACTTTCTTCGCGCATATGTGTATTTGTTGGAATGGATTTTACAAGGTTAACTTGTTCGTGTGTGGGAGTTAGTGCATCGAACTCCTCATGTTTTATTCATGCGCTCATGTTTTCTTTTTCTTTTTTTAGCAAAGTGAAATACGAAGAACTGTGAAATGCTTCATATTTTTAAAGCTACGTAAACATGAACAGCTTTCGAACGTACACTGACGTTCGATTTAATTAATTTAATAATTAAGTTCGCACTCGCTTCTGCTTTTGTATGTAGAAGCGGGGATTTTCGTCGACGAGAGTTCCTGTCGAGCTACTAGATGGCGCGACAATTACAAACAAGTTAAAAGTCATCCTAATTTGTTGTGCCTGGTAATTCCAACTCCAACATAGTAGATATGTTACTGTTTATTTAATTAATCGTAAAGGTAAATGAATACAAGATGTCCACTCGTATATAGGCTACGTTCCCCAAAAAGAAAATCCGTTGGGGTGCGTTCAGAAACAAAAAAAATGTGTAACATGTTTGGTTGCCTATTCACCAGGCTGTTTAATTACTCCCATTGTAAACAGGTGTTTTTTCTTTCGAATTCAATATCGAACGCCTGAATAAATAAAGTTCTTTCGAATCGCGTTTTGCTTTGAAGATTTCTGCGCTTTGACTTCGGACTTCGTCCGTCCGCGTCGATTCTTTGACCTCTCCCGCCTCTCACAAAGCTCGAAATCTTATTTTCTTATTGGGGAAACGTCGAGTTGCTAGCTCAAAGGAGTATTGTTAGACGGCAAATTCGGTTAGTGCGGCCGAATTATCACTCCCCTGTAAATTCGGATATAAACGCAGAGTTTGGCGTGCGATTCAGAGACGCGCTCTTCCTCACCGCTGAGTTTCTGAACAAATAAAGAAGAGCAGCAGGTATCGATTGCCCCATGACAAAGTCAAGTTTACTAAGTGGGCGATGATAATTCAAGCCAAGAATAGACTTTGACTGGCTATACAGACCAGCTATAGGTTTGGTTCAATCTTTTCTGTTCTACTAATTGTTCATCTCTTATTTTTTTAATTTATTCAATACTTATGGAAGTGAAACTTCTTATTGTTAGTTTAATAAAAGTAAATAATAGGATGATAAACAATTTAAATCAAAACGAGTGAAAAATGTTGTGTTCTTTAAAGGGCTACGTACAAAATATTTCCACGGGTAATGCTACCGGATTGTTAAATGAACACGACGTAATTCCTGAAAAACTTTCCAGGGAAAGATTAAACGCTGCAATTCAGGTTCTCCTTTGATTTTTCCCCCCCGGATATCATACATAAACTAATTTAAACTTTAAAAAGGGATATGATTACGAAATTCATTGTGACGAGACGCGTTCAAAGTCGGGCGAACAAGAACGATCTGGAAGGGATTATCGGATGGGCAGATTAAATTTGGAAACTTTCTTCAGCTCGAGCCGGACTGCATTAAATCCACCCGCCCCCACCCCGTTTCCTTAATTTCCTAAGAAACCCGAACTAGGTTTCATAGCTAATGAGAAAATGCCTGTTTCAATTTTACGGTTAATCCACGTCGATTGACCTTCAGCTTTGACAAGTTCTTGCGAAAGTTATTAAGGGCAGGTTTTAAAACGAAATTAAAATAGGCGCCCTCTCAACTTTATTGTTGTGTTCTGTTTTTTTTTTTTTTCTTAATTAATAAATCGATGGCCAGAAATAAATAAATCATTTTCTAATTAATTACCTTTTAAGCTATGCAAAGCGATCTGGAAGTATCGTCTCCGGAGACCTTAAATTTACATTTTTATTAGACGTCAGATATGAATAATTGAAGTGATCCCGATGAAATGCAATTATGCAAAGTGAAAACCGCCGCGTTAAAATTTATCAACTCTATTTATTCCCAAATTACATTTCGGATTTGCCCCGTGATGACTTGAGCCACTGGTTCTTCGCGGAGGAAATTTATCGCGACAGTTCCTGCGGAATTATTTTACGTGATTTCCGTTTTTAAACTTCATAACCGGCGGCGGCGGCTTCCAGCAGCATTCGCTATTCGCTCGCTTTAATTATGCACGCGAAGCCAACTCTCTAAATATTTTAGGGCGTTTTACAAATTTACAATCCACTGCGCTTTTCATTATATGAGCTAAATAAAATATGACCTATGTAAGTACATATTTAAAAAATGAAGTGACAAGCAAAAAAAAGCCCTTCCAGCGATTAGAGAAAGAAAATTAGAGTTAAAGTTTTAGGTGTTTCAATTAGCTGCATTAAATTTTTGATTAATTTTAAATTACGATATAACTAACGTTTTCTTAAAAATTTTGTTCCAGAGCCTTCCTAAGGATCCTTTGCGTGTGCTGCCCCAGACAAGTAAGACGACGTTACCAACCCGCCTTCAGGAGCAAACCCAGCCAAGTAAGGCAGACGCCCCTTTTAAATTATATCGCGTGCCAGCCACCAACAAACGGGGGGCAAGTCGCGCCTTGATTACGGACGGGGAAACCCCGGCACTCTCCCCCCCCACCTCGAGATTCGCTCAGTAACGACGTAAATTTCCGAAGACTCCAATTTCAATTCCTTAGCGGTTAGGAGAACTGCACAAATGCGAAACTAAATGCGCTCGAAATCGCTGCGGTGGTTTTATCGCGAACTTGTGCAAGTTTGATAGCATCGACGAGGAATTGGATAGAGGAAATGCACCGCCGGCTTTATTGAAACCTGATGGAACTTTCTCCGTTTATAGCCGCGGCATTATCCGAAGCAGTATCGGGGATTCTTGTGTGGTTCACGTTTATGACTCTGAATCAAACTAATCGTAAAAGTTTGGGTTAAATAAAGTTACCTGCGCGAGCACTGAAGTTTTAAGTGCCTCGCAATCTCGAAAAGAATTCAGTTATTCCGAATACTTCGCGCTCACGTCTGCTTTTATAATGCACGTAAATGCGACGTACTTTTCAGAATTCCCGCGAAGGTACTAGATGGAGCCACAGTTATAAACAAATCATTCCGCACTGTTGGTTGTCTATCCACCAACAAACTATTTTTTTTAATAAAAGGAAATAAACGAATCCACTTCGAAAGTTGGACGTGTTATTCGAAAAATTGTCCTGAAAATGTGGGGGCCTTAATTTTTTTTTCCTGAGGTGACACTAAGGTCCGATTTTACAATCGTTGGATAAGCATTATTCTTAGAATAACGTGACGTGTGACGTAGATGTGGAGGAAGGATATTCAGCGAACAGTTATTCCATCCTTATTCCACGATTGTAAAACTGGGCCTAAGCGACATTGAAGTAGATAATTGATGAATTCGAAATTTTGGTCGGTAGTATACTTCTGTTTTCGTGGATGACTAGAATTAGAATTTCGTTGATATATGAAGGAAGTAGCCCAAATTAGGCGCCAGTCGCCAAATAAGATTTTTAAGCACCAAGGGGTGTCTAACATTTTAGACACTTCTTGCCCCAATTGGTGGAATTGCGCCCAATCTGGCAACCCTGACGTAGAGACCCCTCTTTTCCAAGGTTTTATTATCATGTATAATGTTTTCGACTTGTTATCTTTTTATTTCCCCTGAGGCTATACTTTTGGGCATTCTTTCTACTTGCCTAAACCATTGGAGGACATGGTTTTCTAAATGCCTGCTGATTTTAAAATCACCTTCGAGAGCGTATTTTTAGAGTTTCCCAATTATTCCCGAAAGCTGGATATTTTCGAGAGCTGAGCTATGTCGTATATCCACTGTCCTTTAACTACCCTTGTTGGTAATTTGGAAATTACCATGGTGGAAATGTCCAATTTAGCCATTTTCATTTTATTTCTAAATTTTGTTGTTACTCTTACATTTTGAACCACGTCTTATTTTCTCTTCTTTTACTGACGTGACGTTTCGTTCTTCTTTAAGAAAGATCTTCTGACGGTCGTCGCTACTTCCCTTACATACAACATGCCTGATGGTACTAAGGAATATGTTCTTCTTATTTTTTCTAATTGGTTGCTAGAATAATTTTTTTTTTGGACAAGAGTGCTTTGATATTCTTTCTAGGTAGCCAAAAATTGACGAAGGGATTTTTTTTTTTCTGAGAATCTGGAGATGATACATTTCCTATATCTTCTAGTCTCCATCTATCCCTCTTGGTATTTTTCAATATCTTTTCGTTTGTAACAGTCATCTTGTTATAACATTGTTTGTAACAGACATCAGCGTTGGAAAGAGAAAGAGACAGGCAGCTAGACCTGTCTCGCCGATTCCCGATATTTTGAAGCTGCGAGGTAGAAACCGCCCAGACAGCTAGCTGCGAAATCGAAATCGTCCAGACAGCCAGCTTTAAAAAATTCATGACTCCTCCGTCGGTCGGATTATCTGGATTTTCTTGACGGCGTTGCAAAGAGAAAAAGACAGGCAGCTAGACCTGTCTCGCCGATTCCCGATATTTTGAAGCTGCGAGGTAGAAACCGTCCAGACAACTAGCTGCGAAGTCGAAATCGTCCAGACCTCTTCTTCTTCTTCTTCTTCTTCTTCTTCTTCTTCTTCTTCTTCTTCTTCTGTTGGTCATCTGTGCTCCAGAAAATTCTTTTTAAATCAAACAGTGGAAGGCAACTTTATTTCTAAATATCTAGTGATACACTCTTCTCCATCTATCTCTTCTCTTATTTGCAATAACTTGTAGAAGTAAAGAAGTGTCCAATTTGGCCTTCCTGATCTATTTTTGTCAATTTGATTGTTGTTGATGAGGCTTCCCTCCTCGCCAAAGCTTCCTCTCCGTCTGTAAGGGGGACTTTTTCCTCTTACTATATTTTTGACGGAATTCTTTCAGGGTAGCCAAAACGGCGAAGCAATGGAGCACTTCTGTTCCCCAGCTCTTTCTTTAGGGCATATCCAAATATTTTCCAAAAAAGTCCAGTTTTATTCCATTCCCAGCTCTTTCTTTAGGGCATATCCAAATAGTTTCCAAAAAAGTCCAGTTTTATTCCATTTGTTACGGTTTTCAAATTTATTATGATCATTATTAGCTTTTCAGATCTCCCTGTATATTATGGGTATCTGGTTTTCTTTCGTATTACAAGATTAAGAAATAAGAAGAAAATGAAGAAAAATCAAAGTCAAAAAACGTAAAAAATAGAAAAACAATATAAAAATGAAAAGTGAACATAGATTAGAAGTACGTGGAAAAAAGAAAAAGAAAGGTATACAGGAACTGCTGATACGGGAATAAATTATGATGATTGCTAGTTAAAAAAAAAGAAAAATTGACTCGAGATGCTAATGGTTTAAATATCTTGGGCTAGAGGAAAACGAAAGAAGGAAGAAATCAGTTCAGGGGACACATCTGATATTGGGGCAACAAAAAGAAGAAGGACTGAGGAGAATTAATGAATTAACAATAAGAAGAAGTCCAGAAGTATGTGGAAGAACAATCTGATATGTTAAAAAAAAAGTTTGCAAGCCTGACGTTGAACCAACAAACTACAATGTAGGATTAAAGACAACCAATGAAATTACAAAAAGAGAAAAACTGAAGTACGTGGAAGTACTCGGAAATTTTTCTTCTGGTTTCTTGTTATTGATGGTGTTTGAAGGAAAGTCCTCATGACAAGAGCTTCTGCCTGTGGGCAACTTTTAGGCCCAATTGCGCAATGCCAGTTCAAATTTAAGATGAATCTTAAACCCAGGACAATTTAAGCTTTGGCTTAAAGTTAAACTAGGATTGTGCCTTAATCATTTACACTATACAAAAGTACTGAACATTGAACATTGGATGTAAGGACCTCTTGAATTTAATTTCATGAGTTTGGTTCCACTCTTCCCCAAAACTCTGTTCCAAGGCACTCAAATTTGTTAGCTCATTGTATCTAATCTATGAACCAGTCGGTGCTAAGCTGATGTTTCTAAATGTAACTCGTTTTGAAGACAACTTCACGAGTTTCTTTTTCTATTTGGTGTAAGGTATGCCAAGTGCTTCCTTGAAGAAATTCTTAGATTACAAGATAAATGAGGAAGGCAGGTCCAAACCTCATCATTGACCACCTACACTGTTTTGTTGCAATTAAGAATAGTGTTACGGTAATAATTTAAGTAACATGAAATAAGTATAACAAAACATTTATTAACAATTAATTATAACTACAAATACAGTATGAGCATAAATGATTGAGGACAAGTTGAATTTCCCGCGTCTCTATTTAGTAATTTTTACTCTTTGTGTGTGGCCGTCCTGAGAAATTAATTTTTGTTCAGTGTCGCCTGTGTAAATTTTGCAGCCGGCTCCAAGAATTCATAAGACGAAATGGGGCGCGTTTGCCTAATGTACCTGTCAGTAGTTATTGCCGCTTCTTGTATTTAAAATAAACAAATTACTTGCCAATTTTTTTTGTAATCTATGCATTTGACCAACTTAAGAAAAATATTGAAAGGCGGGAAATTCAACTTGTCCTCAAACATTTATGCTCATACTGTACTTACATCTTATTTTGGGCACTTACAGACAAACAGACTACATGACACTCTGGCTAGATGGTACACTAATTATGCCGCTAACGTTCGGCTTGTCACGTATTTGTTCCCGGGGTTCCCTTGACTTTTATCTTAGGATGTGCACACGGCACGACATTTGTCTTCAGATTTGCATACGGCACACGAATGAATCATACGCCTTGACATTTGCTTCGCAGGTGCAGATTTGCAACGCGGGTGAGTCATACGTTATTATTATAATTGCAAATGAGTCATTCTTATGTTTATTTTTCGCTCGACTGATTTTCAGCTGCACATTCTTTGGTGGTCTTCTCGTCCTAGTTACGATAGTCTAATGGTCTGTTTGGAAAAGACTCTTCAAATCAGTCTACATGAAACCATAACGCTGCAATTTCTGGAGCTCTTTTTTTTATTAATAAAATTCCAAAAATAAATTTTGTCCTAATTCGGCACGACAGTTTACGTCTTTACTGAGCGAACGCAAAAATGTTTTAACGTTTCAATTATCCGCGCAACATAAACGAAACACATTCGGCCGCGAAATTAATTAACACAATGAACATTTATCGCCTCCGCTCAACAAGTGCGAGCAGTTTTATTTCCTCGTTTTTCACGTAATCTCGTTTTAGCATTGTTTAGCTTAATTGGAAATTTTCAGATCGCGTCCATTAAGGTAATGGATTAGAATAAGTTTTCCGCCCGTTGCGTCGCGACGCGTTTTAAGGGCCTCCAAAACAAAACAAAAAGAAACGACGACGCGACGCGCAAGCAATTTCGACCTGATTGTGATTTTTGTGCCAAAAAAAATATGTATTATAAATTGATTTTATTTTATGTGTTAAACTGTTGCAGAGTTTTTCATCGCAGCGATATTACTCGTCCTACTCGCTCCGCCACAACTCTTGCGAGCAGACATACATTTAGCACACAGCCCCGCCTCGGCCTAACATCACCGCCAACCTGCCTTTTACTCGGTCCACCTCACTCTTCTACTTTTAAAAAAACATGTATTTTTTTATCCCCTTTATCCGCTTTATAGGTTCCTCATTTAATAACAGTCCATGAAATTCAATTTCCTTCCTTTCTCTCTGCATACTACTTCCAGTCCATCAGGCCTGTGTGCTCAAGGTATGTGCCATCTGCACAACGAACGTCTTTTCCCCCCTCCGTCAGGCTGACGAAGTCTTCTTTGCGCCGCCGGTGCTTTTATATTATTTATTATTCACGATGTAATATGAGCTTTTGATAATCTTTTTATGTATTACGTATTTTCGATGCTTCGAACGCTCGGATGTAACAAAAATCCAAAGAATACAATTGTTTTATTTGCAGGCATAACTTGAAATTATGTATTGCCCAAATTCGATTGAACTATTTTTAAAATTCGGTAACGTGTAGGCAAATGAAAACCAATAGAACACTGAAAACTAAATAGAGACCTAGACTTGGAAGGATGACTTCGAATGGAATACCAAGAAATCGGAATGATTGAAGAATTACTTTAAAGTAACAAACATAAAATTTATTCTCGTCCTTCGAACCGGATTAACTGTAGATTGTCTTAGGGGGCAAGAAGCAGTCACAAATACGCTCGAGAAGAGCATGGCAGAAAAGAAAGTTCTATCATTGGCTGTTACTCGATAATATTGTTTACGCTATAATGTAGTTAGATTAAACTTTTATTAAAAATAATGGACTTACTTGATTCACGTTACACTCCAGGTTGCAAGAAGATGAACCTTCTCTCTGACTAGAAGAATCCTTGAATGAATTACAAATGAATTTCCCGAGTATTTATAGGGTTCATTCTTAGAAAGCTCGACAGGAGAGCTTAGGCAATCTGTGGATGATTCATCGTATAGAAAGTTGTTTCGGTAACTTCGCCTTTGGTGGTCGATTCATTTGTTTATATTAAGTCTACTTTTCCTGGACTTTTGCCAAGCGTTTGATAATCGATGTTATGTTCGAGGTCGCGCGTTGGCGACGTTCTAATTACCCTGTTAGATTATGGAAAAATATAACAGAAGTAAAAGTGTGAAAGGGATGCAGAAGTAGAAGCAATCGTAAGAGCTAAGGATAATGCAAGAAAGGAGGAAAAAGGAAAGGAAAAAATTAATAATTAAAGAATTAACGAGCTCTTTTAACCTCAAAAACAAGTGAAGATAATACGACAAGAATAAAAGAAAACTACGAAAACGAGCGGAAAAAAAGGAAAGGAAAACAAGGCCGAAAGAAGCTGCAACAGAAAACGCTTGCGAAGAGCATGACGGAAAAGAAAGTTCATTCTGCTACTTAGTAAAAATATTAACGAAAGTAAAAGTATAAAAGGGGTGCAGAAGTAAAAGCGATCCTAAGGATGAAGGACAATATACGAAAAGAGGAAAAAGAAACCTACTTCACACCCGAGGGAAAAGGTAAACGGATGGTGGTGAGGGAGTGGTGAGGGAGTGGTGAGGGGGTAGAGAAAAACTGTTTTCAACAAAAAAAAATTGAAGATAAATACCACAAGAATAAAAGAAAATCACAAACAAATAAATAGCAACAAACAAGCAAGAGCATAAAACTTTTATGACTAAAGCTTATTTTCGAAATGGCCGTCAAAACATTGGTCCTTCGAACCGGATTAGCTGTAGATTGTCTTACTGGGTCATCATAAATACACTTGAGAAGAGCATAACAGGAAAGGAAGTTCCATCATTGGTTGTTAGTAATATAAAAAAAATATCAACTAAAGTAATATTATAAAAGGGATGTAGAAGTAAAAGTGATAACAGGATGAATATATGAAAGGAGAAAGAAACTGAACAAAAAAAATTGAAGATAAATACCACAAGAATAAAAGAAAACCACAGAAAAGATAAACGACAAAAAGGAAACAAGAAGAAATTAAGACAAGGCTGAAAAGAGTTGCAACGAAAATTTGTGGAACTACGAAAACAGAGAACTACGGAAAGAAAATTAAATTAAATAAAACTAAAAAATGCAGAAAAATATTTGCAAGGAATAAATTTAATTAAAATTCTTTCTCAAGCAAAAAGAAGACTTTGACGAATTCTGTAACAAACTAGCGAATGCTTACAATGAAGGCCAAAGGCCAAATGAAAATAAAAAATAAAAGAGTGAATGCGTTGGTTTCAAGAATATGAAAGACAAAAAGAGAAATATTTTTACACAACGAAGGACGAGAGTAAAAAGAACTAGAAACTAAAGGCAAGAGAAATAACAAAACATATCAAGATTTTTGCAAGTAAACTAACGTGCCTTTTTTAAAATTTCTCCTCATAGTTGGCATTGGCCGTGAATGGTTAGTTGTGAACCAGCCTCGATCGACCTGACGTATGAAATAGCATAACCCCACTTTTAAACTAATCAAATGTTCTGAAATGGTTCTCTTGCAAGAGCATAAAACTTATTTTATTTTATTACTTCTAATAATACCGAATCTTATTTTCGAAATGGCGTCAAAACATTGGTCCTTCGAGCCGGATTAGCTGTAGATTGTCTTAGATTGTCACTATAGATACACTTGGTATCATTGGCTGTTACTTGATAATATTTAAAAAATATTAACAAAAGTAAAAGTATAAAAGGGATATAGAAGTAAAGGTGATCATAAGGATGACAGACAATATAGAAATGAAGATAAATACCACAAGAATAAAAGAAAACCACAAACAAATAAACGACAAGAAGGAAGCAAGAAGAAATTAAAACAAGACTGAAAGGTGTTGCAACAGAAACTTGTGGAACTAGGAAAATATAGAACTTTGCAAAAGAAAATGTAATCAAAATTGCAGAATAATATTTGTGAAGAAGAAATTTAAAATTCCTTTTTAAGCAAAGAGAAGACTTTAACGAATTCTGTAACAAACCAGCGAATGCTTACAATGAAGGCCAAGAGCCCAATGGAAAAAAAAACTTTTCTTCATAGTTGGCGTTGGCCGGGAATGGTTAGTTGTGAACCAGCCTCAATCAATCTAACGTATGAAATAGCCAGGGTAGCCAATGTGCGGGCAGTTACTCGAATTACGGGTAATTTAAGCAACCTTACGGGTAAAAAAATACGTGGGTAAAAATGAGTATTTTCAAGGAAAAAAAAGCAGATTAATTTTTAAATTTTTTATTGACGACTTGTTAGTTATGTTTCAGCTTTACTATTGGCAACAAAGAAATCACTAAAGCCGGAAGCCGTCATAAACTAAAGTAACTAACAGCCAAATCCACATTGTCGATCGGTGCTGCCAACTCTACCGATCATTTGGTAGAGCTACCGATTTTGAACTCAACTTTTTTTTTAATTTTAATCTTTTTGTAATTTTATCAATTTTCTTTATTTCTAGATCGTCTTTTGTTTTATTTAATGTCAAAAATTGCACAAATTTCAAATCAAAATTTCAAATTTTAGAAAGTTTTGTTTATTTAATGAGAATTTTTTAATTTTTATAATTTTTTTGTAATTTTATTTAATGTTTTTTTTATTTTTGTAATTTTTTTTCTAATTTTATTCAATGAGATTTTTTTAATTTTATAAATTCGTCGATCGTCTTTTGTTTCATTTTACGCCAAAAAATGCCTAAAGTTCAAATCTTATTAATTTTAGAAAGTTTTGTTTATTTAATGAGAATTTCTAAATTTTTATTTTTTTAAATTTTTATAATTTTTCTTAATTTTTATAATTTTTTGTAATTTTACAGAAAGTAGAAAGTAGTGTTTATTTGATGAGAATTTTTTGATTTTTATTTTTTTGTAATTTTATTTACCGAGATTTTTTTTATTTTTATTTTTTTCTAATTTTATTCAATGAGATTTTTTTTTATTTTACGTCAAAAATTGCACAAATGTCAAATCTCAATTTTAGAAAGTTTTGTTTATTTAATTAAGGAAAATTCATTTTCATAATTTTTTTAATTTTTATATTTTGTAATTTTATAGAAAGTAGAAAGTATTATTTTTTTGTCATTTTATTTAATGAGATTTCTTATTTTTATTATTTTTTCCAATTTGATTCAATGAAATTTTTTTGTTTTAATTTTTTAAATTTTATAATAATAATTATAATTTTATAAATTTTCTTTATTTCTCAATCGTCTTTTGTTCTATTTTACGTCAAAAATTGCACAAATGCCAAATCTTAATTTTAAAAAGTTTTGTTTATTTACTAAGAACTTTTTAATTTTATAAATTTTCTTTATTTCTCGATCGTCTTTTGTTTTATTTAGTGTCAAGAATTGCACAATAACCGTCAAATGTCTTAATTGTAAAAATTTGGACCCAGTTTGTTCATTTCATGACAATTTTTTAATTTTTTTTTAATGATTTTCAAAAATAAAAATCGCCTGAATAAAATCAGTGATTTTAAATATGATTTTAATCAAGTGATTTAAATTAGCTCAACCGAAATTCAGGGACATCTATCGGAATTTTTCACAACTATCTTCCGAAATGCTTCGCTTGGTCGGTTGGCAGCACTGTTGCCGATTGCCGCCCACAATCCCACATAAGATGATTTTAACCTGAAAAATCTATCGTACAACGTTCATGTGCGTAATAATATTAGGTATTTAAAAAAAAAATTTGTACCATTTCATTCATTCATTTCAATTTTATTACTCAATGTGGGCAGATGTGAGTAAGAGCGGGTTTCTTAAAATTTGAAAAGGGTAGTCGGCTTAGAGTGGATTGGCAACACTAGAAATAACATAACTCCACTTTAAACTATTGACGTGTTTCTCCTGCAAGAGCATAAATAAAACTTTTATGATCGAATCTTATTTTCAAAGTGAACTCAGGACTAATAATAATAAGAAGTAAAGTGAGGTTATGACATACGTCAATGTATTAATAGCGTTTTCTACTGGCTGCGCTAGTGCACACTAAGTGTATCTTCATCTCTTATTATTACATGAGCATGAGGTTACAATGAGAAGAAAATGCGCTAGTGCAGCCAACGGAAAACGCCGTATAAGTTTCAAGCAAGGCTGGTTCACCATTAACTGTACTAACAATTCATGTGATGCAAATTCTATTTTTTAGACAGGCCACGCCATCTATGAGCCAGCCAAAGATTCCAGTGCTTTCCAGACTCGTCCTAGATGGTGGTAGAATTTGCTGGAACGTACACTAAATTAACAGGGCCGCAATCAACCGCCATTTTAGTGCAAAATATTGGCGGGAAATTTAAACATCTAACCCCAACGGCGACACACTCGGCCATTTTAAACTTTTATTTGACAGGCGTTAAATTTGATTAAACTTACCAGAAAGAAAATCACTAGAAAAGTCGGCAATTTAAACTTGCCGGAAAGAAAATCACTAGAAATGTCGACCATTTAAGCTTGCCGGAAAGAAAATAACTAGAAAAGACGGTCGTTTTAGTGCAAAAACTTTTTCTCCATCTTACACATTAAGCACATGAACGAAAATGGAAAGTTGACGAAAGTGGTCACTGGAGTTAACGAAAGTGGTCACTGAAATTGACCAAAGTGGTCACGGAAGTTGACCAAAGTTGATCAAAGTGGTCATTGAATTGACGAAAGTGGTCACTAAAGTTGACGAAAATGGAAAGTCGGCCATTTTAGCGCAAGAACGTGGTTTCTTTATCTTACACATTAAGCATATGGATTGCGGTACTGTATTTATTTAGTGATTGTACTGGAACGTTCGATAGATGTGCGACGCTCTTCTCGAAAGAGTGAATAATAAGCAAAGAAGACATACCTACTTAGCTACTTACAGAGTTTGAATTTAAAAAAGAAGTCGTCCATTAAAAAGCGCGCAACGCTAACTGGATTTTAACTTTAGTTAAAACTCCTTAATTATCGATTACTTAAAGTAAAATTTTTAATTAGATTTTATCTTCACCAGCAGTTAAAAGCACCGGCGCTCCGTGAGAGATCTTCGTCTGCCTCTCTTTGTGTTTCTTGCACTCAACGTTTATCGTTTGCAATCCGGAGCGCAATTCCGGAAGCAAAACCACAAAACTGCTTATCTGGCACCGCTTCCTGTATCATTTACCTCTAATGTATCTGTGTTGTAACGTACATACATATTTTTTGTACTCGTTCGTTCACTGAAATACTTACTATCTGAGTGTTCTTGCCTTTCACGTTTAGCTTAACCATCACGTAAATGTAAACGTATAAGTTACTCCGAATGTGGAGCAAGTAAAATTGCGCATGTACAACTAACAACCGAATTATTTTACAAATATATGTATACAATGCCGTGATTACTCGCTCTTTTTTTTATGTGTTAAAAATCGCCGTAACTCAAACACTTGTCGGGTATGTTTAAGAACCGGGGGCGAATAATCATGGCGTTTTTTTTTTTCACTAAAAATTCAAGCAAGTCCGTTTCGAATTTGGTTCTTTTGTGAGCGCGCACACGTGCGCCGTGTGTTACGTCAATCAACTGTGAAACTTATGTGTACTTGCTTTATGTACGCTGGTAATAATTGTTTCATTGTTCGTTATTAATCGAAAATGCTGCATTGTATTTTACGTCCGCATGCGTCTCTCTGTGTCTTTCTGTGGCAATTTACACACTCGATTAATTCGAATGGGCAGTCGAAAAACGTACAAAACAGCACATACGGGGGCAACTCGAGAATTTTTTTTTATTAATTTTTTAATGTTTGCGTTTGGAAGTTGTAATGTCGGAGTTATCTCCTCGTCGACAAAGGGGAGACGGCGAGGGGAATATAATCCGGCGACTGTTTTCGTTGGCACTTCTTGCATTCGCGGCTTGTTCTGTGGACTGGAAAGATTAATAATACTCGAAGAACACGAACCGAAATGCACGAAGTTGTTTTGAACTAATTAAGACAAGCAACGCGATGATACAAACAGCAAAAAAAAATCCCCCGCAACATCTTACGGCTTGTCTCTTAAAAGGGTTTGCTTTATATATTCCTTGGTGGTACGTACGAGCTAAAGTTGCAAAGAAAAAAGTGCCTACTTAAAATTTATGTTTATGGTATTTGAGATAGTTCAAGACACATCTTATAAAGTATTTTTCATAAGAGAAGAGCTCTGCGTCATAAATAATCAGACATAAAAAGCATACTTCCATCCTTCTTTCTTAGTCACCGTTGACAAAGAAATAATAATGAAATATTTGTCGGTTGTAACTTCGGCGATTAATGACGCAGAGCTCTTCTGCTATGAAAAATACTTTATAACTATGTAGATCTAATACACAGTCAGTTTATGTGGGTACTGAATGTTATTGTTCAATTTTATTAAAAAAAGTTATGGTGAATATTTTTTTAATGATTCAATAAACGAAGCAGGGCAGGCGTCCTGCTGCAAAGAAAAATACATGGCAATTTTCGGCGTTTTTTTTTTTGCGCGCCTTATTTATTCAAGAGATCTAGCAAAACAAGATCAAATAAAACAGGAGAAATGCGCTACGGCACCGTAATAAAATTCCTCCTTTATGTGGTTCATCAAGCGTGCATAATATTTCTATTTCAAGCAGATGGCGCCTTAGAACTGCGTACCCTATACGAGCATGTGAGTTTTGCTTTAGTTTTTTTTTTCTTCTTATTTTAGCTTCGGCGAGATATTAAAATTCAGTATGGATTTTCGCAGCAGCATTTAACTTAAACATTAAATAAATATGTAATATTTATTGTGGTATCATTTACCAATGTAGGTACTCGAAGGAGATTCATAAAACTCTTGCATTGTTTTCTGCTAAATATTCATAATTGATTAGTATATGTACTTGTGCCATCTACATAATTATACGCAGTGTTGATAAAAAAATCACGATTTTTTTAATTAATCAAAAATTATTGATTTAAATAAAAAAATCAAGCTGGGCCGTGTTCGAAAATTCAGAGTGTTACTCTAGGGTAATATTCTTTTCTCTCTCATATAAATCATTTTGTATATTTTGCTTTTCACTTTATTCACTCTGTTGGTATAACTCTTATACTTACTCCCTGTATTTTCGAACACGCCCCTGTTCAATTTTATCTTAGTTCACAACCAATTCGATTTTAGTTCGGATCAAAACCAAATCTTTCCGCATCTGTTTAAAAATATACAGGGTATAATTTAATGATTGAAGGGGTGATTCCTGAGCTGATTCTAAGTAAAAAAGTTCCTATAGACAAGTGGCCTAAAATGCTTCGTTTTCGATGTACAGTGCTATTCATAATATTAGTGACATATGGGAACATTTTTTATTATTGATTTTTGTGAAGAAATTTTACTAAGATCAGTTTGTATGTCAATCAAAACAAAAAAGCAACCCAACCACATTATCTAGTTGAGAATTTAATATACGGCGAGAAGATTGAAATTCTCAAAAACGAAAATTTGCAACACGAAAAAGCTTCGATGTGACACACGAGTTCGCACTAGATGTTGATCGAATTAAATTCAAAAATACAGTGCTATACAGCGTGTTCCGCAAAAAAAAAGGATTTCGTTAATAAAAACTGAACTTTGGTTTATAACTTAGTTCACAACCAGATCGATTTTAGTTCGGATCAAAACCAAATCTGTTTTAGTTCAAATCAAAACTAAATCCCTTTTTAGTTCAAATGAACGCCAAATAAATGACCGATCAGCCACCTGAATAAAAAATAAGAAAAATACAGGATTTTTAATTTATTGCTCGTGACATACACAAAGGAAAGAAAAAAAAAACTTGTAAGAAGCTTTTTAATCTTTGATTCATTTTTAACTCGAGGAAAATCAGAGAAAAGTAAAAGGCAAGCCATTTCTTTAGATGAAAACGGTGAAGTTCTAAGGCAACTGAATGGGGTTCAGTTTTATAATAATAATAATAATAAATTGTCTTTATTGCGTAATCATGAGTTACAAATATAAGAGTAAGAATTTTTTTTTTTTATTAATACCAAATTATTTGCTAATTATGCAACCACAAGGTGAGGTTCAGTATATAGGTTATCCTATACCCTATATCTTAGTTCAAAATCAAATCAATTATAGTTCAAATCAAAATCCAATCTATTTTAGTTCAGATTAAAACCAAATTTCTTTTAGTTCAGATAAAAGCCGAATTAATGACAGATCAGGTATCTAAATAAAAATTTAAAAAAAATAGTAAAGGTATTTTTATAGAACGTGACATACATAAATGAATAAATTTTAAAAAAAGAAAACAGTTATAAAACATTCAAAGCCAAACCAAAAATCGGGAGCCGATCAACTTATCTAAGTTCACAACCAAATCAATTTTAGTTCGGATCAAAACCAATTGTCTTTAGTTCGAATCAAAGCTGTTTTTTTGGCGGTGCACTATTTTGAAATTAATTCGTATATGTATTTCGAAACATGTGCATTTTTTGACGTTGAAACAACGACCTTATGTTTTGAAACAGGTGCATACCTTGTGTGTTTTGAAGCGCAAAGTTATTTTAGCGGGATCATCATTAAACGACGTCAAAAATAAAACAGTTTTGAAACAGCACCAGTCGTTTTTAGAACAGTTTTGTACGCCAAGAAACGGCTCTAAACCAAATTAATATCGAATCGTTAGAAATAAGAAATAAAATAAGCACGCTGAATTAACAAAATTTTGGACAGAGAATACCCCAAGTGAAAAGAATAATAAACGATAAACGATAAATAAATTTAAAAAACACACAGAAAAAGCTTGTGTGCCCTTTTTTTAATTTTAAATCTTTACTACTTCAACGGTTTATTTTTGCAATTAAAAATGTTAAATTTCGTTAAGATTTTGTAAACAAATTTTATAAAATCATGGTATTACAAAATATAAAACGCAAATAATTTAAATCAGCTCAACCCTGATTGTACCTATACACGAGGAACCTTCAACCTTTAGCATAAATTGTAGGTAGTTTGTAGAAATTGTAAACAAAAGTGGTCCCAAGACACGCTCTTGCGGCACTCCCATCACGATGCATCTCAATGAGGACACCAGGAGACCGTAGTTATTTTTTATATCAACTTTCTCTTATCTTTCAGATATACACGTCCTTATTTATTCCAAAGGACTTCTTATTTCAATTTTGTGGGAAGGGGATAAAAGATAATTAATTTTCCCCATTAATAATCCTTAAACTCCTTTTGAAAATATTTATTTTTAAAGGAGTGCTGCCGTATGCTAAGAAAGTCCATGGACGTGAGTGCCCGGATTTCGTAGGGACAACATGGGTAACTTTTGTATTTGAAGAGATAGAGAGGTGGTTAAATTAGCAAAAAGGTACAGGTTCGATAGCTCATTAAGAATCCATTTTCAAATTGTACTTATCATGGCCATCTTGGTTAAAATTAAAAAAAAAACAAAATCTCATAATTTCTTTTATTTGCCGTAACTTTTTTTTACTTAAGATATTTAGATGTGGTTTGAACTAATTTGCAGTACTTGAGGCATTTAACAGTATTAATGGCAATACTATCCGAAAAGTCATTAATAGTGTTCAGAAACGGTGCCAACTTTGCGTTGCAAACAATGGTGGCTTATTTGAGTGATTTAATATTTTTGATTATTATTTTTGTAATTGAGTTTGGTTTTGTTTTGCCAATAAAAATATTTAAATTACCATACAAATTAATTCAAACCGCATCTAAATATCCTAAGTAACAAAAAAGTTACGGCAAATAAAAGAAATTATGAAATTCTGTTCTTTTTTATTATTTTAACCAAGTTGGCCATGACAAGTAAAATTTGAAAATGTATTCTCAATGAGCTCTTGAACCCGCACCTTTTTACTAATTTAACTATCTCTCTATCTCTTCGAATAAAAAAGTTACCCATGTTGTCCCTACGAAATCCGGCCACCCTGTATGTATAATGTCATTACTTATCGAATTAACGTTCATTTAAAGAGAACATAATCTCAAAATATTTGTTTACATTTTCATTAACAATAATCAGCAAAAAACATATTTTCATTGCAGGCAAAATAATTTGGAAGCGTTAATTTATTTAGATGAAAAAAAATTGACAAAGTTTAACGTTTATTTTATTAGTTATTTATTTGTTTTATAATTTGTTCATAAAACGTAAAAGCCGATCGTCTTTTGTTTTCTCTTAATTTTTAAGTTTTTATTAACTTTTTATTTTCTATTCCAAATGACCTCTTATATCAATTGAATCACTGATTTCAGAAACACCCTAAGTCACAAATTTGTAGAATTTGAGTTATATATGTGATGGAAATCTATTCTTGGAGCTCTATCGATTGAGGGCATAAACAACCTAATTCCAATATTACTTCATAACTTGAAAAAATAGGCAGCTCTTCCACCAAACATCGATTCACAGTTCATCTGATTGATCATCTAAATACTAAAGGTTTTCGAAACTGGTCGGCAAACTATTTCAAGAAAGACGCTATTTCAATAGAAACTTGAGCCAAATCAGTAGGTATTTAGAAACGCAAAGCAGCACTTCCTCATTTCAAAATTTCACTACTACGTGATTAGCCAAAGAAGTGGCCAAGGAGTTATGTTAATTTATTGGAGGCGCAGTCACTATGACTTTTCACTACTTCTGCCAAGAGTGAAGACGATTGATCTCCCAGTAGACAGACCCTGCTATTTCCGATGGAAAAGTTCCAATCATTAAAAAAAAGGAACACATCAAACAGTCTTATAAGTTTGTTGACGAAATGCAGAATCCCAAAATTTTTGGAGACAAATTCTAGAGGGGCCTACTATAGATATAGATGCACAAAATTGACTTTTTGGAAGTATGGTACTTTTTTGATTTTGGTTTGTTTATTAACTTTTTTCTTTCTGTTCGTTTATGATTTTCGTAACAGTATAAAACTTTAATACTAGCCAAACAAAAACTCTGCTAAACATATTAGTCAAACTGAAGTTTCATGAAATTTCGATTTTCATAACAAAATTTTTAAAAGTTTCAAATTTTGCATTCATTTAATTCAGAAACAACCTAAGCCCATGTGCCTTTTCACCTTCTGATGTGAGCCGACCTAATCTAAATTTATTGTTTTCACTAATTTGTTATTATAAGGGTGTCCCAAAATTCACGCAAGAAGTAATTTTGATAGAAAATAGGTTTATAATTAAAAATTGTAATTTTTTTTTATCAATTCATAAAGTATACAGTATAGGATTATGTATGGAATAGGATATCGCGTAAATGGCCTCCACGGCTTTGCTGGCACATACGCACTTTTTTGATGAAATTTTCCATGACCGTTTTGCATAAATGTGGCGGAATTTCGTTGATACAGCGCTCAGTATCCTCCTTAAAGGCGTGGGTGGTCGTGGGCTTGTTGGCATAAACCTTAGACTTCAGAAAACCCCAAAGAAAAAAGTCCAACGGCATTAAGTCGCATGATCTGGGTGGCCAACACTGATCACCAAAACGAGAAATTACGCGACCAGGAAATGACTCGGGCAGTAATTGAATTGTTTCTCTGGCTGTATGGCATGTGGCACCGTCTTGTTGAAACCACATGTCGTCCACATCCATATCTTGCAATTTATGCACAAAAAAATAAAATTGCGAACTGTAGCTGCCAAACCTTCATTATTTTTAAAATATTGTTCAACAATGAAAAGGCGTCGTTCTTTTGTGTAGCGCTCCATTTTTAAAAACCCTGAACTGTCAGCTGTCAGGCTGCCTTTTTTTTCGCTGGCAACACTTTACCGCACAAATGGCGCAAAATTTAAATCTTGCGTGAATTTTGGGACCTTTTACATATGTTGTAGGAGATCTGTCTTTAAAGAAAAATGCATAATTGCCGAAAATGTAAAAAATGGACAATCAAAGGTCGTCTTTGTAAAAAGGTCTTCAATTTTGTAGGAAGGGGGTGAAAGATAATTAATTTTCTCGATTATTAAACCCTTAACACGTTGACTGCGGGAGATGTAAACCCTACCTTGTCGTTAACTGCGGTACTTACGAGGCCGGGGGACACATGGGGGGACTGTAGTACGCAATTATTTTTGTGCCATTGTGCGATACATATCGCGGGGGATATGTAGGTAAGTATTCAACAAGGTGCCATCTAGTTCATTGTTAGATAAATGTTAGATTTTCTAGACTGAGAGATCTGTAAGGTAATATTACTTATTTACTTATTTTCTAAATGACCACATTTTAAGTTAAAAATGAAAAATGATAAAAAATATCTTGCATTTTGGACTTTATTATTAAAATTAGATTATTGACTATAATTCCATTCAATTATTATTTATGTATTCTTATTTGCTTTGAAAGAAAATCCAAAACACAAGAATTTTGTTAATCCACAAAGAAAAATCGAGAAAAATACAAAAAAACACCTAATTATGTGGAATATTTATTAAAACATGAAAGGCAGCAAACCAGGCTTGTTTGGGCAATCGTTGCAGCAACTTATTATTATTAGACGACGAACTTTTTTATCAACTTCACGACTAATAATCGTTTTACTGAGTTCATGTACATATCGCCGGGGGCATGTGCGGCACAGGACTAATTTAATATTATTACTGTGCGTTACATATCCCCGGCGATATGTACAAAAGATGTATGTAATTAAGTTTTGCAGAGTACAACAATTATAATGATACCTTTGAAGTCAAAATCGGTTAAGAAATAAGCAAGTTATGGCTTCCGCACAGAACGAAAGTTTGGTGAATTTCATTCCCGCTATAGCGTAAAGACCCCGGGGATATGTAACGCAGTCAGTGTGTTAAACTCCTTTAAAAATATTTATTTTTGGAGTGCTAGTCTATACTGGGGAAGTCCATGGACGTGCTCGTAATTGTCTATATGTATAATGTCATTAGTTATAGAATTGACGTTCACTCAAAATAATTGTTTACATTTTCATTAACAATAATAATTAGCAAAAGACACATTTAAATTACAGACAAAATAATTTGCAAGTGTTAATTTATTTAGAGAAGAAAGATTAATACCAACAGCATAAAACTAAACTCAACTTACTAGAAGCATTTGAAATACATAAAATCAAACATAATAATAACAAAACTTGTCTCAACGACCAAATTAATCTCAAATTTAACCCCATTTACACTTTTTTAAATATGTAACACAGTCAACTTACTTCACTCCATACTTACTTTACAACTTCACTCCGCTAGATTTTTTAAGCACGATTTTATAAGTTGCTATTTTACTCATTTTTTGTTGATTATTTATGTAATTCAGACGTTTAACAGTAAGTATCTTATTTGTTTAACATTACCATACCAACAAAACATTTATAACAATTTTACCACATTCACATAACCTCACATTCAAACTCACACAAAAATTATATTTCTCCTTATTACTTCTAAGTATTATTACAGGCCTGATGAAGGCTTGATAAGCCGAAACCGGTAGCTGTTAAGAATAAACATTACACAAAATTAGGAAGTATCATTACTCATCGCAAGTTATTTATTTGTTTTATTAACAAACAAAAACTAAAAGTAGAGGCGATGGGCCCTTAAACTTCCCGTACATACAAGCGACAAAATAAATTAAGCAAAATAGAAAAACGCAACAGCAAGAATAATAAATAACAAACATTAAAATAACAAAAGTTAATAAAAATTAAGGGCACATCGTCTGTACTTTTACTTTAATTTTTCCTTGTTTTTATTTTATTTTTTGTTTTCAAAGTTTTCTTCTTAATTCCGGAGAACGCATTTTTATTCATTTACAGGTAAACTAACTGCCAAAATAAGAATGAAAATAAATAATCATCATCAGAAGTTCGCAGTTTCTCATTAAGCAAAAAGCACTTTTTAGTTATGTACACACAATACTTATTCAGTAAGAACATGCACAATCTTTGCCTAAAACTGATTGTTATTAAATCGTCGAAAATATGTAAATTAATGAAAAGTTAATAACAGGAACTTGTGAATGCTCGCCAACTAAGATGATGATCCCTATAAATGAAAGTAATAGATTACAATTACTTAATAATGGGTTTAGATACATCTAATATAACGTACAACAAACAAATGTTCACATATTGTAGAAATTAGCACACACACATCTATCCTAATTCCTGCTTGTTATACGCCCACGATCTAAAAGCTTGGAAAACCATGACGACCAGGAATAGACGGTGAACGTGACCTTGAAGCGATGCTTGAACTTCTTGATAAACTATTGGAGTTACTTGAGGACCCACTTCTAGATCTTGAAGCAGAACTTGAAGATGATCGACTTGTACAACTTGACGAACATGAACGACTGTGTAAACTGTGGTGCCCAGAACTATAAGATGACCTCGATGAACTTCGTGAATGAGTCTTTGCTTTTCGATTTACTTTTTGTCCTGGATCTTGAACGACTGCTGCTTGCTTTATGTTTACTTGGTTTTTCTCTCTCTTTATTTTCATTTACCTCAGGCAAAGTCCTTTTATTAGATTCTAGTAATTTCGATTCAATCTCTTTCATTTGCACTTCAGTGAATGGTGAACGTCTTTTCTCAGTGGTAAAACTTTGATATCAAAACCATTTGGATCTACATATATGCTTTTTCTCTTGTAACTGTGTTCTTGCTCTTTAAAATTGAAGGGTTTAGTAACCTTGGGCATTTTCTTCTGGCCTTAGCCGCAAGCCCAGATCTGATTAATCTCAACATTCGCAGTTCCTTTTCTCTTTCTTCGTCTACTTTTTCATTGTCGTCATCTGAAGTTTCTGCCTCACTTAAAGAACATAATCGTACAACTGGTAGTTGCTGTCTATTTTTTGTTTTCTCCTTTGATGACTTTTCGTTTACCTTCCTTGATTCTTCTCTCACTTTAACAGTTTTTGCTACATCAAAAGCACGCTCTAATTCTTTACTTGAGCTTGGTTCTGAACTACTACTTCTATTTCTTATTTTTGAAGTATTTTTAGAACTTCGACCTTGCACACTTTTAACTTCATCTAATTTCGATTGAGATACGTCTTTTGATCGGTTGTCCCATTTCTCAGATGGAATTTTTGAGTCGCGGGATCTAGATCTGCTTAGTGATTTTTCTTTTTTAGACACGTAACGCTTTGGAAATTTTTCTTTAGATGACTCTGATGACTTGTTTCGATTTAGCTGGGGCGATTTTCCCTGTTGAAAGGATTTTCTTTTCAGATTGTCATGTGATTTTTCAGAGCGCTCCGTAATTGATGAACTTCTAGAGTGTTTGGATGTACTTGGTTTGGGTTCATCTATTGTTCCTTTTTTTTGTATTTGTCACGTTTAGTATCTTGCTCTTATTCGTTTAAAGTCCCTAGATTACTAAAGTACGGCAATACACAGTTTAGGACCAAATTTTAAAAACTAGCCAGAACATGGCGTCTGTGTCACGTGACACAAACAGACTTGTGTATTTGAGTTGAATAAACAAATAGTTGTCATGGAGACGAAGAAGTTTTAGATTTTTTGGCAGTTGATAAATGTCAGCTCCCAAAAGGAATTAGAAATACGAAATAAATCATAAAACACCATAATAAATAAGCCGTATTAATCTAAAGACGATGAAGATATGATTATTAAAACCCTTTTGCTTAAAATTTTCAATTTTGATAGAAAAAACATGGAGTAGTTTTTGCAGGTAACGAAAATATTGCAGTTTTGAGTTATGTGTAAAATATTTGTGCTTGCTCGAAACTCGAAGGTGCTCGTCCATGCCACGTGGTGCTCCTGGTTTGTTCATTTGTGGTTTGTGACGGTTATTGGATTTTGTTTATTTTTATCGATTTACAATGGTTAATCATGATAAAGGGTTGTAAGGACATTATTACAGTTTATTATGGGACAATTTTACTAGTCGACAAACAGTACAGTTTACATGCTCAGATTTGCGCAGTAAGGCTCTAAAAAATTGACAGTTACGTTCATTTTCCGTTGACATGAAAATCAACCAAAATTTTCATTTTAAAATTCCCGCGCATAATGGGCCAGAAAATGGCTTCCCTATTGCCGTACTTTATACTATCTAGGGACTTTATTATTCGTTCATACAGCAGCGCCATCTGTGAATAAGTTCAGAAACTTCTCTTACTTTTTCCTACTATGCCGGTTGCGGCAGCTTCTTTCCTAAATTTTTTTGTAATTTCTTTGGCTCTGCCTTGATTGCTTGCTTTTTGCTTTCACCTCTTTGTAAATTTTTAAAAAAATGAAAGTCATTGTCTCATCAGTAACATTTTCCAACACAGTCCTATCTAAATGGTCACTCATCTGAAGGAGATTCTGTATTTTGACTAGGAACTTTCCGTTCGAACCCATTATCATATGGGAAAGTTTACGTTATTTACTTCACCTTATCTAAAAGATCACTCATCTGAAGGAGAGTCGGTATTTTGACTAGGGACTTTCCGTTCGAGCGAATTATCGTATGGGAAAGTTTACCTTATCTAACGTGCGTATTTATAGTGCTCCCTCGAGGCTTCCTTGAACGAGGAACCCCTTAGAATGGGATTGCGATGGTAGTTGCATTAAACAACTCACATTCGAAGGGGTTCTTTACTGAAGGAAGCCTCGAGCAAGCACTATGAACACGGACGAGCCCATTATTACATGGGAAAGTTTACGTTATTTACTTCACCTTATCTTGGCATCTGAAGGAGAGTCTGTATTTTGATTAGGAATTTCTGCTCGAGCCCATTATCATATGGGAAAGTTTACGTTATTTACTTCATCTTATCTAAATCGCCCTCATCTGAAGCAGAGTCTGTATTTTGACTAGGAACTTTCTGCTCTTACCCATTATCATCTGGGAAAGTTTACGTTATTTTATTTACTTTACCTAATCTAAATGGTCACTCATCTGAAGGAAAATCGATATTTTGACTAGGTACTTTCCGCTCGAGCCCGTTATCACATGGGAAAGTTTACTTTACAATCAAAGTTTGAAATTCTTTTCTGAATACGTCTAAAGGAGATTTTATTTGAATTTAATAATCTAGAGTTTAAATTTACAATTTTTTTTTTCGAATTTATTGACAATGGTTCAACAATAGTTATTTGTTTATTTCACTTTTAATTCCTCAATTGATTGCGCATAAAATAAATTATTTTCTTCTTTTTGAAAATAGAACACGCCGTGAATTCTCTGGGAAAGTAAGAAAGTATCTGATTGTGAGTATAATAAATTTAAGGAAAATAACCCCCCGGATTATTACGATAGAATAGTTACAGGGTTGATGAAAAATTGAGGACATTTTTCTTTGATAAATTTAAGTTGCCGTTGTGGTAAAAGACGACTGCACATTCGAACCCCCAAAAATTCAGCACCGAGTTTCCCACGCGCAAATAAGCAAACCTCCACCGCCGCCCCCGTTCTCGCGACGAATGTTGCAAATTCGAAAACGCTTAATCGCCGCTGGCCATAAATATCAGGGATATTTTTAGAAAACCTATTGATTTTCCTCTACCTGCCGCTTCGTTATTAACATATCGCTACAATTTGTTTGTGCGAAGCCTGTTTTCAACAACAACAAAAAATTATTGAAGAAATAAAGCAAATAAAGGGCGCCAGCATTCGTCGCGTTGCGTCGGCGGGCGTCGGGGTGGATTATTATTTTTTTTTTAATTTAATTTCGCAGTAAATTAATTTTGTTTCTACACTTTCAGTATTTCAATTCGAATGTGGTAGAAGCTACACCCAGCAATGTGAACTACTCTTCAGTTGCTCAACATGAGCTCTACACGTTATGACGGCATGCAAGGACTCGTCGTCAGGCGCAATCTACTTCAAACACGTGTAGAGTCCTTCGCTCGTGTTCACCTACCCCAAGTACTCTAAGGGTGGCATAGCAGTCCGCTGCAGTTGTATAATTGTTGCCCCTGTGAAGAACAGTATTATTTATTGAAGTGCAAGACACTAAAGAATAAACTAACGTAACCCCAAGCTCACTTAAACATGTACAACCTACTAATTTTTCAGTCGATGTAAAACTATTTACCAAAGATAATTTAAAGCATTACAATTATTTATAATCATAAATTAATTTCTCCTGAATAATTTTCAAACTGTGATAATTGCATTATACTTTAATTGAATGAGTGTGTAAGATACCTATGTATGTATGAAAGGGTCTCGTTAGGTAATGTAAGTATTTTTATATCCGGGGATTAACAAGATCTATTTTATATTTAAGGCAATTAAATAAATGTTGATGTTAATGTTAAAACGTGTATATATTTTATATTTGTGTTTGTTCACTTGTTCATTTATGTAAATCGTTATACCAAATGGTCCTAGTCAATTAACTATAACTGTTGAATCTGTTGTTTTTTCTTTTTCTGTTCCACTCGATATGTTTCAAACTCTCAAGGTGTTAGTGTTATTTTAAAGCTAATCATAAATAACATTGTACAATCACTTTATTGATCTATGTTGAATCTAAAATTAAAATTTAAAAAAAGATGATAATGACTGGAATAATAAATTATATAAATGTAACTGTTTCTTTCATTGTTCTTATTTAGTTGCTTAGTTAATATTTTTTAATCGCTCTACACTTTCCATCACGTTTTATATTAAATTAATTAATAATAAACTACTCAAATTTCACCTCATTAAATATTTTTAAAGTTATGACTTTTTAAAATTAATTTCAACTGCAGTTTTGATAATAATAATTGAATGACCTAGTCTACATAGATTGTAGGAAACTTTTAATGAGGGCAGGGGCTTTGAAAAGATCGAGAAATATACAATTATATGAAATAAAATATGAAGTTTATCGATTCGTTTTTAATTACAGTGTTGTTTACGACTGTCGTCATCATCATCAACAACGCTCAAAGTAAGAAACGATGGAGCTACTTAACAGTTATTGATAGCTTCAACATTATTATTAATTTTTAATGCAAATTTAATTAGAATCGTTTTGGAATACCTTGACACTTTTAATTGACCAGCCACGCTGTTTATGTAACAATTAAATTGAAAATTGAGAAATAAAAACGTGTACTTACTGCACTTCCATTTTAGAAAATTAAACTTTATTGATTTCTTTCTTTATTGATTGCTTTCTTTATTGTTAGTTTTCTTTAATTGATTTTTTTGTTAATTTGTTTGTTATTATGATCATAAAAATATTGAGCTTCTTTTGCACGTGGTTTAAATTAAAATTAAACTTTATACTTATGACATTAATTAAGAGCTTTACCTACATTAGAATAGCAGACAATAACTTAGGAAAAGTATAGTTATTCCTACGCTTGAAATATTACCAAATTTTATTTTATTTAAATAAAAAGGATTAAGTGAAAATAATCAGTGTCAGTGTTCACTGAAAAGGATCTGATCTACTTTATGACTAGGGTGCGGTGAAGCGTTTCTCTCCTTCCTTCTCTTACGCATAATCTGCTTCAGTGCGCATGCCTCACTCATTCGAGATGAGATATTGCCTTCTTACGCCGGAACCTAGTTATAATTAAAAAAAAAAGAAAACTATTTGTCTTAATAGGCACAAGAAATATACGTATACAAACGATAGCGAAACGTAAAGTGTTTGTGTGCTATTTAGTGTCCGTTTAAAAGATTTTGTGATACAATTTTCATCGGACAAGAACCAAATAATTTATAAATAAATAAATGTATCGATTAATTATCATTTCAAAAACGCAAGGCGATGTCTAGATAAACTGTAACCCCACTCTTAAATAAAATCTAATGATTTTTTTATTGAATGAATTGTATTAAATAAAGGCTAAAATGTTGCAAACATTAAACTCGTAAATTCACGCTTTCCATTTACTGTTCAAAAATAATATTTACTTTCAAATGAGTGCTCAATACTTGTAAAGTCCATAGACGTGTGTCTAATTCTCTGTATGTATAATGTCATTAGTTATCGAATTGATGTTCATTTTAACAAAACATAACCTCAAATAATTGGTCACATTAGCTGCACAGTAAAGCTGGATGTACATGGAGCGTTGAGCGCGTCAAAATGCCGGGCGTGATGTACTCTCATTGGCTACTGCTCTTTACATAACGACCATTAACCAATGGGAGGACTGTACGCCCGGCGTTTTGACGCGCTGAACGCTCCATGTAAATCCAGCTTATATAAGACTGTGTCCAACTCGTGGTTACAGTAGTCAAACCATGGCGGACCATCTGTCGAACGATTGAGTGGTTACGTTTTGAAATGCAACCACGGTGCCCATGATCTGACCAGGAGTCTGACAATGCCTGCGTTCAGCCTAGCAGAAAGCTACGTAGCGCTTCGCGTGCGCCACGTAGCGTGACGTCATATATGTGTTCAAGCCGAAGCTAAACTTCTGCTAAGGGAGAGCGATAAACTTAGCGGCCGCTATGTTTTAAATTGCTTTACGGAGTAAAACAAAGAATCCGTTCAGTCAGTTCTCAATTAGCTAATACGCTGCAAATTAGCGCTCTGCTACGTAGCAATAGCGAAATGTAAGCGCTATCTTTGGCGGAACGCAGCCAATGACGACGTTTGACAATGTTTGACGACGCCTGCGTTCCGCCAAAGATAGCGCTTACATTTCGCTATTGCTACGTAGCAGAGCGCTAATTTGCAGCGTATTAGCTAATTGAGAACTGACTGAACGGATTCTTTGTTTTACTCCGTAAAGCAATTTAAAACATAGCGGCCGCTAAGTTTATCGCTCTCCCTTAGCAGAAGTTTAGCTTCGGCTTGAACACATATATGACGTCACGCTACGTGGCACACGCGAAGCGCTACGTAGCTTTCTGCCAGGCTGAACGCAGGCAACGAGTCGGACGCAGCCTAAGTAATTACCCAGTAGCGACACTTAAACGTCAGTGTCAAAAAAAAAGCGGCCATACTGTATGATACCCTTATGGAAATGTAGGGTGTGTTTCGTTTGCACGCTCATACGCTTTAAGCGCTTACGCTTACAAGCGCTTTTTTCTGTGGTTCCATTTGGCGTTCAGTCACTTAAGCTGTTATAAGCAAAAGTGTTTCTTTTGACTACTGTTTGTACAACGAATTCCTAACCTCAAAAACATAACTTCAATAGTGAAATTAATCCAATCACAGCTGCCGCAGCTATTTCGAAAGTATAATGTTTGTTTATAACCTGGGTTATCTTTACCCGACTACGATCAGCTGATCTCCTTATACGTTTCGTTTGGAACATAAGCGCTTATGCTTTTGCTGCCCTACCTCAATGGGTTAAGCGATCGTGAACGAAAACTATGACGTCATACTGACGTTGCTGCTTCGTCATCTAGCGCTTTGTGAGCGTTTGCAAGGCCAAAGCAAGCCATAAGCACTGCTTATGAGCGCTCAAAGCATGTGAGCGCGCAAACGAAACGCATCCGTAATGTAATTTGCAAATCGGTAAGTATCAAACAAAATGGCAAATGTGACAGTTATACTCGAGTGACGCTAGTGTGTAGGTTCTTATACTGTGATGTGACTGTGAGCGTTTTCGATTCACCTGCACAAGTTGCACTCAATGTATTTGCATCTTCTTTTAACCTCATGTAATAACATGAGATGAAGATACTCTGAGTGCGTACTAGTGCGATTAATCGAAAATGCTATAAGATTAGAGCACAGTATAAGAAACACACAGTAGCGTCACTCGCATTTGCTCTTTTGTTTGATACCTTTTGATTTACAAATTACATTACATGTCCATAAGGGTATCAAATAGAATGGAGCTTTTTTTTGACACTGACGTTTAAGTGGCGCTACTGGGTAATTACTTATACTGTGATTAGAGTATTAGAGTTGCCACCCGTCCGGATTCACCGGGATTAAGCCGGAATGTGATAACCTGTCCAGCTGAGAAAATATGCCACCCGGAATCCAGGATTGTCCCGGAATTCCCAATATCAGATTTTGCGCCATCTGATAACGAAGAATCAGCTATGCAACATTATTACTTATTATTGTTACATTCCGTGCAGGAAATTCTATTTTTACATTTTATTTAAATGTGGTTCTTTGTTTGCTTCGTAATGGATTTCCGGGCCATTTTTGTAAATTGCATTTTGCAATTGACAACTAAATTGTGACAAACGATAATTTGATTCTGAAGACTTTAAATGCAATACCAATTGTTTTTGTAAGACACCATAAGAACATGAAAATCACAATTATTACAAAAGTGAACAGAGAATTTATTTAACGGCAAATTTATTTTTAAAGGAAGATTCTATACTTGGAAAGTCCATGGACGTGCAATAATCTATCTGTATAATGTCGTTTGTTATCGAATTGACGTTTATTTCAACAGGACATAACCTCAATTTAATTGTTTACATTTTCATTAACAATAATGAGTAAAAATCACATATTAATTACAGGTTTACCAGGTAAAAATGCTCGTTAAACTAATTTGCAAGCCAACATTTATTTAACGAAGAAAAATTTAGGTATCGGTAAAACCACATTAATAAAGAAAATCGTGGCACAACTGAAAGAGGAAAATGTTAAAGCGACTGGTTTCTACACAGAGGAAATCAGGAACGATTCCAACAGTAGGATCGGTTTCGACGTTGTTACGCTAGAAGGAAAGAGGGGCAAACTCGCCAGGACGACGTACACACAAACCCCCAAACCCTATCTCGTTAAACTCGACTTAAAATCTGTTTTCTAGAGACCACGTTCCTCCTAATGAGCTGACCAGGTATAGAGTAGGACAGTATGTTGTCTTCCCCAAAGAATTTGAAGCACTAGTATTACCGTTATTTCAAGTAAGTTATTCATACACGATCATTTTATCTGATTGTGTATTTATAGGTGAAAGAAAAGGTTCTTGTATTGGATGAAATCGGCAAAATGGAGTTGTTCAGTGACTTGTTTAAAAAATCAGTGGAAGATGCCTTCAAGTCATCAAATGGTTTGATGTTGGCTACCATACCGGTTGCTAAAGGACGACCTATACCACTCGTTGAATCTCTTAGAAATAATCCAGACTGCCACTTAATAACAGTAAGTCCTTCCATGATAAGAAGTATTTTGATGTCTTTAAAATGCACATGCGTTTTTCAGGTTGATAGAAATAACAGAAATAAATTACTGCCGGAAATTCTAAAAGAAATAATGCTTTAGCATCTCTGACTATAATACAACTAAAGAAAATATGGCTGTATGTGAAATAAAATTTTTATTGATAATAAAATAGGTAAACAAATTATTATTTCTTAGGCAAAAATCTATCTAAAATACTTGGGGGCTCTGTAGACTTTATTTTCTGCTGCTCGGGCTTATCAGCTGCGAGCTTCTTTACCTCTTTGTAGTTCTTTATAAACTCCTGAAATAAAACTCTGATTAAAGTCCACGTGAGGTAAAAAAATTACCTTTTTCGCCTGTTCCTGAACGATTTTCTTATTTTTGGCCACTTTAACGGAACCTCCTCTACCTTTCGCCTTGTTTCTACTCTCGTAATTAATTTTAGGTGGTTTTACAAACTAAAAAAAATCGTTTACTCAAGTTCCTTCCGTAATAAAAGCACAATCGTACCAATAATTTTTTCTTTGCTTCGACCTTGTCTTGCAGCGTCGGGACATCGACTTCGGCTATCGACGTCGGATCCAAGGAAATGAGATCCGAAGGAATCTGGAACGTTCAAGATTGTTCCTCGCTTCAAATGTAATGGTTTGAAGTAGTTACCTTTTCAAGAAGCGCTTTGACTTCGGCTTCCCGCCTCTGAGTTTTCGCCTGAAACGGATTGGCCTCTAAACCGTCGAAGTTAGGTTCACCTGCCCCGGGGATCAAGAGACTTGCAAAGCCTCGGTCTGTAGCTATGCCCAACACATCCTCGAAAGGACAGAAGTTGAAGTTGCCTATGGACGTGTTGAATCTGTGCCGAATGTATGCGCGTTTGGCCGACCTTACGCAACAGTCTCTATAAAACGGAACAAATTAATTCCGATTAAATTGAACACTGGGGCTTACGTGCCTGTATACTTCAACTACGTTCCCCATTCCCACGGCAAGCATGTTTTTCTGTGAGAAAACGAGGTTGTTCGCTGCTGAATGCAAGATGTACGTCTGCACTGGCCCCTCCAGTTTCCTTACGTCCCATACTTTCATGGTTCGATCGGTGGCAGCCGTGGCCATGTACGTGCCTTTGGGGTCGATGTGCAAAGCAGTCATGCCGGCTTTGTGGCACAACATTTTGGCCACTGGCTCCCTCGAATTCGGCACCCACATTGACACGACGCCTTTAGCATGCCCGAGACATAGAACTGCGTTGTACGGATTCTGAGCTAACATACTCAATCGGCCTAAATTTGTATTGTATTGTGTAACTAATTGCCCGATGGAAATGTCCAACCAACTTAAATAACCTACTTCGCTCTAAAAGTCCATACAGTCGACTGCAATTAAATGAATACTACTAAATAATAATAAACTTACCGCACACGCCAATAAGAAGTGGTAAGGCAAAAACTCCATCCTGGAGACTTTATGCAACCTTTTAATGCAGTGTAACTCGATACCCTGGTGGTCGTAAATGTACACCCATTCTTTCTGAGCGACAGCAAACATAGTCTCTAAATGCAGCCAACAAACGTCGTGCACTGATTCCATCACGTTCAGTTCACAATGTAATTTCTTCGTCATCCAATCGAAAGCTGCGACGTGTCCTTTCTTTCCGCCGAGAAGCAAATGTCTCCCGTTACGCGTATACTTCATTCTGTACGGCCCGAAATCCGTTAGGTGCAATTCAAAATGCTTGGTGGCCGCTGCTATGTCAACGCTTTCAACGATTTGTCGCTGAGTGAACTGGGTTGTTGTTTCACCAGCGTCCGCCTGTAAGTAACTGAAGTGCAAATGATTAGCAACGAAAGCGTCTTGAAATTAAATGAGGTTCTCACCCTGCGTCTTCCGTAAGTAAGATTTCATTGCGAGCGGCGTGCACGTTAGCAAATTTGATATTCTTCTCTTTGTTTTCGTATTTCTTTTTGTGTATTCCTGTTCTTAGGCCTTTGCCGGACATGCCTTCACCTCGACTGTGTTTCTCCAGCAAGTGTTCGGGTACCGGAGCCCGCCCGGGATATTTAGGTTTAGGATTCGGTAGTTGCTTAAGTTTTTTCGCCTGGGAATCCGCATGTCGCCTTCCCCAGATGCTGCGTTTCACCTTTACTTTGTAAACAAGTTCACCGTCGCTCGGCTCTCTTGGTTTGAGCGGTTTCTTTTTGACATTCGGTATATCTCCTGATTTGTCGTCATTTTGTTCGAAGTATCTTGTAACCTAAGATCAAATAGTTTTTAAAAAAATTAATATCATTGCGTGATCTTTTACCTTTCCCATTTTGTATACAAAGAGAATTTATAGGTTATGATAACACGTGCGATCAGTGTTGCCAGCTTTGTCAAACTAGTAGTCGCCAACATTTCAGAATGAAATCGCCCATTACATGTGTCTTATGTGAAGAATGAAAAATTTTAGTCGCCAAATACATAATTAAAAATCGCCCACTAATGGAGTTTATATGGACAAACCAAAAATTTCGATCGCCAAGTTTTTCTTAAAAATCGACCATACTGGCAACACTGCGTGTCACCATTGATATGATAGTAGTATGGATGGAACCATTGCCGAGTAGAGGTATCTTCTAGGAAGCTTTGATGGAACGTATACATACACCACAATCCACAATACATGTATTATGATGGCCGGGAGCAAGGTTACTAAAGAGAGAAGGTTGCCTGGTAAGTCGTGGAGTGACGCGTCATTCAGTAGGCCATCTATTTGTGTATATGCATTAAATGGGCCTACTGAGTGACGTTGCAGTGACGTTGAAAGTTACCAGGCAACCTGTCCTTTTAGTAACCTTGGGCCGGGAGTGTGAAAGGTCAAACCAACCCACGGCCAAAAATAGGGCACAAAAATTAGAAAATCAAGAAACGAGGTTCAAAAAAGAAAAGAAAAAGGTCAAAGTCAACCCAACCCAAGCAAATCATAGGTCAAGATCAATTAACTCTGGTCAACCCAAATTTCAACAAACGAAGTTCAAAAGTTAAAAGTCAAGGTCAACCCAAGGCAAAAAAATAGGGGAAAAGCTATTTAAAAAATAAATTTCAAGGAACGAGCTTCACAAGAATAAAGGTCAAGGTCAACCCAACCCAAAGCTTGAAAAAATTGAAATTTCAAGAAACGAGGTTCAAAAAGTCAAAGTTCAAGGTCACACCCAAGCAAAAAATTGGGCAAAGAAAAAACTTCGAAAATTTAAATTTCAAGAAACAAGGGGTTCAAAAAATCGAAAATAAAGCCAACCCAAGCAAAAAATTAGAAAAAAAACTTTTAATTAAATTTACAAGAACAGAGATGAGACCTGGTCGCTACAAAAAAACACAAACCAAAACTGATAGCGGTTGAAGCGAAATACTTCAGGAAGATAGCAGTGAAAACCAAGCTAGACCACATTCAAAACAAAGAAATTATATCACAAAATCTTTTAAGCGGTCACTAAAGGTCTGTTCGATAGCTCTGCACTTTCTACACTTTTAACACCGTTACTCTATTTTTCTCACTCCTACTCGCATTAATTATATACATCTCACTCTCTCAGGTGCGGTTGGTGTAAAAAGTGTAGAAAAGTGCAGAGCTATCGAACAGACTGTAAATCGCGCAATACAAAAAAGTGAGAAGAAACAACTAGAATGGTACGGACATATGCGAAGACTGGACAGGAACAGACTACCGCAAGAGGTACTGGAAGCTAGATAAACTAACTAAGAAACGGAAAAGAGGAAGACCGAGACTTACATGGATGTAATACATAATTAGAAGCACTGGGGAAAAATAGGGGGAAAACCTAGAAGAAATGAAGAAAATGACACAAGACCGTGAAATATGGAAGAAATGGATGAAAGAAAAAAGAAAGAACAAAGGTTGAAGATGGGCAAAGGTCAAGGTCAACCAAGCTTCGAAAAACAGCTTGAAAGTTAAAGCTCTAGGTTTTAATTGAAAACGTAAACTTCAGAAAACAGCTCTAAAGTTAAAGGTCAAACCAACCCAAGGCCAAATATATAAAATTTGAAGAAACGAGGTTCTAGAAAACCAAAAGTCAAGGTCAACCCAAATCATTAAAGTTTTAAAAAATCTAAATAAAAAAAAATTAAAAATTCAAGAAATAAAATGAAATTAAAGGTCAAGACCAACTGAAATTTTAACGTCACGCTAACTCTGGTCAACCCAAACAAAAAATTAAGATTGAAGGAAAATTTCAACAAACGAGATTCAAAAAGTTAAAAGTCGGGGTCAAACCAAACCAAGACAGAAAATAGGGGAAAGGCAATAAAATAATTAAATCTCAAGGAACGAGGTCCATTCCTCAGTTCCTCGGGTTAACCCCAAAAGTTAAAAACCAAGTTTCCTACTCACTAAAGCGTAGTCAATTAAAAAAAATCACTTTACAAGCGTCATTTGACATTTCAAATTCAAACTGAAACGCTAATTTTTATTCACATAACCTACAATGGCCGCGTTCAGGTAAATGCAGCAGCTGAGTTGCTTACTAAGCAATCGCATGTGATTGGCTATTACTTTAATTTGAACCAATCACAAACGATTGCTTAGTCAGCAACTCAGCTGCTGGAGTTACCTGAACGCGGCCAATCTTGTCGCTGTTCAGATTACGTCAAATAAACACATATCCGGTTGCAGTGTTGCAAGTAGCCGAATAAAAAATGATCTAAATTGTACTGCCATCTCAAACAATTATTCTTGGCCACTTTGTATTTCAACAATTCAAAATATACCGAGCAGACTAAAAAATATGTACAGTAACAATTCAATACAAATTTTATTGAAACAAATTACTACATCTCTCCATCCAATCCCCGACGCAATTTCATCTACATCTAATTCGTCTTTTTCTCATCGATTTTTTGATCATCAGCCAACTGCTGGCTGTATATAATTTGCTTGGATTGCCAGTGTTTCATCTCCTTCTTAAGAGCAACGGACGTAAGTAAGCACTTGTGCTTACAAATGTGCAAAGTCGACCTGAAATGGAGTTCATGCGTCGGATCAAATCGGGCTCTGGCGACTTTCTTCTTCAAGATCACAGGCCCCCATTTCGGGTCGGGATCCAACAGGGTCGCTCTCAACTGAAAACAGTCGCGATAACTTCGGCGGTGGACACGAACGTGAGGTGGATTTACCCGAAGGAAATATCTGACGGTGCAAAGTATCATGCCGATTATTATGGGCGAAATCAGGCCGGTGATGAAATACACGTCCCTCCTTGCGAGGTTTTTGATTCCCAAGGTGTAGATCATGGTGAACAGAACCTGCGAAAAACTCGTCGATTAGTTGCGTTTTGTTTAAACACCAGATGGCCAATGTCATATACGATGTGACCCTCTAAATTAAGAATTAAACTCGGTTAGTTACGAACTGGCTCGCCAAATACATGGTGGCGCTACCGCTACAATAGCAGAGTGGAAAACCGAAACCTGTAAATGTAAACAAATTCTATAACTGTAAGTTAAGTGTAAGTGGTGTGATGCAAAGTTTAAGAGGAGAATTGACAGCATATTATAGCCGTACGTCACATTTTCGCATTCATGCTCCACTTTACACTTATTTATCTGTTATTAAAAGAGACATCTGGCGGTAAATGAGCCAATTAGCAAATGGTTTGTGACAAATGTTCAGTTTTCGATTTTTGTTAAACATTCAATAGATGTCACTACTCTTTTCGTTCGTATGTCATTGGCTACCTGCATCTGTGGTTTAACGTAACGAAATACGCACGCCCAACACGATTAAGCCAATTTTAAGGCTGTGTATCCAATAATGGTTCAACATGATGCCGTAATTAAAATGATAGTCGTTCTTGAAACCTTCCAGTGAGTAGATGAAGACAGCAACTAGACTCAGAAAAAGTTGGGCCGCTATCACGTAGACGAGTACGTGTAACGTGAGGTAGCTGAAAATTCACGTTGGCACATTCGCATGCTTTTCAAGTGTTTGCGTTTTACTTGGATGTGTTCATGAAGTTCGGCCTTAAGAAGAATATATTCGCGGTGCAAGCGCAGATGCTGAAGAGTCCCGTCAGAATGATGCGCCATTTACACAGTACAGGAAACTCTTCTAAGATCGCCTCTATGAACGAACTCAGCACGTAGGTGGTGGATGCTAGGCCCCAAAGAAATATGATGAGGAAATAAAAGAACAGCCATAACTGAGGCAACGGCCAACGTGACAGTACATCAGGAATAACCGCGAATATTAATTGATCACCTAGAAATAAAGTTGCTTAGTGTTCAATAGATGACAGTTTTGAACTCACCCCCTGCCCGAATGCAGAAAGCTTCTTCCACGTTGTAGTGGTTCATCACGTACTTAACAAAAATTGACAGCCAAACGCTCAGGAGAGTTAGAAACAGCACCTTCAGTGTGTATATCAAAACAGTATTAAGAGTCGTGTTCTCTGTTGGTTTAGACAAAGAACTAAACGTTATTACATCACCGGGAACTTCACTGTTTAATATATGGACACCCGTTTGCAACCAAAAGAGTACCTGCAATGTAACGATTCATTTTTATATGATTGCCCAACTTTTTAGGATCCCGCCATACCCTCAGACAGGATTTTTGTTACACAGTTGGCAACACTAAAGAATTTGATAGTATTTCACTTTCGAGGTTAAATTTACTTGTATTTTGCGTTTTATTCACCGTGTCTCAGGTAACTAAAGGCGAGCGAGTTTTAAATATTGTGGTTATATAAATTTGAAGATAATCAGTGTCGCCAACTGTGTTAATTTAAAGAATCAGTACATGCTTACATCGGTTTCATGCAAGAGACTGTAGGTAGTCTGCGCCTGCGAAATCACGTTAAATTTAGAACTGACTATCACAGTAAGCAGGCATCCGGGCAAAAGTATCAAAAGCATCAGTACTAGGTGCGTGATGATCATGAAGCCTAGAAACTTCTTGAGACCCAAGCTCAGGAAAATGAAAATGATGAACCATTCGATTACGGCGGCGATCGTCCACCTCCAGAGTATCATGTTTTCCGGGTGAATATCAACGTATCCCTTTTGCAGAATGTAACTGTTGTAGTAGTCGGCGGCGCCGTACTTGAAACACATCCCAAGGATGCGGTCTTTGCAACCCACGTCTATTAGGTCGTCTTCGTCGCAGCAGTCTACCGTGTAAGGCTCGTGAGTGCCGTAGGTTGGGACACAATCAGGATGAGCGTTCGGAAAGTTGCACTTGATCCAAGGCACCTCGGCCGCGATCATATTCTTCATGTATAAGAGGGCCAGACTGCTGAAGGCCACGTTCAGCAGTTGGTAGATCAAATTAGTCATTGCAATTGAATAAGCCATGCCTACAAGTAAAAAATATTATCCTGTTGGTACCAAGAGATGGTAGTGGGAGTAGGCCGTGATTGTTGCAAGACAGTTGGCAACATTTGAGTAACTGTCAAACGATTTTAAAATCACCGCCTTGAAAGTTGCTTTTTAAGTGATTGTGAGTCGAGCAATCAAAATTGTCCGCCAAAAATAGAGGCCCGCGTACATTATTAAAGGCCCTTGCAAAACAAAAAACTATAAATCTCGAATGAATCCTAAAATTAATGATTAGATGGCGCTCTTCAATATCTCCCGCAAATACAATACATTTCGTCCTTTACCGACGGCAAATGACGTCGCGGGAGTTAGCTAGTGGCCAAACGAACAAAAAAAAAAGTTCGACAAGTGTTACGGTTGAAAAATTCATTTAAGTTCATCATAATATTTGACAGTCGCCCTGTATTTTGCCTACGTGACATTCGTTACATTTTTCAATATTTCAACACCAAACCATACGCTGTTACTTAGTCTTACGGTATCTGTCCATTTCACTCTTGCACCCGGCTAAAAATGCTTTCATCTCGTAACGACCCTCGTCTCAGCCCATAGTCGGGAAGAACGCGGCCTTCCGCGTCGCATTCAGTTTTCAGTTTGCCGATAGATTTCTTAACGTAAGTAACTATTGTTTATTTGTGATTACAATCTTTGTGCTTCCTTCACGTGAACAACCCCCCCCCCTCCACTGCGAAAAACAAAGAATGAAAGACTCTTTCAGCCTGCTTAAATCTTTCGCGCAGTTGACTCGACATTTACAACAGGAATAAATTCACGTATGCAGACGGCCTTAATGTAGGGCAACAGCACATAGGATTCTTTTCGTTCAGGTTCTCGGTAAGTCAAATATAATATTAAAAATTCGGTTTTGTTTCAGGAATTCTCGACAATTTTAATTTTCTGTTTTTTTGTGATTTCGTTGCAAACAAAATACCCGAGACAGTTTTTAATAACTGTTGAACACGCACCTCTTTTGCGAAACACAAAGCGTGAAAAACTCTTTCCATCCTGCTGTCATCTTCCGCAAATCTGACTGGTCATTCACAATATGGATAAGCCTCGTGCGCGGACGGCCTTAATACAAGTAGGGCGACAGCGCACGGGATTTTTTCGTTCGCATTCTCAGTAAGGCAAACTTATTAATAAAAATTTGTTTTTGGCGTTTTCGTCGATAACAAAAAAAAATTAAAAACGCCTCTGATAAACACGCTTCTCCTTTGCGAAAAACAAAGGGCGAAAGATTGCTCCAGTTGCTTCATCCACGTGTGCAGACGGCCTTAATTGATGCAGGCCGGCAGCACACGTGATTTTTTTAAAATTTCCTTCACTTTCTCAGTAAGCCAAACTTATTAATAATTTTTACCGCAGTAATTCGCGACAGTCGGTCCAACAATTTCAATTTTCGAGCTTTAAAAAAAATAAAAACGGAAAACAAAGGGTCTTTCAATCCTGCTTCCATTTGACTCGGTCGTTATATACTACATGGATAAATCTCGTGCGCAGACGGCCTTAATTCATGTAGGCCAGCAGCACACCAGATTTTTCCATTCACATTTCTGGAACGTCAAATTTATTTATAAAAAAATTGACTACTTTTCCGTAGTAGCTTTAAATGAGAGATAAAAAAAATATTCGCGCACAATATGCACTTTAATGAATCTAATAACTTCAAGGTTTTAAATAGAAGGTACCTATACAGTTGGCTATTTAATTAAATCTTAAATTTGCCAACGTTTCTAATTTTTTATAATATTTACGGGGTACCAAAATCCAAAATTTTGAGTAAAAAAATTAACCATTTTTGACGTAGAAAAAAAAATTCACGGCCTCGAGAATTAAAATTTACTGTCGAAAGTTTTCATCAGAGTGAAGTTTCTGACTCACTTTAACGCGGCGTTGTTATTTTTTGTTTGTTAATCAAGTGCTTTTCGTCATTTACTTTAAGGCTTAGTCGTGAACGAAGAGCAGATCTGCTTATCGGTTAAAATCTAACTTGTTCGTTTGCTTGATAACAAAGTTATTTAGTATCATTTCGTGTTCGATTTCGTTGGGACGCCTTCTGGGTCGTACCCAATATTTGTCATGTAACCGTTTTCTTATTTTTACCAAGTTTTGAGCTTGGCAAATAACAACAAGTGTGCTCAGCTGGTGACTTTTACTATTTTATTCAACTTGTCCACCCTTTGCTTTTGGGGTTTCGTTGAACCCTCCCGTCACCAGGAGTTTAGTCGGCGGTGCTGGAGAAACTTCAGTCACTCACACAATTTGCTGTCCTTCAGGTACATAGGTAGCACAAGTTTTAACAAGATGGCGTTGTTGAATGTCAAAGAGTACATTTGTGGACGATTTAAAAAAAAGTAAGAGTACACAATTTTTGGTACTGAAAAAGAGTACGGTGTGATAAAACCTTGGCCTACTCCAATTCGGTTGGTTTCACGATAATAAAACAACTACGAGCAGTCGCTTCGAAAGTAATCGTCAAAGAAGATTACAATGTTTGATAAATTTAAAAAAAATTATAATAATAAGTGACGCAATGTACCTTTAAATAGTGGCACGCAGTCCCAAAATTTGATGTAACACCTCCTGCCGTAATTGCCCAGAAACATATAAACCATATAAATAGGGATCGCAACCACTACCTCCATCACGGAAAACGAGAGCAGGACCAGAGCTAAACAAAGCAGGAGGAGAAAATGATTATTGATAAACAAACCAGAAATGTTTACTTGCGCCCCATATGTTCAACACGAATACATGCCGAACTAAGTACACCAAAGGGACTTGAAGACTGAACATGATGCACAGGAACTCTCGCAGTTTCAATTCAAACTGTACGGATTTGTAAACCTGTAATATTCGATTATGTTTAGGGTATAAAGAAATCTCGGCGCGCCCCCTCACGAATTTCTTAAAAAGATTTCCAAGTAAATGTTTCTTGTTGAGATAAATTTCACCGGTAGCCGCCGATGACGTTTTGGACGTTGCATCCTCATCTTCTTCCTCGGTAATTTCCCCGGTGCTGTCGTAAAAGAACGTCGCCTTGTAAATATCAGACGGATCGCTGGTGCTCGAATCTTTAGCTATTTCGGCTTTGGATTTAAGCCTGATAGCTTCCGCCTGCTCTTGAGCTAACTTGTACCTATCACGTGCCACTCTCTTCTGCGCTTGAAGCCTCTTCTTTATGCCTTTGCTCTTCCTGACGGCCGAGGGCGTAAAAATTGAGGTAATCATGATACAGCACTTTGACAACCAACGGAAAAAACTTTATTAATCAGATGTTTCCTATACTGTCAGAGCTAACTTAAATTTACTGATGATGAAAAGAATCATTCACTGTGATTCTTTCCGATGGATTCGGGATCTTCGATTAGCTGCCTGGTGCGGACGATCTTCTTCATCTGCCAATGTTTGATTTCCTTTTTCAACGCAACCGAAGGAATCAGACAATTGTGCTTGCAGAATTGCCTGGTCGCCCTAAAATGTAGATCATCCGCGGCGTCAAACCGACTCCTGGCAAATCTCCTCTGACGACTTGTCGGGCCCCATTTCGGATCCGGGTTTAACAAAGTCGGCCTCAACTAAAAACGTAGAAACGTGCGACTGCGGCGCAACGAAGAAAATTTACCTACCCCCAAGGAATATCTCAATGTAACAATCAACATTCCGATGAAAATAGGCGAGAGTAGGCCCGCAACGAAATAAGCGTCTTTCATCTTGAGCTGCTTCACTTTCAACGCGCACACCAAGAAGAATAAAACCTGAAAGACAAATCATCAGCGAACCATTACGTCATCGCATACCCGCTTCTCCCTCTAACATATTAACTGTCATGGCTCATGGCCCTTAACTGTCATGGTCTCTGTCACAGAATGCTACTGCGATAAAAAATAGATAAGGAATGGATAATGTTAAATAAATCTACGAGATGACTTACGCTAAAGAAAAGGAAAGCAATTTTTAGGCCGTGGACCATGTAAGCCTCCAACGCGACGCCGCATTTAAAATGGTAATCACTCTTGAATCTATCCAAAGAATATACGAAGAGAGCGACCATGCTGGTTAAGAGTTGCACCATTTTCACGTAGATAAATAGATTCGATGTAAGATAGCTGGAATGTAAATGAGTATTCAAGCTGAAGGCCTTGGGGGGAGCCGGGGAATACCTGAAGACGCTCATGAACTTGGGTCTTAAGAGGAAAATGTTTGCGGTTCCAAGCCCGAGGCACAGCAACGTTATGAGTATGAAACGCCACTTCAACAGTCCGCGGAATTCTTCGAGGAGGGCTTGTAGGAGGGCGCTCAAGGCGTAAGTGGTGGTTGAAAGGCCCCAAAGGAAAAAATTGAGGAAGTAGAGGGGCAACATCAGTTGGTGGGCGGGCCAACGGGTTATCACATCAGGAATGACTGCGAAAATTAAATGGTCACCTGAAACACATCATTGCAGAATCGCCGGTCTTCAATCCAAAAATTCACACTCACCTCTGCTTCTGATGCAGCATGACTCTGCCACTTTGTAATGCCTCTGCACGGAACAAACGAACATTGAGGACCACACGGTGAACGTTAAAATCTTCAGTAATTTCATAGAGTATATGGCAACCGTGTGCATGGTTATATTCACCCTCGGTTTTGACAGCGAACTGAAAGTGATTACATCGCCTGGGGTTTCCTTGTGTAGAGTATGCACGCCGACTTGTATCCAAAACTGCTCAAAAAAAAATTAATTCATTGTCCCCTTTTGGAGCTACAGCACTCTCTTTTTTTATTACATAAGATTAAAACGAGATGAGGATATTCCAGGAGTCTAGACGTCTAGAGCAATGAATCGAAAACCTATATGTGTAATTAAATGAGTAGGGAGTAGGCTGTGATTGTTGCAACACAGTTGGTGGCATTGATTTCTTATGCAATTTGTTTTTTTATAACTGTCAGTGTCAAAATTGACACTATCTCACACTCGAGATAGTCAGTTCTATTTTTCTCTAATACCTGTTACCTGAATGTTAGTAAATTTTAAAAATTTCTGTTCTATATACATACATTTAGATGAAGTATTAGGTACAGATAAAAAAACTGACAATAACTCGCACGTGAGATACTGTCAATTTCGTCATTCAGTGTTGCCAACTGTGTAAGAATTCAAATTGCTTACGTTGTAATTAAAAAGGGAGCTCAAGTCGCCCTTGGCGTGCGACGTCAAACTAAACTTGGGGCTCAGGAACGACGTCACGAAGAGCCCCGGCACAAACAGACAGAGCAACATTATAATATTCAGCACGGTCAAGAAGTAACGATATCTTCGAAGGCCCAGACACAACAGGACGTAGATTACGAACCACACGATGACGACCGCAACCACCCACTTCAGAATCAAGTCGTTCTTTCGGGGAACCCCCGCGTATCCCTCTTGCAAAACTTGACCGACGTAATAATCAAAAGTTCCGTATTTCAGATACTTCTCTGGATCCTCGTCGTGACAATCAACAGCGTAGGGTTTATGTTCGGCGTACATCGGAACGCAGCCGTTATGGGAATTCGGAAACTTGCAGGAAATCCACGGCGGTTCGGCCGTGAAGACGTCTTTCAGGTATAAAAGGGACAACCCCGTGAGGGCCACGTTCAGCAATTCGTACACTATTGCAGTGGCCGCTATGGAATAACCCAAGCCTGTAACATAAACATTATTTGCTCCGAGCGCGTCGCCTTCGGCGTTACCTACGTACCCCTAAATAGGGGCACGCAATTCCACACGCCTATGTAGGCTTTTCTACCATAGTTTCCGAGGAAGATGTAAACCATAGAAACGGGTATGGCGATTACTACCTCTACGATTACGTACACGAACAAAACCAGGACTGAAAGTTATTGAAACAAAAAAAATTACTCGCCCCCTTTCAAACAAATACACTTACCCGCACCCCAAATGTTTACTATGATCACATGTTGGATGGCGTAAGCTAACGGAACGTGCAGACTGAACATGATGATCAGAAACTGCCATAACTTCAGTTCCCATTTGCCGGTTGCACCGCGCTAAAACATACCAAGAATTTCGATTCGTTTTACTTCCATGCATGGAAGCAGAATGTGTTGCCTATTTTGTAATGTGAAGGGGCCGGAGCAACTTTCTCACCAGTTTATTGTAGAATCTGCTCAGGAGACGTCTCTTTTCAAGAAGATCCTCGGACGACGAGGAGGAATGGGTTTGGTCTGCGTCGTCCTCGTCGGTGAGCCCCCGAGTTGGGTCAAAGAAGAACGTCCCCCGGTAATCGTCAGATAAATCAATCCTCGAGCCACTGGTGTCCTTAATCGCGTCAGATTTGGCTTTGAACCTCGCCCCCTCCGCCTGCTCTAGCACGAGCTTGTACTGATCGTAGGCCTTCCATTTCTGAGTTTGCAGCCTCTTCCTCACGGATGTGCTCTTGCGGATTGTAAAAGGAGGAAAAAACGAGAATGGCATTTTGACAGCTTGTTACTTAACAGAGCCGACTACTTTAATACTTTATTGGACCTTCTAATATGGTAGTTACATGGGCACCTATTTATTAATCAGATGATTTTTTCTTCTTTAAGTTGTTCCTAATGAAAATGGCTATTACGGAAATGGCCGTTGCAAACAAAATTGTACTGCTTACAAGAACTGAAGCCACGTATCTTCTTTGACGAGATACAGCGTGGTTAACGTTGCTCATTGCTGTGTCTACGTCCAAATTTGGTGCAGACATCTCGTGATTGTTTACGGAGGAAATTACCTGCAATCATTTGATTACCTATTGATTTTTCTCCTACACATAATTTGAATTTATTTATGTATACTTACGGGAAGAATTTTTTGCGCAAGCAATAGAAGAGTGAAAATAATTCGCAACACCATCTTTAATCAAGCGTTGGCGAAGAACTGACCGGATTTTTTTTGCAATGCGATCTCTGTTTATATTTACACAACACACAAACGATACCTACCTGCGATATGTTTGTTTATTTATTGTAATGATTCGATGAACAATTTGTTTCATGTATCTTTGGAATTTGTTGTTGTAAACAATTTTCTTCCTCCATTGTATATATCGGTGGCCCAGAAATGCGTGCAATTTACGCAAACGTGTTCCTTTTTATGTACTTTCTGAATTGATTGCGCTTATGTATCGTTTCTTTCTGTATTATATTTCTTCCCTAATATCAAATTATAAACAAAACGAATAAAACAAAATAAAACAAAAGCAAAACTATCAATTTACTTTCGGTTTATGGGAATTATTTTCTGGGAATTTTAAAAAAACCAAAACAAAATTTAAAATCGCATGAATAGAATATGTGTTATAGATTACAGAAAAAAGTTTTCTATACATTTTTGGGACACTGGTGTTAAAAAGTCGAAGTATAAAAAAAACGGATATTTTCAATTCGTTCATCAAAATTCATTATTTTTCTTTGTTCAAGAAATAGCAAATGACGATCTCCGTCGTGAAGCTTTTGAAAATCAAACTTTCATTTGTTTCTTTGCTTTTTTGTATTTTTCTTTTTTTGTGAATAAAAAAAATCGACGACTTCTGACGGGAAACTTTTGAGCATCAAACATAATTAATTCTCATTTTGGCCTTAATAAATTCCTTACGTCTACCATTGGTCAGGAACATTGTCATTCGATCTATTTCTCCGAGGTAACCGAAGCTGAAGTTTTTAAAACAATAAAACTTCTGATAAACAGCAATAATTCCTAATTAATAGATAGTTGATAGTGAATATTAACCCTTTCGCTGCGGGCAACGTATATACAGTGATCGCCCAAAAAGTTCGCACCATATGGGAAACATTTTTATTATTGATTTTTCTAAAAAACTTTTTGCGCCAATAGTTTGTGCATGTTCGATAACCAAATATAAGCAGAACAGATCCGCTAAACAATTCTTAGTGTGGTTAAAAATGGCACCTATTTAAATTACGAAAATTAAAAAAGTGTTATAATTTGAAATTGTTGGACATATTAGACAAAATTTTAGTGATAGTGAAGATGAATTTTTTGTGGAAAATTTAGAAAATCCGAGTCTATGGCTGCGTTCACCAGAACCAAGCGCTCACGCAGCATTCGTCTGTGATTGGCTTATTTAAAAAAATCCACCAATCACAGATGAATGCTACTTGAGCGATTGTTCTGATGAACGCGGCCATTGTTTGCAGCGCTTTCTTTAAGCGGCCGCCATTTATCAAGCGAGGTATTTATATGCTATACTTCAGCACTGCATTGAATTGTAATGAATTCATAACCTTTATAACTGAAGACCAGTTCAGGTAATTTAAAGCGCTACAACTTTATGCTGTGCTGCAACTCTGTAATTAATTTTCTGCCTGAACGTGATATTTAATATCACAGGTCTTTTATATGTGTAGGTACTGAAAATTTATTTAGAGCTGATCATTTTAGGTTATTTCCAACAGAACAGCGAACTAGTTCGGAACCGTTAAAAACAGTTGCCCACGAAATAATGACCTCTTATAATGGCACCGTCAAATGTACAATTTTGATGACTGCCTGCTCCGAACTAGTTCGCTGTTCTGTTGGAAATAACCCTTTATTTCTGTGTAAAGTTACTATTTTTTGAAATGAGCATTTATTGAAATTTTAGATTAATCTGACAAGGTTAGAGTGACGTCAGCGTTCACCTAAACCGTCTGAACACATAGTGGAGCGGCGAGGAAAGCAGCGATAATAGCAGAGAGCAAAGCGGCGAGTGATGAAAGAGTAGCCTAACACATAGTGAAGCAGAAAGCAAAGCAGTGATAAAAGTACAAACTCGCACTAAATGGATTTATTACGAGAAAATTCTTCTGTAAAAATTTGGTACTTAATGAAAAAGGAAATTAAATAAAAGTATATTTCATAGAATTTCATCATTTATATGAGGTTTGTTCCAGCACAGTTCAGAATTAATTCCGAATTTTTTACGAGTGCTTAGAGTTTTAGCAGCGTTCCAGCAGAGAATACGTGAACTGTCAGTTCTATCGAACTAAGAATCCGATGTTCCAGCATCTCGTGCATTCTAACCCATAACGGTTCTAGGACAGTCCTAACAATTCCTATGGCCGTATGCACAGACAAATCTCAAGGTGGACTTGATACTTAAAGCTAACTTTATATCAAATTGTGCGCCGTATAGTTACATTGTTCAAAGTAAAGGTTTACTTTGGCTTAAGTCTAAAGATTTGTCTGTGCATACGGCCATTAGTCGGGACCTAATAGGTATTTCAAATCCTGTTCATGCGCAGAAGATAAAATGGCAAAACGAGTTCACAAACTGACTTGTCTTGTGTTGTTGGTTATTGGTTATGTTATGGTTGACCTTGGCAATGTAGCATATAAATGGCCGCGTTCAAATAAGTGCAGCGCTGCAGTGCTTTAATAAAGCGTAAACCTGAACCAAGTGCATGTGACGTCATTGGTTGCAGTGCTTTCTTCAAGCGGCCGTCATTTACCAATCGGGGTATTTACATGCTACATCGCAGCGCTGCATTACAACGTAAGGGATTCATAACTTCTATAGCTTTGCTGCAACGCTGAAACCAATTTTTTACCTGAACGCGACCAATAATGGCAACCGCTTGAAGTAAGCACCGCAGGCAATGACGTCACATGTACCTCGTTCAGGTTTATGCTTTATTAAAGCGCTGCGGTTACCTGAACGCGACCATTGTTAATTTTGGGAAATATTTCAGGCACAAGCTTTCAATCATGAGCTGTGTTCGGCAATGCAATCTTTTTCCACATTCTTTTTCATCAATCAACTCAGAATCGTTCGGTAACGAAAAGTAGAGCTTACTTTGACAGATCTGGAAGCGTTCGGCAAACACAGATCAGACGAAAAAGATCACGCTCGCTCAGCTCGGAATATTTTGGAGGAGCTCTTATAGCGTTTTCGATTGACCGCACTAGTGCGCACTCAGAGTATCTTCATCTCGTGTTATTACATGAGGTTAACAAAAGATGAAAATACACTGAGTGCAACCGGTGCATGTGAATCGAAAACGCTATTAGATTTAGACATCGTCAAGTGGAAGAATTAAGAATAATCGTTGTCTGATTTAAACGCTTTAGTATTGTACTGTGTAAAATTACGAAATTAAAACAAATCTCAATAGTATAATGAGTATAATAAACTTCAAGAAATAATGTCTGATGATGAGGAATACAACCAATTTCTAAAAGCGAATTATTTTGCAACAGAGGCAGTTCCCAGGCAGAGTTCAAATCAATTTATGCAAAATTAGTTTCGATTATTACCAAATATTAGATTTTTTTGTTAGGTAATTTGGCTTAACTGTTAGAATCTACACTCCCATTGCTCGAAATCGTTCGTCATTATCATTAAGTTTGTCATGTGGAGCATTCTACAGGGTAATCATAAATGATTTCACCCCACGTGACCCCACCGCATAGGCAACACATTGTACTCTGTTGGTAACAATGCAGTGCTGTTATGTTAAATCGTTCGAGAATGCTTGCGATTTGCGAAGGGATCGTAATTTACATCACCATCTGGGAATGCTTGGTTAAAGCGGTTAAACACAACAGAACACCTACAATCACGAAAGTCAATGACAAATCCATGTTAATTTGAAATAATAACCTCACTTTTTTCAGTGTTGCCACTTCTAGAAAACAAAACTTAAATCAAATTGGTCACGTGAGTTGTAATAATTTATGATTTCCTGTATGATCCTATGATCTCACCAGCTCTGCTCGAATCGCTGAGCGCATTGCTGAACTCGGCGTACATTCTACAGTGCCGGACTTACAGTTACAGTAAACTGTAAGATCGATAGATCTCACGTCAATCCGTGAGATTTAAAGTAAAGCCTACAGATGACGCTTTTCTAAAAGAAATTTTAAATAAAAACACACTCAAGAGCAGAACTTCTTAGCTTATTGAATTTAATTGAACATAAAACGAAAATACAAAACATCTCTTTAATTTAAACTATATTTAACTCTCATATATCAAAATCTAGGCTATCATAGTCGTCTGGACTTTCAAAAATAGACTGAGTGTGACTGCTCCTTCTCGTTTTAACTTCCGCGGAACCCGGCACGCTCTCACATTTATTTTGAATGTGTTTGAAAACAGGTTTCTTCATCGGCTTGAAACAGAACTGATTAATAAACGGTTTCGCTTTGCCAGTCAAAGACAGTTCTTCTTCTAAGGAATTTGCACGAGCTTCATCTTCACCCCCATCCGTATTTTCTTTCTCAAAATCCAAGCCTAGATTAAATGAGTCATTCACGCTAGGAATCGCGTTTAATAATTCCGAGACCGTTGGAGTCGATTTTCTATTAACACTTTTATTTGCTTCAGAACTAGATGAAGAGGATCGTTTTCTTTTCGTTGAGCATTTACTTATGTTGGGTGATGAAGTATTTTCATCCGGCTTAAATTCATCGTCTTCCACGCTGGATTTATCATTTTCTGTTTTAATTCCGATATTCTGCATTTTTTTAATTTCCTCTTCTAAGATACTAAACAACTCCAATTTCTCGAGCACAGTCTTAGCCAACTGTCGATAAGTTTCCATGGGGTCACTCGGGTAATCGGAATGCACATCGAATTCCAGGGACAATACCCCTGCATCACCTTGCATGGACGCCTCGGATAAAATCACAGCAATGACGGCGTCCATAACTTCCACCTGATTGTGAAACATCAGCCGTGCATGTGCCTGGGAAAGTCTGGAATTTCACACTCGTTTCCTTGATTAAAAAGATATATTTTTTTTGAACTTACCTCACTAGGCTGTCTAGAAGTCTCACGGTGGTCCTGGCTTTATTTCTGTACGTGCTTCTTCGCTGCAGCTGGTAGTAACTGCTCAGTATTTTATTAGATTTGTCAGTTAAAACGGGTTGGATTTTTTTAATCACAGAAAAGTACGCCTGAGGAACGATATAAAAGTGAACGATTTAAACGATGAGGGATACTAACCTGTAGAGTATCTAATGACCACATCGCCTGAGTATTTTCCTCAGATATAGTCTTGCGGCCATTCAGTATGTAATCGGCTACGAGATTGTCCCACTCATCATCTATTGTATCTTTGAGAATAAGGACCAGGTCAAATCTGCTAAGCAATGGGCTTGCGAGGGCTATGTTAACCGTTAGGGGTTGTGACGAGTCTAAATGCCCCTTTGGATTCGTCGCTGCCAAAACAGAACACCTGGTGTTCAATTTACAAACTATGCCAGCCTGAAATGAACACAAAAATACTTTGTGCTTCTTTAGATTTCGAGGGATTCTCACCTTTGCAACGCTAATGGCTTGCTGTTCCATCGCTTCGTGTATACTTGTACGGTCGTGCTCTTTCATGGAATTGAATTCGTCTATACAACATAATCCTCCGTCAGATAATACTAAAGCACCCCCTTCTAATTGCCATTCCCCATTTTCCTATTAACGAACATTAGAAACGTCTGTCATTTTCGGTTATGTCTTGGTTTTACCATGACAGCCGTAGCGGTCAGGCCTGCCGAGGTAGAGCCCACGCCTGTCGTTAAGACCGAGCGGGGGATGACCTTCGAAGCGAATTTTAAAAGCTGGGACTTTCCGGTACCCGGATCTCCCACCAATAAAAGATGGGCTTCGGATCGTGACCTTATACCTGTGTCGTCATTCTTTTGAAATTGGCTTCCACCGGCTAGCACAACCATCACGGCCAATTTAACTAAATACAGGCCGTAAATCTATTAAGAAAAATTATTGTATTTTTAAGAAATCCTCGAGGATGAAAATACCTGGGGGCAAAACGACCTCAGAATCAAGTCCCTGGCAAGTAAAGGACGAGTTTTATGCTCTTCCCAAAACGACACGAACTGCTGCTTCGTCTCATGTGTTATAATCGCGATGAAGGATGCGTCATTATTTACTTGAACATGGTTGGCTTTTATTACGAGTTCCACCTCCAATTTCTTACCAGGAGACGGCACCTTCCACCTACGTTTAACGATACCACTGAAAAAGTACCATCATTACAGGAATGTCGGACTTTATTCAAGTAACTGCACTCACCAAATTGTTACGTCATCTCCGGGTTTACATATATCAACCAAATCGTCTTCCAAGATTATCCACATCGCATTTGGTATCGTACCAAACCCCACTTTGGACAACTGCTCCTAAATTAAATCCTTAATAAAATCTAACTCCACCTCCCACCTTTAATTAATTGTAACCCCAAATAAACTTACTTGTATTTTTATTTCTTGATAGTCCCTACAATTCGTACTTTCCAAGTTCCCGAGTGCGACTAAGTTTGTGCCGTTACACCCTTCCGGATTGTTACATCGTTTCGGGGGTGTTATCACGTATCTTTGATCAAAATCTGCTTTTACGGTAACAACGTGCTTACACTTTACACACTTGTAAGACCGTTGGTACTCCAGCACTTTAGCCGTGGTGGTCCTCACCACTGTGCCTGCAGAAACACCATGAGTAAAAAGAAGTAAACGCCGTAAGTAGTGGGGGCACAAACCGAAAATTTGGAGAAACAACCCGAGATCTTGGCTTTTTGGAAATACCACCCTGTTAAGCTCCGGGCATGATAATAAACCATAAATTCTGATTTGCACGTTGTTTTTTGCGGTTAAGTTCTCGTCACTTGGTGACTGGTTGATTAGTGCAAGTTGAGCTTTTACTGCGGATTCGTTGCACCGTAGCAGAGTACCATCGGGTTCCTTGACGACACTATTTCCAATCGATGTATCATCTTCGAACAATTCTAAAAAGCTGTGGCGCGGTTAAGAAGTTTAAAGTAAAGGGACTCTAGTTTAAAGTACATAAGTGGAGGATACTCACTTGATATTTATTGAAAAATATTTGTCGATTTCTTCGTCCCTCAATATTTGTATGAGTTCGTGTTTGTGATGAGCCAAAAGATATTCTGTTAACATTATGAATTAATACTGCACAATGACTTTCGTGTGATTTATTTAATGTATTTTATTGCTTGAATTAGTATGTTTTGATTTCCATTCAAATGAAATTATTTGAAAATGACGGGATTAAACGTCATTTAAACGTCAAACGTTCCGGCAGGTGGCAAGATTGGCAGGTTTGCCAAACAAAAATTACACAAAATCACAATTCTAAGGGTGCGTTTCGTTTGCGCGCTCACACGCTTTGAGCGCTCACGCTTACAAGCGTTGTTTTCTGTTGTTTCCTTTGGCGTTTAGTCGCTTAAGCAGTTATACGCAAAGGTGTTTCTTTTGACTTTTGTTTGCACAACGAATTCATAACCTCAAAAATATAAATTCAATAGTGAAATTGAGCCAATCATAGCTGCTGTAGCTATTTCTAAAGTGTAATGTTTGTTTATAACCTGACTATGATTAGCTGATCTCCTCATACGCATCTCATACGTTCCATTTGGAATATAAGCGCTTAAGCTTTTGCTGCCCTACCTCGATGGAATAAGCGATTGTGAGCGAAGACTATGACGTCATAATGACGTTACTATTTCGTCAGCTGGCGCTTTGTGAGCGTTTGCAAAGCCAAAGGGAACGATTTAAGCAATGCTTATGAGCGCTCAAAGCATGTGAGTGCGCAAATGAAACGCACCCTAAACATTATCAAATTTATTCGAAATGCAATAATATTTAAAAGTTATCGACAAATGCAACAGATCAGGTAGATTAGAAATTATATTTTCTAATATAAATTAGGAATAGAAGAAACATAAAGAATCAAAGAACGGAGCACATGATACACTAGGTGCGTTCGGCTTTAAACTCCAAGACAGGAGTGGCGTTGGAGTGGAACTACGAAGCGCTCTTTAAAGTTTATCCCGAACGCGAAATGCCAAATCAAAGTCATGTGATTTTAACTTACTCTGTATATTCTGCAACAATACTGAATTATCTTCACATACAAAGTGGTCAAGAATAACTATTTGAGTTGGCAATACTATTAAGAGCATTTTTTTATTCCACTATTTGCAACACTGCAACCGGATATATGTTTTGTTGATTTATTTCACGTAACATCAACTGCAACAAGATGGTAGGTTATGTGAATAAAAACTGGCGTTTAAAATTTGAATTTGTATTTGTAATGCCAAGTGACGCTCATAAAGTGACGCCTGTCAGTGTTAACCGGAAGTTACTCCAGTTGTACCATTTAAAAATAAAATTTAGCATTGCCAACTCAAACAGTGATTCTTGACCACTTTGTATAATTGCTTCTCCAATTTTCACAGGAGTGTAGTTTTTCAAATTAATGTCCATTTCGCGATAAACTTGCATTGCAAAATTCACGTAACCTATGAAAATCATGTTACAAACTAGCGGGATTCACCGATCAACCCAACGGCCAACGAACGAGAACGGCGGGAATGCTCGATGGTCAATGCACATGCACGCTCTCTTAACCAAGCTTAGGGAGGTAGGGCTTGAGGAGTGAGCTCTTTCTACTCCAGGATGCTAAAGCCGAACGGAGAAAGATAAACTCTTTCAACTCTAACAAGTTACCCGAACAAATTTGGAGTACTCGGGGTGCATTCGACATCACGCTCGGAGCGCTCGGGGTCTTCCTTTGTCTCACTCTTACCTGCGCTGAAACTCATTCGCTCTCCCTCACATTTCTGCTCAGAGCGTGCCCCGAGCGTAATGTCGAACACACCCTCGGAGTGCAAAGAGTTCGAAGCCGATCGCACCTATTGTATGTCATCTACTGTGAATTAATTTCAAAAACTTTACAGAATTTTTACGCATATTTTAGCGACGAACGAGATTAGAGTGGTTACGAAAATGAGCACTTTTTCGACAAACACATGACGTCATTGTCGTATATTATGAACGTCGTTCGTGGAACTATTGGATGATGGTCGAGAAGAGTGTGCATAGGTATCATCCATTGTTCATGAGAATTCTGGTCTGACATGCATTTTTCGAAGCACTCTTAAATAAAATAACATATTTCTTGATGTTAGTGAAGTTGTTTCATTAACATTTTGTAACAGTCTCTCTATTATAATACCATTATCATCGAATATTGAAGAATATCGCTTCATTTGCTAATGTAATAAACATTTTATATGTTCATTATTATTTATTTATTAACAAAACTTACAACAACAAGAATGAACAGTTGACAGTTATTAACCGATGGAATACTCCACTTTCGCGAATACCATTTTTGATGCCATCATAACATAAACCGTGTTACAAATGTAGGAATAATTGTTCGTCGCTAAAATACGCTTTTTGTTTTAAAACGATGAATAAAATCAAACGAAACGATTTATAAATAAAAACATAGGAAAGTAATATCAACAAAGCCATATATTGCTGCGATTACAATAAATTTACGTTATTTAAATAACAGGGATCCATCAACAGCGCTACCAACCATCGAAGCTCAAAATGAATTTGATTTAAGTGAATGGTGACAGCTCGAAAGTGAGGTTAGATATAAATTTTAACAACGTCAACTGAACGTGAAATTTGATGGTGCTGTTCCATATGTTTAATTGTTAAGTAAGTTAACCATAAAAATGGCAAGTGTAGAAGAACTTCAGTCAAAAATCACCCAATTGGAAGAACAATTACGCTTAGCTCTTCAGCAAAATGGAATTGCCAGAGAAAAAATTGAAACCATGTCATCAGAAGTCGTCGATTCTAATCCCTACAGTCGCTTAATGGCGCTGAAACGCATGGGAATCGTCGAAAATTACGAAAATATTCGGCACTTCACCTGTGCGATCGTAGGAATAGGAGGAGTGGGCAGTGTCACCGCGGAAATGCTAACCCGTTGTGGCATCGGCAGGCTCATACTATTCGACTACGACAAAGTTGAACTGGCCAATATGAATCGGCTGTTCTTCCAGCCACATCAGTCCGGACTGAGCAAGGTAGAAGCAGCTGCGCAAACGTTAAGAAACATAAACCCGGACGTGGACATCATAACTTACAATTATAACATCACAACTGTAGAAAACTTCCAACATTTTATGGACACTATATCGAAAGGCAACTTAAAACGAGGCCCCGTAGATTTAGTTTTAAGTTGCGTCGATAATTTCGAAGCACGTTTCGCCATTAACACCGCCTGCAACGAATTGAATCTGAAATGGTTCGAATCGGGCGTCTCTGAAAATGCGGTTTCCGGTCATATTCAGTTCGTTGTCCCCGGTGAGACCGCTTGCTTCGCCTGCGCCCCACCTTTGATAGTTGCCTCGAACATCGATGAGAAAACTTTGAAACGAGATGGCGTGTGTGCTGCGAGTCTACCGACGACGATGGGCATCGTCGCGGGCTTCCTCGTGCAGAATACCCTCAAACATCTGTTACAGTTCGGTCAAGTAACTAACTACTTGGGATATAGTGCTTTAAATGATTTTTTCCCGACGATGAATTTGAAACCCAATCCTAGTTGTGAGGATGTGAACTGTCGGTTGCGCCAAAAGGAGTTTGCTTCTCGACCGAAACCAGTGAAATGCGAGACGGTCAAAGCCGAGGAGAAGCCTGTACATGAAGAAAATGAATGGGGCATAAGTTTGGTTGATGAAAGTGCGCCGGCAGAGGAAAATGTGCAGGTCGCAGAAGGTCTTAGCTTTGCCTATAGCGTTCCAGCAACAACAGAAGCTGCAACCGCTACAGTTTCTAAAGACGCTGATTTAAGTTTAGAAGAACTTATGGCACAAATGAAAGCTATATGAAGAATAATTCGAGATGTGTATATTTTTTGGTGCAGTAATTTAAGTGTAAATACTTTATTTTTCTAATATGTTTATATTTTTTAAGTGACTGGAATTATATACACTTCTAATAAAGTATTTTTTGCATATATACACAATACTCATTTTAATATGTATTAGGTAGTGGGAAAAATGGGCGGGTATTATCACAAGACTGCTTAGATGAAAATTTTGCATCATTCCTTTTTTCTTAAGTCAAGTTTATTTTCATTTTTACCACTTTTCTAAACTTATTTTGACCTCTTAAGATCCTTTGCGTAATGTATGTATTTAATAAATGTATGTGCTTTTTATAATTAAATTATTTATTTAAATAAACACCTTTAATAATATTCACTTGTGTTTCTTTAATTATTAATAGTAGTTCGTATTTTAGATTTTAAGATTAACACAAAGGAGCTAAGGCTAAACAATGCAGATTTATATTATTTTTTAATTATCCAAGATTATAAAGCAACTACTTGCTATTCCGCTATTAAAGCTGATAAAAAATGACTTATCTGGGATAAGTGATTTAAATGTACCCGCCAAAAGCTCGTAAAACTATTGGCAGTTCGAAAGCCAGGTTTTCATTAAAAAAATTCAAAATATGGGTTCACCAATTCGTCAATTTTATAAATCTAAACGAATCTGTCATTAAAAATGATTTTCCGGCGAATTTATTAACTTATAGGCAAGTTAAATTAATTGTTTAGTTATTGTGGAGGCAAGCGAAAGTTAAAGGAACCGTTTGGGTTTAATTGAAAAGACTTATGTTGGCGTCACTGCGAAGCATAACGTGAAAAATTGAAAGCTGCATGTTGCTCAAGAACTTTATAACTGTTTATTTTCGAAATAAAAAGCGAGTTTACTTATTTAAATCGATTAACTTTCATAACACATCTCAAGGAATGAATTTAAAGGTGACTGTAGCTTCTTTATTTTAATTTATAACAATGCTGGGCACGAGAGCACAGTATAAGTAATTACTCAGTAGCGTCACTTAAACGTCAGTGTCAAAAAAAGCGGCCATTCTATTTGATACCCTTATGGAAATGCAATGTAATTTACAGCTGGGTAGGTATCAGACAAAAGAACAAATGTGACAGTTATACTCGAGTGACGCTACTGTGTGATTCTTATACTGTGACGAGAGTCCTAATGAGTCATCCCCTCCACTGTAATCGGCGACAGTCGAAAATATTCGCCACTCGTCGAAACATTTATATTGCGCGTCGTTGGTTCTAGGCGTGCCGATTTGAATTGAAAATGGAATAAGCGCGAAACACTTGCGGAGAAGTATAAGGGGTGGTGGAACTGTTCTCCTACCGTTGCTCGGCCCTGATTTATAACCTCTGCTATATCAATCACCATATCCAAACCACATCATTCAAACTGATTCAACCCATGGTATGAGCAGTCAATATTAATAAATTGGAACCAAGTTTTAATTGTCGAACATTTCAACAGATGATGGTGGTGGTGGTGGTGGTCACAGTGGTGGTAGAAGTCAAAACCAAGGTTGGTGACACTGATAAACATATTTAATTTGTGTTGGTATTACGTTAGCGACCATATTCGTGGCCATTTCGTGTCGTTCTTTATGGATCATGTGTCGGTGAAGTACAGAGAGCAAAGTGGAGGTAAAAAGTTAGTTTTGTATGGTTTTAAACATTAAAAGTGTTATTTTGTATTCTGTTACAGTATCGTAGACGTCAAGAAGGCAAGCAAAGTACTTCTTCCCCAGGCGATTGAATCAAGAGCCCTCTAAAAAAAATTTATCAAGTACCGCAACAACAAGGACGAAAGGTAATAGGTGGGGAGGTGCTAAAATGAATCTACTGGTGCATATACGTACCAATTTATCTATCCATTTTGTAATTTTTGTGTACACTGTGCGCAACCTCTCTGTATATGTACAGTCGCGGCCAAAAAAAGTGGACACTTTTTTAAACATCAATTTTATAATACTAAAACTTTTGCTGGGTGATTGTAATTATGAGCTGATACTTACGGATGATAAACAATAAGTATTACAATAAGATAGTACAGTCCGTTGACTCAAGTCGTGTGGTTGTGCGTTCGAGAAGCAAGGTTATCAGTTAAAACAGTGTTTAATATTGGTCAACTTTTTATTAGAACTCTCGAATCAACTTACTAAAACGCATTATAACATTATAATTTCAACTATTAACTATGTTTGATAAAATTTAACGTTTAATCCTAATAAAAGATATCCAGTTATAATATTTTCGATACACGTCGCCTGACAAAGATATTTTATGTGTAGAACTTTACATGGTGTAGTGTAAACATCTTGTCAGTTCAACAAAACATTGAGAACAAAAATGCATCGCATAAGAATTAAAGACTTGAAATTGGCTGATTTAAGAGAAGAACTTAAAAAACTTAAACAAATTACCACCGGAAAAAAGGAACAACTAATTAAAAGGCTTCAATTAATCCTGGACTCCAGTTACACTGTCTTCATCTCGTTTTATTACTTGAAGTATGCTCGAAGTTAAAACAAGATGAGAATACTCGCTCGTGATTGGTCGTTCTAAATCATGATCTAAAGCATAGGTTCTCAAACTAATTTCGTCTACCGCCCACTTTGAGAATCAATAATTTTCTAGCGCCCCCTAAAGTTTTTAACTTTATTCATCTTAAAAATCACAGTCGCAATCATTACTTTAATAACTTTATTTAAATTATAGCCTGTCATAGACTCATGGCCGTATGCACAGACAAATCTCAAGGTGGACTTAATACTTAAAGCTAACTTCATATCAAATTGTCCACCGTATAGTTACATTGTTCAAAGTAAAGGTTTACTTTGGCTTAAGTCTAAAGATTTGTCTGTGCATACGGCCATTAGTCTTATCTTGTTTCCCCCAATTTTTTCTGTGCCCTTTACCGCCCCCCCTGTAGGCCTCTAGTGCCCACAAGGGGGCGTTATCGCCCACTTTGAGAAAGACTGATCTAAAGAAACGCTTTTTTTCTAATTAAATTCATTTCATGGTAGTTTCTCGTAAAACACCAAAAGGAAGACGCCAAATAATAAATTCATAACTTTTATTAAAACCTGGAAACGTAAAGCTAGGTTCGCAACTATCCGTTTATACGGTTGCGTTCGTCCGTCAACGGATGTTCCATTTTTGAAGCGTTCATTCACTGCTTTCCATTCGAAGTTATGACGCCCCGGGGCATAAAGCCTGGAGCACCCCAGAGTCACTCAGGGTTACTTGTTCAATGGAACGGTGTGTAAGCCATCTTATGACCAAAAATAATGGCGCGAAATTTGTTGAGTAGGTCGGTGCGCAGGTCGTATTCAGTACCGTCGCATGTTGTGGTGAAGTTTAAATTTACCATACTTCTGAGTTTTACTGGATAAATAAAGCACATATTTTACTTCGATTTGAGCATTATTATTGCAATTTCTGACACAACCTGTGCATATAACAAATGACATAACCTTAAAACATGGAGATCAGCTGATCAGAGCTTGACGCCTCTAATTAGGGTAGGTTCCACTTAAGGATCACAATGATTATGTTCTATAGAGTACGTAGCGTCGTTCCACTTGTATTATTTAGTCTTAACGGCGAGAGAAGTGGAACGGCTTTTGTGTGCCCTTCTCACGAACTTGTTCAGAGATTCTGTTGTGTTTATGTTTTCAAGAGAATATTGCTACGGTAAAACGGAACACAGTAATTAAGTTTAACTGCGTCCAAAATGCAAAATGCTAGGTTAACTTTTCAATTACATATTTTAAATTCGCGCCGTCACGTGTGACGTCTTACGCCGACCCAGGTTCATTTTGTGGGCGATGTGATCGCTTTCCTAGCCTCGCACCCAGGTGTCTATTATTATTGTTCTGATCGTTGTGAGCGTTATGTGGAACAATGCCACCGCTACTTTGATCATTTTGATCCTTAAGTGGAACGTACCCTTATTTGGTGGTCTTCGAAGGGTGAGGGGAAAGTGTGACCTTGAGGCGTGAAGTTCTCGCTCGGTGTCGCGCTCGTGTGGAAAGGAACACAGGGCTTTAAGCCCCGGACAGCTCGGAGCTGCTCCTTTACGTGAAAGGAATACAGCTATTGTGGTTCATTGCTATCATATTGCTATGCGGATAAATTTGACAGTTGGCTTGACGGCGTTTTGTAGTTGACAGGTTGAATATGTGCATTACTACGTCTGCTTTAAAGACAAAACTTCAGAATTAACTCATATATATTAATAATAAAAAATTGCAATCAAATGAATACAATCATATGAGTTGCAATTAAAATTGATTTAAAAGCACTAAAATGTAAAATCCCGTACCTAACCTCTACGTAACTATAGGCGTTTGATTTTAAGATCGCAGCGCTACCGTGGAGAAATCTGAACCTGTGCATTACAAAAATTCCGCATATCTTAAATTTTTGTAATGCACGTGTTTAAGTGCGTACCAATACAAATACACAAGTTAATTTAATGTAAATATCACGTATAACACAATTCTGATACATCATACACTCAGGATCGGCGCCAAAACACGAAATGTCATGTAGCTTACAAGGGTTTGTTTAGTTGACACCAGGTGGCGAGCACTTAGCTGCAAACTCCTATTTAGGGTAGGTTCCACTTAAGGATCACAATGATTATGTTCTATAGAGTACGTAACGTCGTTCCACTTGTATTATTTGGTCTTAACGGCGAGAGAAGTGGAACGGCTTTTGTGTGCCCTTCTCACGAACTTGTTCAGAGATTCTGTTGTGTTTATGTTTTCAAGAGAATATTGCTACGGTAAAGCGGAAAACAGTAATTAAGTTTAACTGTGCCCAAAATACAAAATGCTAGGTTAACTTTTCAATTACATATTTTAAATTCGCGCCGTCACGTGTGATGTCTTACGCCGACCCAGGTTCATTTTGTGGGCGATGTGATCGTTTTCCTAGCCTCGCACCAAGGTGTCTACTATTATTGTTCTGATCGTTGTGAGCGTTATGTGGAACAATGCCACCGCTAGTTTGATCATTTTGATCGTTAAGTGGAACCTACCCCTAGAAACTATGCTGTCAACGGAAGAAATCTCCGGCAAAAGTTGATCTTGAACATAGATCTTGAACCAACTTCTCCGGTTGTCGGATAGAATGTGACCATATCGATAAACGCGAGCTATGATTGGTCAACGTATTGCCGGAGAACGTATAAACGGATAGCTGCGAACCTATATAGCTTAAGGTTCATATTTTAAAAACATTTCAATAATTTCAGCCAGGTCATTACAGGTACCTACTTACCTATATGTATGTTGTCCGCTTTGTGACATTAAAACTTGTGCATTTAAAATACATCGGCCAAAATTACTTTAAATATTTAATTTTTAAATGTATAATAAATGCTTAAATACATTTTTTCATTTAAAATACCGCAAAACCATCTGAGCCGGGCCAGATCACAGATGGCGCTTAGTCAACGGCTAACTTCACGTTATTCGATTGACGAGAACATTTGAATTTCGTTTTCATAAAAGCTTGAGTAATTAACATTTTCAATAATTTCGAAAGTAATTAACAGCAAAAGCAGGATGTCTTTTGCAAATGAGGCAAACCAGGCTACCCCTGGCGAAGAAGGGCCGTCGTACGACGATCAGAATCCGATGAAAACTGAAATAGTCGCCGAGATTTTACAAATCCAGAAGCGTCAGGTAAGACCACGCTTACTGCGTTCATTCGCGGAAGATAACTTTTCAGCCGCATTTCAGGAGGAAGTCGTACAGAAAATCAACCAATCTAAGAAGGCCCTGCACGAGGAAGAAAAGTGCTTGCTGCACCAGTCTAAAAAAATCAAGGAAATCGACGACTCCGTGTCAGCATCCTTCAAGGTACTCGAGCAAGAAATGTATAAGCGTTGGAAATTCACTCGAAACCTTTCGAGCGTACGCGATTTGTGTCAGGTCGTGAACACGTATTCCGAGAAAACTGATGGTATATTAAATCGCGCCGAGCAGGACATCGATGCATACGAAACACAAGTAATGTCCCTTGAGAGTATGCTCGAGGAACGCAAGTCAAGAATCGACGGCGAAGTTGAAGCGCAGAGACGCAAGCTACGGGAATTAGAAGCAGGTTATGAAGAGGATAAGGAACGGTGTGAAAGCGAAAAGGAAAACTTGCGCAAGAAGATCGCCGAAGTTAAACAGAAAACCCAAATCGAGGCTGAAGCATCACTTGAGCTTCGCAGTAGGTTAGACAGAACTCAGGAACGAAAGGCACAAATCGCTTTAGCAAATGCAGAAAATACCGAACTGCGTAATAAATTGTTGGAGAAACAAGAGCGTAAGCAAAGTCTTCTTTCTTCAATCGAAAATAATAAACAGCATTACAGCGTTAAAATTGACGAAATAAAATCCACATTGGAAGACGAGCAAAACAAGTAAGTACAGTAATGAAGTAGATATATCCAGAAAAAATCAAAAATTTTGTAGGCTGCAGCAAATTACTGAAGAGAATGAGACTGTTGTGAAGGCCCTAGAGGAGGAAAGCGACAGAAAAGAGAAAATCTTGTCTGAAATATCTGAATATTCGAAGCAGCTCGACTATTACAAGCAAAAATGTTCGGACACAGAAGCAGAAGCAAAACAAAAGGAAGAACGATTCACCCAAGAGCATAGTAAAGGGGCAAACAAAGTGCAAGATTTAACCGACAGTTTATCAATGGCGGAGCAGAAACTCACAGAAGACAAGAAAATGAAATCTCAACTGGAATCTGTAAGTTCAATACATGATTGATGGATTCACTGAGAATGAATCGCTTTTTTCTTTCAGGAACTGTCCGCGATGATCGAAGAGAAAGAGCGAAGCCTCTTCAACATCGAACATTTAAAATCCGAAATATCAAAACTGCAATCGCTCAACGAGAATAAAGCCAAGGAGGCGTCCGAGGTTAAATTATCCGTCGAAGTCAAGATTTCAAACGTGGTTGCAATAAGCAACGACCTCATCGAGCTGACGAAGAAGCTCAACGAGAAAGAAGTGAAGACGTCGCAGCAGCTCACGAAAGTCACAGGTGAAATTCAGGAGCTCGAGAGGCAAATCCAAGAAGTCAAAGACGCCGAGGGGGCTAAGCTGAATCGAATCAGGGAAGAGATGGAGAGCTGTAGGATCAAAACGAGGGAGAATTTGTTAAAGGCGCAGGAGAGAGAGAAAGAAATTGCCAGTCATTTTGCTTTGAGGGATCAGCTCAGGAAAGAAATTGAATTCGTCGCGAATAACACGAAGCAGCTCGAAAATGACTTGCAAGGTGTGAGCTTGGAGCACGATATCCTCCAGAAGAAAGTCGAAGAGACACGGAGAAGTAATCTCACCGGGCAGAAAGATGATAAGGTTTTCGAAAGGCCTCAAACTTACAGGAAAAGAGAATTCGATGAAACGAGTGATAGTAGTATGGAAGGAATTATTAGTGTGCAGGAGCATATGAAGAGGCAGAAGTTGAAGGCGTCGGTAATGTACAATTTTTTTTTTAATCAAAAGATCGATTACTTTTCTTTAATATTACTAAGACACAATTTGGGTTTAAGGGTCACTTTTGTTTATTCAATTTTTTCTTCCTTTACAGGCAATACGGGCCAAACGAACATAATTTCGATTTCGTTTACATTTGTTTAAAAGAAAATTAGTTATATTTGTTGTTGATGTTAAAATAATTTTTGTTTAATTGCTGCACAAGCAGTTAACTTATTGTTTCGGATATATCAGATTTTTAAATAACATTCTTCAAGTGATATCCGTTATAATTTGTTTTTGCAGGCAATATAGGCCAAGTGAACATAATTTTGATTTCGTTTACATTGGTTTAAAAGAAAATTAGTTATATTTGTTGATGTTAAAATAATTTTGCTTAATTGCTGTATATACAAGCAGTTAACTTAATGTTTCGGATGTTTCAATGTTTAAATAACATTCTTCGGTTGAAATCTGTTATAATTTGTTTATAATCTGCTACAAATAAAATGAGTTGCGTTTAAGAAAAGAAATTAAAACGCCGGTTTCTTAAATACTTTTTTATTTCCGTAAATTTCTTCAGTTAAACACGAGTGGTACCCACAAAACAACGTGCAATAAAGAAGCGAAATTGCCAAGTAAATCTCAACACTGCTGAAGAAAGAGAGATAGAGAGAAGGAAAAAAATAGATACCTATATATCCTCAACACGAGGGCAGTGGATAAAATAAAAATCTAAGTAAGCTTGCCAAAAACGATGTACCGGTGCTTAACAGAGATTTTTTAATTTTATTCCGACGAATAAAACAGTTCGTCTTGAAGACGCATAAACTTATTTACAATATATCGTTTACAGTGCATTTATCAAAATAAAAATCAACAACAGTGTTATAAACGAATTTAAAATTTCATCGCAATGTTAAAATACGAATTAAAAAAAAGTATACATAACAAGCTTCATACTGTTTTGCTCTCTAACATCAAAAATATATTAAATTAAAATAAATAGCTTCAACAGAATTCGGTTAGGTGTACACGTTACATTACTTAAATTGAATAGCCTACTACAATTTCAAAAATCGCAAGCAATTTTGAATTTGTGGTAGCAAGAAATCGATGAAAAATAACTTAGTTGAATTGCACATAAAAACTTGCCTCCAATCGTCGCATACAAAAAGTTACCTAAAACTACCAGCTAAAAAGAATATAAGATAATCATTATAACAATATATTAAAATTTGATATAATACAGCAGAAATAGAACTCTGAATATTCAAATGTAACATCATGTATATACACAGTAGTATCTAAAATAGAGGCGCACTTTTGGTATTGTATAATACTTGTGCCTTGTAACAACATCTCTTGAACACAGAATGATTAGATTTTTTTTTAGACAAGAAGCACTTAATGGTTACGCAATACAACTATGGCAAACAATCGAAATTTTCTCTTAACAGATTAATTAAAAATACTTTGCCAACTCGTCACTTTAATAATTCATGGAGAAACCAAAAGGGTGCTTTATACAATTTGGGAGCTCACGTTTCACAAGTTTAAAACTCTTATAAATTAGGTACACACAGTGTAATAAAAATACATAATTAACTATTCTGGAACAGAATTATTAACCTATTCCAACTAACTCCATTTTTTTAGTTTAACTATTTGCATTAATTTTGCTTTGCTAGGGTTAAAATCGGAGTTAATTGTATATTAAAACATTTTTCAAATGAAAATTAAATATACAGATAAGTTTTTGCTACGAAACTCACATTGATCGATGACGACGGTCAATCAAAATTATTTTTGACAATCAAACTATACCTGATTACTATTACATTAACGATAAGTAATGGTGCTGCTGGCACACAAAATATTTGTGCACAAGTCTGAATGTATTATACAGTATTTTGGTCCAGCCAAAAAAAAATTCATTCAGTTCTAAATATGTTTGAAACAATGAATTTTTGTTGTATACTAATAAATGCAAATACTATTATAACTTGTAATTAATTATTTTGAACATGTGTTGAATAGGAACTGATCACTTACTGTTTGTGTGTAATTTTTTCAAACTCTGCAATTTCTATCAACAATAACTTATCCATATTTGAAATTGCCGGTGTATGGTGCTAAATTAAAACAACTTTAACATCTACCCCTATATTCTATAGTCTAATCGGAACTCGTTCGGCCATTCGAATAATTCCACGCGACATACAGGAATTATTAGTAAAATGCGAACAAGTTCGAAGCCGTATATAATAATAAATCTGGTCCCATGTCAGCATCAATCGAAACGCTACAAACAAGAAACAAAATTGCCTAAGACGTGCCCGGGATAAAGGAGAAGAAAAATAAATGCTAGGGTGTGATTAAGGCACACATACCTGATAAGTTTCGTATGTACAAACTAAATTAAGTACAAATACAAACGAGGCCTCGCGGAATTCACTTTCAAAAAGAAATGCTTTTTAGGACAATCGATTTATTTATTTATTTATCCATTATAAATTGAGCTTACTTCGTTTAGCTTTGGTTTAAGGAATGTATCGTAAGGAAACGTAGCGCTGGAAGACGAAAATTTCGCTTGCTTTAACCACCGAAGTCAGTCGTGAAACTCTTACATAATTTAATGGCTTCGGTGTTAAAACAAATGTGTGTGTGTGTTGATGTAGATGAAATCGATTGGGTCTACATCTTCATCGTAGGTACAGCCAACTCACTGTACACTTTGTACTTACTTATAATTTTTAATGTATTTATGTTTTTTTTTAATAGGTTAAAGTTTTAAGTAGCAGCGGTTTCATTTGGTAAATCTCGACAGGTGAGGGTGAGTCTTTGCTACGATGGCCTGCAGCTTCGACAGTTGATTCAACAAGTTACAGTTGGAGTCTTCTAGGTTTTCGATTTTTTTTCGATACTCCGCGTTTTCTGTTATCAGGACTTCCACTTTTCTCTCCAACTGATCCATGTACTCCTTCTTTTTCCGCCTGCTCTCTTGAGCCGAAATCTAAACAAACCGTTCGGGTTAAATCGGTATTTAAATTGTTGATGCGAGTGACTACCTTGTTCTTGATTTTCCTTCTGATTTTCTTCAAGGATTTTTCTTCGGCCTTCGTAAGTGGTAGGCGGGTAGGAACTGGATATCCTTCGGCTATCAACGTCCGCTTTTCTTCTTCCGTTAGCATCAGTGTTCCCACTGAACCTTTCTGAAAAAACAATCTGCTATACAATCCAGTTCTATTTATTTAAGGCCCGGTCTTTTCATCTCCAATTAACTTTATCTGACAGTTTATTCCCATAGTAACAATTGTGATCACAATCGTTACTAAAGGAATTAATCGTCGGATAAAGTTCATTGGAAATTAAAGCTCGACTTACTGGTTGACTGCTTATAAGTGGAGTATGTATCGGTTGGCGGATTGGTGTGTGGTGACTGCTGATCATAACGCGGGCGTTCGTTTTCCTTACACACGGAGACGTGGGTTGAGAGGCGGGTGTGTTGTCTTCGCTTTCTTCGCTGCTGCTGCACGACGGCGGTGTCGGGGGCAGGTGGAAGCTCGAGCTGGCCCCCAGCTTCATGTTCAACTTAGGCACCTGTATTCTCTGATTGAAGATGCTGTTCGCGCTGAGCATTATGTTGGTGTGTTTCAGTATACTCTGTGCATTTTTCTGCGAAATAAAAAAGGCGTCAGCCGGGGGGAGAATCACACCCCTCGTGGTACTCACAGATGTGCTCGTCAGAAACGTATCCATGCAAACGTCGCCGTTATTCAAAATGCTCGATTGGGGTGAAGACGGGCAAGAGGAATGTAGGCTGTCCGTTTCGCTTAGTGGCTCATCTTTTATGACGATTTCCGATGACAGTTTCGTGCAGGCCGTGTTCATTGGTATTGCGGGGAAACACTCGTCTTCCATATCTGAAAATGTTACGGTTTGCTGTTTCAACAACAGGTGGATAATGTAAAGATCAAATCAAATACTCGAATATATTTTAAGAGATCCCAGGTGGAGGTAATTGTAAACAGAAATGCCATTGGCCATGATTCTTTTTTTTATTTTTCAAGCTATCAGACTGTGTCTAGGAAGGAAAAGATTATGCAAGAAGAAAACATTATCAAAATTGAACCGAAGTTGGGTTGAAGTACACATGGGGAAGAAGGGAGGAAAGCAGAATGGACAGGAAGATCGAAAGGAACACCAAAGGAAAGACATGAATCGTGGAAGGTGGAGCTTTTGAAGATTGATGCAAAAATGGTATGATTTTATACAACTTTTATGTAACCGACTAGGTATTAATTCAATCAAATGCATGTAGTATGAATAGAACTCTGAAAAAATGTTGACAACATAAAATGAAGGCCATCCAAAAATGTGCGGGAAAAATAATCGCATTTATGTAGCAGGTCAGGAGCGTTTTTTATTCTCTTTTATTTGATTTTTTTCGCCAAGGTCTTTCCGCCGTTATTTTTATTGGGTATTGCATGCGCTACGTGATGCAACTAAAATGTTTATTGTGTCGTTTGTACTTCCCAGTTAACAAACAAAATATTCACGAACACGGTCTGCATGTTATTTATTATTAGTTATTATTCGTCCCGGGTGACGAACGCGATTACGTATTACCTTTTCTTTAACATTCCCAAGCCATTAACGTGTTTATTATTTATAATAAGTTTTAATTTGCCTTCTACTTTGTAGCTTACTTAAGGTGGAAATACACGATTCAATTTGGTGGATTCAACCAAAGCAAGAAAGCAAAACCATGGAATTTCAAACCAAATTGAATCGTGTATTTCCAGCTTTAATGCTCACACTTGGCTTGTTAATTTCTGTTATTATTATTTTTGTACATAAGACGATTGATTCTAACGACTAAAAAACCCGCCGCGTTTATTTTTGTAATTTCAAGACGCTAATGACTTTTTCTTTAATTTATTTTAGATATATTTCGGTGGTGTAAAAGAAATCGGGTAAAATAAAGAAAGAGAGAGAAAAAAGAGGTACCGTCTGGGCATTCCATTTTGTTGCTGGATATGGGCGAATCTGGCAGTGAATCTCCGTCTGATGCTAAACTGTAAGAGTGTTCCGTTTTGATCGGCCTTGTCCCTAAAGCTGCGTCCGTCATGAGCTTGTCGTGGAGGATCACTGTGGGGATGTCCTTGTCCAGGAAGTTCCATTCCACCGTCAAATCGCCCGCGGCAGTGGCGCGCAACACGTCCTGAAAAGAAAAATTAAAAAGGTCAGTTTTCAGTTTCTAAAAGTATAGAGGACCTTACAGGACCTCTTTTTAAATCATCAGCTTTTAGAACACTTTTCGAATAGACTCTTATCAATTAATGATTTTAAAGGACAAACGTCCTGGAAGAAAAATAAATAGAACAGGTCAGTTTTCAGTTCCAAAAATGTAGAACTTACAGCAACCTGAATCAACTTAACCAGATTTGAATGCTATTATTTGGAATGGCCTCTTTTTAAGGCATCAACTTTTAGAACACTTTTCGATTCATGCTTTCAATTGACAAACGTTTAGAAAAAAAGAAAAAGTAAACGCCAGATACTCGAAATATTCCAGGAAAATATGTTATCGATCCACGTTTCAGCAAAAATTCGCCTTATCAAGCCCATAAGCGCACGTTTTTTTTTTTTAAAGAGGCGCAAAAAGAACTGGAATTCCGTTTATCAGTTACTTAAAATTTAAATATTTGCGGTGCAATGAAGTTTAAACTGCGGAAAACGACGTGCGACTGATATATGCATCGCGTTTAATTCGTTACAATCATTTAAAATGTATTTAGACGAGACTTCAGAGATAAATTAAAAAAAAAAGTTAAAACTCATTTTAAATAGTCTCAATCTAAAGCAATTTAACACAATTATGGTACTTTGCTAATGGTTTGAAATTATGCCTGGATTTTCGATTTGCACAGGTATTTTTTGAAACGTCGGCGTTTTTTTTTTTGAAGCGCCATGCCAGTTCTATTTTTAGTTCGCTCAATGGTACATAGAACACGACCGGATGCATATTGTTGTTATCTTAATTATTTGCGATTATCTCTGTAGCGTTCGACCCAGTTTTGCGAAAGTAATTTGTAATTCGGTTCACGTATAATTGCCTTACTTTCATTCACTTGGGAATTTTTTAGCGGCGCGGCGCGGCGACGCTTTCGAGAATTTGGGAAACCTTAACGCCGGTCTTATTAGATACCCCACGTATGTATACTCTTTTCCAAATGAATTTGTCTGATCGCAATCAAACAGGGCGGAAATGAACCGTATTGAAATTGGTGCTTTAATACATTTGGAAGGCAGTGTACAACATGTAAAGAGGTTCGATTTTCTAATCGACCATTATTAACGGCGACCAGTCATGAAGTGTTTCAAATGAATTCGTCTGATCACAATAAAGTAGAGCGAAAATGAACCGTATTGAAATTGGTGCTTTAAATACATTTGGAAGGCAGTGTACAACATGTAAAAGGGTTCGATTTTCTAATCCACCATTATTAACGACGATCAGTCATGAAGTGTTTCAAATGAATTCGTCTGATCACAGTAAAGTAGAGCGAAAATGAACCGTATTGAAATTGGTGCTTTAAATACATTTGGGAGGCAGTGTACAACATGTAAAAGGGTTCGATTTTCTAATCGGCCATTATTAACGACGACTAGCCATGAAGTGTTTCAAATGTGACTGGATTAGCCAGTTTCTTCTTGCCAAGAGTGTTGGGAAAGTCAATGCACTAATTCTTCACGCTTGTGATTTTCAGGCCTTCACCTTGTATTTTGCTCGCGCCCATAAATATTTATGCACGCTTATTATTATTATTTAGTACGAGAGACTCCGTAACTATTTAATCTTCTCAGAAGTAATTGTGATTATAATAATTTTGCTTGCTTAATGGAATTGGCTCGTGTTGTTTTCTAACACAGGAAAAAATCGAAAAATTTGGACGTTGCCGGGGGGGTTACACCACAGCACATACTCGATATAGGTAGAACATTTACATGTAAGTACGTACTTACTTGCGTACAAGCGTCGCATTTCGAATAACTGGTTATACCGTTACATTGTTGGCATTCCCGTAACTGAAATTCTCCGTTTTAATTATTTTGCGTATGCAACCGCTTGCTTATCGGCTTTTGCTATTTCGAAGTTTCGCTGAATTTAAAAATTACATAGGGGCCACCCGTGTACATAGAAGCCCTCGTTCCATTACTTGTTACATTACTCAACCAACTGCAAAGATTGAAATTGGTGTCCGTCTGCTTGAATTACATAATATCAAAGTAATTTAGCTTCGAAGCACCTCGCAAAAAAAACAAATAATTTCTTATGACTTAGGGGGAAAGTGGGCTAATGAGAGCCAGCGTGGTTTAGGTAAAACTAACAAACAAAAATTTGGTGAAGCAGTATCTCTTTCCGCCCAGGACCCATAGAATATCCATTTAATTATGTCATTTTAATGGTTTTTCCTTATACGAAACAGCATAAAATTGTTGTTGTCTCATTCCCCCCATCTCTCCTACAATTATTAGTAAATAATGACAAAATTATTTTGCACAGGCTTTTGTCTCATTACCCGAGTTAAATTGAACACGCCTCAGTATCGCTCAGCTTTACTGTTAAAAAAATAAATAATTGGCTAATTTTAGTTCTTCCCAAGTTACAGTTACACGAGGAGCACGCAACCGAGACGAGCACGAATTTTGAAGGTGAAACTAATATAAAATTTCCTTTAATTTAATAAATGATTTAGTTGATCGCGACGGTCCAAGACCGACCTTAATCGATTTCCTTAAATATTCGTAGGGTTTCTAATAATCTCAAATTAAATTATGCAGTCTAATTCATGTGGGTCTACTTTTCTCATGTAGCACACGCACGTTTAACTAATTAGGTCAGAAATTATTAGATGTGCTACAGAGAAGCAATTAATTAATTTTATCCGGGGCTTTCGATTCGGTCTCTAAAATTATGTTCAACTGACGTTGTTAAAAAGTTGTAATAAGCTGACGTAAATGCATTCCTGGAGTTGTTTGTGATTGTGGAACACACAAAAAATTGTTTGGACTTGAATTTGCGCTTGTAAGCAATAACGTTAAATTATTTTTTTATTAATATACCATGAGATCGATTGATATTATAAGGTGTCCACAAAAAATGCACGACTGTAAAGTCACGAAATGAAGAGGCATCTAAATACCGTGCGTTCAATTAAATTAAATAAAGGTTTGTAGCACTGATAGTTGTCAAGCTATTTTTTCGTGCTAGCATAACGCCCAACACTTCACAAACGCATTTGAACTTTGAAAACATGAAGCGCAGGGTACGTTTGTGCATTCAAGCTGAAGGACAGCAATTTCAACATCTGCTTTAAGCTTTAGGCTTGTTTTGAAATGAATTAAGTATTTTGCGCTTACCTTGCACGTTTTTATGTGATGTTGTGATCAGATAATATGACACTGACAGTTATTGACACTTGTCCTCTCACTCTTGTATTGCGTGTCGCCAACTTTATAAAAAAATCACAGCTTACTTTAATCAAGAATTCATTTGAAGGCACGGTATAAATGCAAAAAATTAGCAACATTTTGCACGCCCCCGCACAATAACATTCGTCATGTCATTATTTATTTATTTATTGATTGATGATGAAATGTCTTTAGATGTATTATAAATTCAAAACACAAATAAATTTTGGCTGTTAACTAATTTCTGCTGCCATCTAATAAATAATTTGACTAACAATAAGTTATCTAGAGGAGAGAGAGAGAGAGATATTCTCCGAACGGAAAATGCAAAGCAGCCACAGTTTCGCACGCCTCAGTATTTTATTGTGTTCTGCTTCTCATGGGATTGGCATAATTTAATGTTCTCAGATTATAGGCATGTAAATTTGGTTTACCACAAAATTTTTGTGACTAAGGCCCAGTTGTACAATGCCGGTTTAAATTTAAGCTGAAGCTTAAACCCACGACAACGATTATTTCAACAATTATTGTTATGGGTTTAAGCTTTGGCTTAAAGTTAAGCTGGAATTGTACAACTGGGCCTTAATGGACATAGGAACTAGAACCAGAGGTGTTCCTGTTTGACACCCTCTAACATGAGGTTTTCTGAGGAATCTTTACTTTTAAAATATGAGCTAGTTTATTTTTTGATACCATTCGCTTGAGATGTCTGAATCTTTTTTAAGATGTCTGAAATTATACAAAAATAAAAATTAATTGATTTATTTCTTTTGCCGTTTCATACTAATTTTGCATTTTCTTTCACAGTTGATTTTGAACTTTGTCGTTGTACATTAAAGTCAATTAAAGGAAATAAAAAGCGGAAGGCAAACGATTGAAAACAAAAATTTGAAAGTTCTGCTGAAAAAATAAAAATTAAAGCCCTTATTGCACGACAATTAATTAAAAAATCTCCTGCTGTAGTAAATGAAGGAAAAGAAGGAAGGAAGATTTTATTCTTTCATCAAAAGCAACGAGCAGAAATTTTTGGAAATACAACCCAGCAAATTTCAAATTAATCTCATGTAGTTTCTTTGTTGTAAACAACGAGAACAGTCTAAAACACATGAAAGTAATCTTATTAATCGCCTATAACATTTTATTTCCATGCAGAAAAATAAAACGTAGTCAAAAAGGCTCAAAAATTAGCAATCACTGTCATTTTTGCACGGTTTCTAAAATTCCCAAATTGTTACTGGCCAAAAAAATATTTTTTTAAGTGAACAAAATTTAAGGTCATGCTCAAAGGGACCTGAGCAAAAATTAATCAAATTACTAGCTGCCGCGAGCCCCCAACGGCGATCGACCCTTTCTTCGAATTCTTTCTCTGTGGGGGTCGTTTTCTGTTGGGGAAGTTCTCTGTGGGGGTCAACAAGGGGAGGGCCGATAGGTCCCCTTCCCTTGTTTCCATGTAGAAAACAGAACGCAGTCAAAAAAGCTCAAAATCAGCAATGCACGATTTCTAAAATTAGAAACCAAATTGTCACTGGCCAAAAAATAATTTTTCTTTGAAAGGTTGAAACATTATTTAAGATTTTTTTTAATTTTTGCTTTTCAGAAACTTTTGTTTCATTTTTAATCCTTTCTTGACGGGCCCTAAGCGTTTCTTCCAGTTTTATAAAATTTTTAATGTTTTCCCATGATTTTTTATAAGCGTCCAATTTGGGCGGCCTTTAATTTTTTGGGGGAAAGAATGCCTTAGAAACTTTTATTACAAAAATAAATTTTTTTATGGACCACGATGTATAAAGGTCTTTAATTTTTTGGGGAATGCCTTAGAAACTTTTATTACGAAAATAATTTTTTTTATGGAGCACGATGTAGAAAGGTCCGTTTTCAAGTTCATGCAATTTGCGCATGCAAATGAACACAAATAAAAAAACTGAATTGTTAATCCATTTTACGGTCACTTAGCCAAACTTTCTGGCTTGTGCAAGTAAAAAAATTACTTCATGCAACGACTTCCTCGTGCAAATTTGCATGCTCAATAGGGCGGGTCATTTTTGTATGGAAAAAAACGAATATTGCGCTTTTGATTTCTAATAGCAAAATTATGTTGCCTTTACATGAAAACAGTGTAGTACTAGAATTTAAAGTAAATAGCACATCATCTTCAGGTTGCGCTTTGTCTTGGAAATACGAACAACTTGAATATATTCTGGTAGTCATATTACATAAATGTCTCAAGAAAAATAGGGTTTTTAGAATAAAATAATCATTTATTAATAATTAGAAAAAGAATACGACAGCAAAATTCATGAAAATCATTCAATATTGAAACCTTTCTTGCTATCGAATGTAGGCATTTTGCTGCGAGATTCGAGTTTTAATTTTATCCACCTTCTCTTGCCCTATTAGTATACAGTTTTGATGATAACTCTGTTATTACTCTTATTAAAAATACGAACTTTTCATGGCATACTATATGGCCTTTCTTGTATAATTTCAAAAATTCAAACGTAAGGCGCACCCTCTAAATATTAATTAAATTCAAAAATATTTCGTAGGTGTTATAATATCATTAAAAGACAACATAATTTTGCTATTAGGTAAGATTATCTCAAAGTTTGGTTTTTTGACCCATCCTAATGCTCAAGTCCATTTGCGCAAATTGCATGATCGTGAAAACGAACCATAACGTTTCACTTCTACAGAAGGCCAACAAAAAATTTTGGGACGTTTTAATGTCATTTTTGCACGATTTTTAAAGTACCGAAATTACATACTATTATTCCAGAAAGTAAAGTCCATTTTAGGATATGTTACAACTCCAATTTTTCTCGAAAGGTTCGAATATTTTATTAATGATGTTTTTTTGTGAATGTCTGATTTTTGGTAGGAGATTTTTTAAAAACCAATATTTCAGTTAATTTGTAATCCATTTTTTTTGACGAGTCGTAAGCACATTTTAGAGTATTTTCCAATCCCCCAATGAAGTGGCACTTTGGGGTATCAGAAAACGATGGATTTGGAACATTTTTGCGTCCAATTTTGGGCGGCTTTTATTTTTTTGAGAGCCATAGAAATATTTTCAGGTTTCGAGCATTTTTATGTGATTTCTACATGATTTTTCCAAGTCTTCTCGTGGATCAGAAGCAACATTTCAAATTTTACTTTTAAAGAAGAAGCAGAAGAATTTTCCAGCTTTTCGAAATAAGAAAGACAGAGGAGCTTCCACTATAATGAAAATCACGCCGAAGCAAGAACCGACAAATATTTCAGTATTATTTTTTTGTTAACGGTGAATGAGAAAAAAGGACGGAGTTATGATTCATAAGTCTGATCATGCAACACCAGACAATGACGCAACGATCTTCTCTTGTGAATAATACATTACTTCTTGCATATGCTGAAGTGCCTACTTTCTTTGGGTCAGAAGCAATACTTCAAATTTTACTTATAAAGAAGAAGAATTTTCAGGGATTCGGAAAGTACAGAGGTTAAAGAAGAAGGATTTTCCAGGATTGGGAAACTAGAGAGGTTCCACTAGTTCGTGCATATACTGAATTGCCTAATTTCCTTGGGTTAGAAGAAACATTTCAAATTTTACTTTTTAATGAAGAAAGATTTTCCCCGATTGTGAGAGTACAGAAGTTAAAGAAGAAGGATTTTCCAGGATTGGGAAAGTATAAAGGTTCCACTAGTTCTTGCATTCACCAAAGAACCTAATTCCCTTGAGGCAGACGAAACATTTCATATTTTACTTTTAAAAGAAGAAGGGCTTTCCAGGATTGGGAAAGTGCAGAGGTTAAAGAAGAAGGATTTTCCAGGATTGGGAACGTACAGAAGTTCTGCTAATTCTTGCATGCACTGAAGTGCCTAATTCCCTTGAACCAGAAGAAACATTTTAAATTTTACTTTTAAAAGAAGGACTTTCCAGGATTGGGAAAGTGCAGAGGTTAAAAAAGAAGAATTTTCCCGGATTAGAAAAGTACAGAGGTTCCACTAGTTCTTGTATGCACTGAAGCGTCTGATTCCCATGTGCCAAAAGAAACAATCAAATTTTACTTTTTAAAGAAGAAGGCTTTTCCAGTAAAGAGAAAGTACAGAGGTTAAAGAAGAAGAAATTTCCAGGATGGGAACGTACAGAGGTTCCACTAGTTCTTGCATGCATTGAAGCGCCTAATTCCCTTGAGCCAGAGGAAACATTTCCAATTTTATTTCTAAAGAAGAAGAATTTCCGATAATTGGGAAAGTACCTACTGAGGTTAAAGGAGACTAATTTTCCAGGATTAGGAAAGTGCAAAAGTTCAACTAGTTCTTGTACGTACTAAAGTGCCTAATTCCCTTGGTCCAGAGGCAACATTTCAAATTTTATTTATGAAGAAAAAGAATTTTCCAAGATTGGGAAAGCACAGCGCTTTCTTTAATTTCAGCTACTCCCAGATCGTGACCTTCAACTGAACAGTAAAGATATCTCCTTTCTTCAAACTTCCACCTAATCCTTGATGTATCTATTACCAAGAAGAAGTGGAATTCTTTTTGGAAAACAACTCCATACCACTTGAAGTACATTCGAGTCTCCTACTGCACTATGTGCGACACTTAAAACTCCTAAATGCAACACGAGAAGAGGTGAATGAAACCAAAAAAGTGAATTTCGGTGGTTGCGATACTAAACCATTCATTAATAACTGACCCAACCCAACTCAACGCAAAAAAGAGATGAGGAAGATATAAAATAAAGAAAAAACTCTGATTTCCCTCTGCAAAATTAAAAGGAGTTCGACTTGTTTCTGCCAGTCTTGAAACAAACCGAACTGTAGCGGTTACTTCTTGTATACTATTAGAGGAATAACAGGACAAAATCAGGAAGAGATGAGGAAGAAAGTGATATACCAACTCTGATTCCCCCTTTGTATAATCACGAGGATTTCGATCTGTTTCTGCCAGTCTTGCAACAAACCAAACTGTACCAGTTATTTCTTGCGTTTCCATTGGAGGAGTAACAGGACAAAATCAAGAAGAGACGAGGAAGATTGACTTGGTCATTGAAAACTGAACTCTTTTAAAGCTAACAGTCTTAAGAGGTGATTTTGACGAAGTGTTGGTGTCCCTCTCGATTCCTCAAATCATACACGATGATATATCATTAGCCTCCATACTGTTGGAACGAAAACCCGTTTTTTCCAAAAGCAGTAATTCGGTTTCTATCACATTGGTTTGACTTGACTTTAATATCTGCGTCTTCTTACTACTCCGAGAGGCAAAATAATGCGATAAAAACAAGTTTACTAAAGGTTAAAAGAAAAAGAAATGCAGACGCCATTTGCAAGAAGCCCATTTGACTTGATTAGGTCGAAAATATTTTAGATGTTGTAGGACACTGGAGAATAATAACATTCGCAAATCCAAAGAGAATGTCCGTGCAATGCGCTCGGTCAAGCGGTGAACTAGGTTGTTGACAGGCGAAGAAGGTGCGGGCCAAGGACTCCTCGGCGCGTCCAAGCCAAATATTTTGGACAATCCGCGACACCTTCAGAGCGCGCGTTTTGAGAAAGCATAGAAGTTCATTGACGCTCCCATGCTAATGCCACTTAAAGCTTCTAAATAAATAAACGGTAACTTTATTGCCTCGCAATTATAATTAGCGGGCATTAGACGTATAAATTTCTCCTCCTGCATGCATTCTGTGTAACGGGATTTTTTGAGGAACAGACTTTTAACACACACTCACACACACCAGACATTAGTTGTTTCGCTTTGCATACCATTACCATCCCATTCGATGGGATGATGTAATCAAAGAGAACACTTTGGTTTAATTTTATTTGCTTCATATTCATATTGGGTTTGTTCATATTCATGTTGGTTTTGTTCGAATTGATTACATGAGTTTGCAGGTTTTAAAGTAGAACTTGAATTTTTTTAGATACCATCAAATGTTCAAAGGTAAACTGGTATTTACCTAGATATGTTAATTCGGAATATTTTAATTTTTATTTAATAGATGGAAATTTTTAATTTATGTTTATCTTTACGCAAAAAAAACTTAAGTGATTTTTATCAAAGTTTTTTAAAAAAAAGAAGAAGAGGCATCACGATTTCTTGCCTGTTCTTCTCGGAAGATTGATCAGAATTAAAATATATGCAGTTTTTGATTTTAGCTATCATGAAGTCATCGCTCATTGAATCGGAGATCCTATTGTTTTTATCTAACGTAAACAAATTATTCATTTGAAAACAAAGATAATAGCTGTTCTGTCGTGTGCTCACGATTTCTTTTTTAAAAAATAAGAAAACAGAAACGCCCTTCTGTGTTTAATCGTAACCCCATGACATTGATCATGACCGCCGTCGTTCTTTTTTTTTTTTAAGGGGAGGGGAAGGACGGACGACCGGATAATGTATTTGATCGACTTTGTTATTCTTTCTGTGTAGCTGGACAGGTGTGTTTTCCGTTTTAAACGATAATCAATACTGTACACCGCAGAGCTAACAACATTCTACGTAGTGGTTGATGAACGCAATGAAACTCTAATTTATAAATTGTAGTATTTGTTGCAAATTAAATTAAAGTAAACTAAGAAAAAGAAGAAAGAAAGACGCTACTATTTTTCACATATTAAAAATAACTATGCACCTATTTATTGTATACCTACAATAATTTAATATTGATCGTAAAGGAGATTCGAAAAGTGAGATTAAAAATTATGCATTTACATAGGAACAACTCATCCTAACATAAAAATGGTCCTTCGAGCCGGATTTTAATTTAGAACGACCACATGCCTTCGAAGGACCATTTTTATGTTATGAGTTGATGAGTTGTTGCAAAATTCGAAGGACCAGTACATTATTGGCAATAAATTAAATGAAATACTGGTCTTTCTCTTTATTGAGGTGACAGGCAAAAAGAAAAATTTGCAGCAAATACATAATACAATTTAGAAATTAGAGTTTCGGGTTGCAGTTTACATATATTAAAAATAATTAATTGTATGCAATCATTTAAAATTGATTGTAAAGAAAGATCAAAAATTATTTACAATACTGACTGTCACTGATTATGTGTCTCGTCATGTTCATGTGGGTGTGGTTTACATCTTTTGTTTTATAACGTAGCCTCCTCCTTTTTTCAAGTTTCAATGAAACAATCGGTATGTACGAGTATGTTACATGTAAAAACTTCTGGAAGTCCCGAATTTCAAGAATTTCACACGCCGATAATTTTTGACTTTCAAATGCGAATGCGACGATAGCACTCGCTGACAAAGTGCCGCTTCAATAATTATTTAGACGGCGCGGCGGCGGCCAAAGAACGGAAGTCAAGTTGAACGACCCCCTTTCTTCGAGCAGCGGGCTCAACGATTAACGCTATTTTGACAACTAATTAAAGATATCATGCAAATTGAATATGGGCACACATATTTAACTTGACGCACGCGGAAAGGTTAACGATTCTTTGTTAGGTGTAATTAGATTATTCGGTTGATTTTTGGACGTTTTATGAAAAATTAAAATTCACTTTCTATGCACCATGACACGTGTCTAAATTCATAGATTCGTTCAAAATAAATTATACAGATTGTTTCATTAAAACTCGGAAAAGGGGAAGTCCTATACGATTGCCCCGCCTACCTCGTTTTATTTCCTGGGGTGCGTTCCGAATTAACGTCGGGCGTACAACTTTTTACCTCGCGCATCATTTTCCCATTTTCCCTGACGTTGATTCGGAACGCACCCCTGGATACCACAGGACGAGTGTGCTTACGTTTTCAACTCAAAACGAAACACACGGTATGTAAGCAAAGAATTAGGAATTTTTGATATTTAGGTCCAGTTTTACAACCGCGGCTCAACTTTGAGCTGAGGCTTAAACCCTTAGCAACGATTATTTCAACAATTGTTGTGAAGGGTTTAAGCTTCGGCTCAAAGTTAAACCGTCATTGTAAAACTGAACCTTAGTCGTAAGTCATTGCAAGTAAATTATATTTAATGTAACCACAGGAAACGTGTTTATGTTTACTGGAAGCGAATGCGTTCTCGGAATTTTGGAAACGTCAAAACAAAACGTTGCCAGAAACGACCGTACATTATTAATTCTTGAGAATCGTTTGTTCAAAAAATTATCTATATCTTTTGATGTTCGGCTGCGCGATTTCGGGGAATTCTTCCGAAAAATCAATAATACATTTCGAAACGAGCGACGTAATTTCATTTTTTTTTTGTTTGTTTGTTACACGTTCAATTTTCGCAACAGCATTAAAAGAAGTCTGAAACAATTTTGCGGGTATTTCCACACGGTGCAGCTTCGCTTGCGTCCTTGAATCCTCGCTACCGCCTTACACCGAAGTCCCATTCTAATTTTATCACAACTCATTTCATTTAACACTTGTTTTATGCGCGGTTAAGTTAATGATAAAACGCGGAAAATGATATAAATTCCTTAGGTTTTCAAGAATCTTGGCTGTTTGGTTGGTAACGCCAAGACGTTACAAACCTACACAAAGACGTTACATTTTTTATTTGATTTTCGTAGATATCAAATTAATAATAAAATCCCTGGCTCTGTATCGTTTATAATACCTCTCAGTTTAGAATGTATCAAAACGAAACCACAAAAAAGACAAATTTGTTTAACCGAGTATGTGTGGTATGAAGAATGAATCGCAATCTTCAAGAAGAAGTTAATTTGAACCAGCCTGTACATGGAGGATCATAGGCGAGGACTTAAAACTTATGAACGAAGTCCAAAAGTTCATTGAGGAAAAAAAAATACAAAGGAAAACGACTTCACCCTGTAGAAAATCAACGACTAAAGAAGGTGGCCACACGATAATTCAAATTTTTGATAGAGAGAGTGCAGTGTCCTTGACTGACTCGTACCAATGCTATTGAACAAATTATTAAAGAAGTTATGAGTATGAAGAAGAGTGGTTGATGCAAAAATAAGTTTTGCATTTGTACAGAAAATCTCTTATCAGTTGACTCTTCGTTTTACAATCACCAAGTACATAAGAATACAAGGGAGAAGGAGAAGTATTAATTTGTCTAATTTGTCTCAGAGTTTCAGAAATTCAATCATTAACTAAAGTTGAGAATTGGAAATATGTTACTTCAAAGGACAATCCTGCTGACTTAGCATCAAGAGGAGTTCTTCCTAACAATCTAATTAATTCTTCTCTTTGGTGGAATGGTCCATCATGGTTAATTCTTCCTAAAAACAAAGGGCCAAATATTTGTCAAGAATTATCACATGTATCTATTCCTAAACTGGAACGAAAATATACCTTAAACAACTATTTCAATTTCTTAAAGTAGGAGAACGATGAACTGATTTTTTTCTTTCGATTTTTGACCTAGTACTTTTTGGATTTGTCATTGCAAGTTAGCAGTGTCTCTTTAAGCACGACCTTGATAAAAAAAACACGGTTTCAAATTACAATGGAGGACCCCAAACGGACAACTCGGTAAAGACCAAATTTGCAATTCTACAGGAGAAACAAAAAACTTCCAAAACCAGGAGAGTTTTCTGAAAATGAATGTTATGGAATTTTCGTTGCACCCCCAACTGATATCGCCACTGAGCCACAACGAAGTTTGATAAAAAAAATAACCCCAATTTCGGGGGTCAAAATTTTGGATATACCTACTGATTATCTTAAAGAGTTGTACGACTGGGGTCTTCAATTACTTCAGACCTGTCATCATTATTGCCAATTGCAGCCTTCCCTTTCAAATGCATTCCAAATTCTCTAACACTCTGGTGGCGGATTTCACAAACGTTACTTAAATTTAATCATCTGTTAAAAGTAAACGTTGCCATGGTTACATGTGTTGAAGGTATAGGAATGATTATTCTTAATCGATGATTAAAGTTAAGTAACGTTTGTGAAATCCAGCGTGAGTGTATTTTTAATCTACTTTTGCTTGTCTTCGCTTCTTCTTTCTAAATCTTCGCTCATTTTAGCCTCCCTTTTGATGTATCTACTATGTTTCCAATATGCTTACAATACATCTCGTGCATTTTTCTTCTTAAATAAAGGCTGCGTTAAGTGAATGGTCAAACTTGCGCAGAATTATCAAATCAACGGTTGGACTAAACCACGTGACCAATTTTCTCCCAATTACTGTTGGATGATCACGTGGTTTAGTCTAACCATTGACTTGACGATGGTTTTGTGCAAGTTTAGCCAAACTACGAAGTTTTTTTTTTTTAGAGAAGTCCTGACCTGCAGTTCTGCGACCAATCACGTCCTCAACTAATTCCTTTCTTCTCCTTCTGATTCAAACAATCCCCTGCCGCTGATATACCCAAATCTCCTCTTTCGTTCTACTTCCATTCGCAAACCTCTTTGACAATCATCTACCTCCTCCCTTCCTTTCTTTTTTTATGTTTATATCATCACATCAATCACTTATTACTTCACCACGTGCCATTACCTCCTACTGTTACTTTGACTGGCTCTGCTTTCGTAATTTGTGCCAGGTTCTTCCTTACTTCTTTGTGATAACTTGTTTTTATATTTTTCTTTAGATTTAGATCATTTGGAAAAGGAATGTAGTAAAGAGAAATAATTTTTAGCTAACGCAATGAGCAGAAAATGGATTTGAGTGAAATTTACTGGCAAAACCAATTAAACTATAATAGTCGTGAAAATCGCGCAATAGAGGAAAGAACAAATCAATTTCACTTTGAACTAAGAGCGTTTGTATTAGAAAAAAAAAACTACCAATGAAAATATTACATAATTTCGTGATGTAACGAGTGATCAAATGAAAAACGAATTAGGGTTGGCGATGCAATCAAACACGGACGTTCCTTCAGTCACTTTTGACGTTTCCAATCGCACCTAACCTTAATTTGAAATTATTAAAATATCCAAAGAAGAGAAACGTTTTAGTTTAAAAAAATTAAAGGAAATGCGTAAAATGGGCACTGCCTCCATCCAGGCACTTTTAAGCTCTACAAATAACTGACGTGACTGACGTTTAACGTTTTCGGCGTTTTATTTATGTCACAATTGATTAACGATTAATATTAATGTGACGTGACGTTATCCAAGACACACGGCTGCATTAATTCGTTTTTATTTCGATCACTGTCTATAACCTGTAAATCATTGTTTGTGTGTTTCTAAAAAAAAAAAGATCTGATGATCAGATAAGCGTAGTTGAGGAGCACAACATCCTTTTCCGGTTTCATATCATTTTGTTTTTCATCAAATCCAAACGGAACTGTGCGCTTATGTGACGATGACGACACTTAAGTGTCCTTTCCGTTTAATTAAAAAAAAATACGTCGTTTTTTAAATCCAGGAATCTCGCGACGTGTATTTACGTTTTCCGCTGATTGTTTTAGCGTTTGCTCGACGAAAACAAACCCGATCGTCTGCCGCATTATCGTAAACAAAACCTCGCTGTTTACTCATTCATTCACACTTTGTCATTAAAATTGCCATCGCTCATCGTATTAGTCATGTGGCTGTAAGCCCGGTTGAAATTTCGGACACGTACGCAATTACTGTTGCACGCTGCCGGAAAAAGGAGAAACGAGGATTCACTTTAGGGTGTGTCATTTTTTAAATTCTATACGATTTAATAATAATAATAATGACAAAAAATAAACCGTGAAATAGTGAGGAGGGTGTGTGATCAAATATTCATATAAAAGCTCGCAAAATTGAATGACTCGCGAAAGAACAGGTAGCAGTTTTTGTAAACTGCTAACTGTTATTTGAAAACTACTACCTTGTTTATAGAAACTTTCTGAGAAATAGATTCTTACAAGACTTAAACCATCCATCAATTTATTTTAATTTTTTTTTAATTCAAAAACGTAGCAAGTAGGTAGCTAATAATTTTCTAAGATTATTTCTGTGATTATTTATTAATTTTTAAATACACGTCTTCCTGGGGAATTTTTCACTGAACTTTTTTCTTCTCCTTCAAATTGCCTCACTTTTTGTGACATCGACATCAACTGCACCGGCAAAGAAGTCGTCGTTCCAGCAGAATTCAAGGTGGAGAAACCGCAGCAAATAAAATAGAAACGAAGTCAACGTACTCGCAGTATCTCTTTCGACTATCACCGTCACGGTCTCTAGCTCCGCGTCCAGAACGTGGAGAAATGCTTCACACCGAAATTACACGGAGCAGACGGTTCATAGGTACGAATGGATCTGATTTGTATTCACTCCGCATAACTGGATATGTTCAGTTAAATGTCAGGCTGGCGAGCGAAGCGGACTTACCTAATCAAAGATCCTGGTGCTGCTTTCAGTTTGAATTTTATGCAGAATTAATTAATTTGATTAGTTTTAATTGTTTGCTTAAACGAGGGGACACCAGCATGATGAAGACTCACCTCCAGGTGATGTGTGGTATTTCTGTGAAGCACTCAACCAATGAAGTACTCAAAGCAATTTAGTTATTAGAAACTTTCTCACTTACTTGAAATAATTTCCTTTTAAAATGGATTGGCCTCTTTCTCTTCATAAAAAACACTTTTGTTTTTGTATTCACAAATCTTAATTTTACATGAAAAATGGGCGCCAACTTTTAGGTCACCTTTTGATGACTAATTACAGTGAAGTTCTTGATTTGGAGGTAAAAGGATTTTTTTTTCGTTGGAATGTATGGAAATACAAAAGTTTTTTTTTTAAGTTTTAAAAACCAATTCTTGAGCGATGTTGTATACATTCCGAGGCATAATTACCGTGCGTTTAGTCACGATAGAGGAACGTCAGAAATTCCGGAACGCCCTGTAAGTCACACAAGTTATTTGAATCGTTTAATACCGCCGGTTGACATTTCAGCAGCGAAATTAAAAGCATAGTAAAGCGAAGAGAAAAAAAAAAACTAGTTCCACCAAGCACGGATACAACGGAGACAAACACCTTCGTTTGTAAAAGTTCAAGCGTCGTTACGTAAACCGCGGGAGGTTTCCAACAAAAACTGCATTTTTTTAAAGCGCCGTTCAAATTTGAATACTAATTTTCAGGTTAACAACCGCTCTGCATAAGTGAAAGCACGAGGTGTATGGGTAGAGGCATGTAAATGGATTTGATTTAGAAAATTGCGGGCTCGCGGCAGCAAGCAATTCGATAATGCGGAAATCGGGGAATAAGTAGACTGGTTCGAATCTGACTGTAAAAACACAATGCGAGTGTCACAGTTGAATACGAAATTCTTAAATTGCAAAAAAGCAGAACAGAAATCGAATATAACTGGATTTATGTAAAGGGGACGGCTTGAAATAAGTAGATCTGCGTTTACGTGATGTACCTACAGGTGTCCTTCGTGAACGGATCTGTGCAATCGACTTGGAAAAGTACGCGCATATTTTATACTCACCCTTGTCCAAAATCCATTTATTATCTTCTTTTATTAAATACGAAAAATTAAATGGATAAAATAAAATATAACTGAAGAGAAGAGTACGCAAAAGTGAAGTGAAATAGAAGCCTACGACTTCAACCGAACGCATCACGTCTTGCGTCCTGGACGTATCGTCAGTGTTCTGCCTAAGGGAAGTTAATAAATTCTTTCCACGACGACGATGATGATGATGATGATGATGGGTTTTAAAGAAATAACAGGCCAATTAGTTATCCTCATTTGATTAAGAACGGACGCCCGGTATAAATTTCCTTTTGTGATTCTGCATTTAGTTTTAATTAGCAATGGTACCCACATGCTCTTATACAAACGAGCAGAAAGCAAATTTCATCATGCACGACACACACGCACACACTCAAACAATAAACGAACTCATTGTTAACCGCAAACTGATAAGGCGTTTGGTAATAATAGGCAGTAAAAAAAAGTTTTTAAACGGCTTATTTTTTTTTTAGTATTGTTGAGCGTTTTGCCCCAGTTTCTGCATTGTCCAATCCTATTAAATGCCTTTAAGTGGATTTGTAACTTTTTCTCCACAAGTGCTCCACCCTAACCTCATTTCGCCTTCGTTAATAATAATATAATCGATTGACACTGAGGCGAGCTTTTTTTTTAATTAAATGGAAATTTATTTGTTCTTTACTGCTTCCAATTAAAAATATTTTCATCTGTCGCCGTTGAGAGTTTCTTTCGTGGACTTGCGGTGATCTATTACTTCTATTCCAGGCAATTTAATTCAACTTTCTCCGGGTCACTTCCGTGCGTTTAATTGAAAATTTAACGAGGAAAGCACGTGACGTTAAGAAGCCATTAAATATTCCTTCGGTGAGCGGCGGAATCGTGAAGAGTTTTTTTTTCTTCCAGTTGCGAGTAAAAAGCGTTTCCTGAATTTGTGAAAATCAGGGAGGAGAAAGTCGATTAAACTATTGTTTAGAAGAAAAAAAAAATTAATTGATTGACGAGTGGAGTCTCTCAAGGCTCATGTTTGGGCCCTCCATTTGCTTTTTGTCACACGCGTTATATTGCCTGTACGCTGATGACTTCTTTCAGTCCAAGGAAAAAGTTCGCGATCACATTTGGGGGGAGGGGAGGGGGGATGAAGTGATTAAGTTGATGAATCCAAATATGATTTATTGCAAAATATAATCAAAAAAGAACATAACATGGTATTTTTTCCTTAATTTATCCGGAATTGCGAAACGATTATATAATATTTTTATTACAAAATTCTTCCACGTTATTATTAAACAACGGTTCTCTTTGTCAGAGGAGGGGGGGGGGGGAGAAGGGTACAAAGTTCACGGCGATCGCTTCTTCTATGCTTACACAAACATGTAATCACTTTATTTGCGGTTTGTAGGCAATTCGTTAAAACAAACAGAACATCAGATATTCAAAGATTCACGGACGTTTCTGAATTTATGCGGCATCAGCCTCTCATCATCACGGACGGCATTTAATCAACGTTCAAATACGTCTGGGTAAATAAGGCAGGCCGAATGTCAAAAAACGGGCGTGTGTTTCAAAATTCAATTGCATAAAAACTCTTTGGTTTCAGCTTAAGGCCTTCAGATAGTGAGCAGAGTGGCCCAGTTTCGAACTTCTACGTATGTAAAGCTAACGTCGGTGTAAAAAAAAAATTTTGCAACTTGCTCCCAGTTAAAGGTCGTTGCTCTATTTATTAATACACATTGCCCAACTGTATTTCAGAGGTGGTGTTACTGAATCGGCGCTTTTATACAATTCGTCGAGTAGACAACATAAAAAAGAAGGTTACACACACCGTTAGACATTTCAATTTTCTTGGCTTTTACGAAGAACCGTAAGCGTTCTTTTTCCTTTCCGTTTTTCATCGTGCGCGGGTTTTTCTCTGCGTTATTAATTAAATAAGGTCCCCCGATCAATTAGTGAGGTTTGCTTTCTAAAAACCGCATTCTCCGCCGCGCCGTTCCAATGAAATCACTTGGTCTGTCGATCAAATGGTCGGTCGCAGTCGTGGGTGAAATGCTGGGACACAACTGCAGAGAAGAGAAAACGAGCTGTGAACTTTAATACTTTTTGCCGCGCTTAATAAACGATAAAGTTGGGAAATCGTTGATGCATTCCGCGCATTCTGACATTTTATTACTCCCGATAAAGAATCGTGATAGTTTCTCGACTTTTTTCAAAAGAACAAAGAAAGCGTTAACGTGAATGCATGAAGGAAATTACTTCGTAAACAAACTTCGAAAGATATTGCACTTTTACAGCGACACTACATTATTAACGCACCTAAGCTTATATCGTATTAGTTGTATCGGCCATATCGTCCTAGGCTGAAAAGACATAAACTCGTTCCAAAATAAACACCAAATATGATGTTACTTTTGCTTGGGTACGAGTGCTACTTAGGTTACGGCGCCGGCATTTCGTTTTTAGTGCCGGGCACGGTACGTGCGCGTTTGCTGTATACATTTGCATCCTGCCAGGTGCTTTTTGTCTGATTCATTCTATTATATATAATCATTTATTTTCACTTGTAACAATAGTATCTATATCTGCTGCATATAAATGAAAGTCTTATCAGAGTCAACACGATACGGAAATTGATTTTTTTTCCTTGCTTTCCCCAAGTTTACTCTTTATTTCCTAAATACTAGTTGGTTGTGACTCAGCTCAATAATTATACAATCCTACTTACTCACTTTCCAAAGCCTGGTACAGCATCGTACCAGTAAATAAATTTTATCATTGTAAATAATATTAACTTGCAATTTGTTCTTTTCGCAGTAAATTCTTTGGGGGGGAAGAACTGTTACGTAGCGAATTAATTTTTTTTTTTAAATATTACATCAACCAAAAGCTTAGCGCGTTTCTACAATCGTATCAGTTATTTACTCTCTCTCAACTATCAGCTCATTTTTGATAATTCGGTTTATCTGATCGGCGATAGCCGAAAACAACGCGGTTTCGTAACACCCTCACAAAAATCGATGTCGTCCTTCCTTGGCTTTCGTTAAACTTGAAATTTCCGAAATTCCACGGCGCGCGCTCGTTTTTAAACGCCGGAATTTTTTTACGTTAATGACCACAGAAGCGAAACAAGAAAGAACTATTTATATTAAATCGAAAGTTGGTTTCCGCATTGTGCTTGCTCACACTCCACGACTGAAAGGACTTTTCCTACCCTTTCTTGGAAAGTTGAATATGTACGAACAAAACCGGAATTTTAATATTATAACAAAATTGGCAGATGATGTTGGTCATGGACTCATGGAAGTCATAGAGCTAGAGCGTGTTTCACCTGATTGCCACCCTGTAATGTCTTAATGTCAAATGTAAGCAATAATAATAATAATAATAATAATAATAATAATTTATTCAAACTCAAAAATACAGTTCATGTCAGGTACACAGGGAAAACTGAAAGCTAAAAGTGCAAGATAAATTCATTGATTGTATAAAATGGATTATCTAACAGAAATCGTTTGATTGTGATTTTGAATTGTTTTAGTGTCATTTCAGTCCACAGTTTGGGTAGCTTGTTGTATAAGTAAATATGCCTATACTGAGCGTCCGTTGTATTAATTCTCCGGCGGGGGATATGAATCGAGTGCCCGGACCTTAGGGCGATGTCCACCATATCTCGCCTTTTCTGAAGATCATCCGCTTCTCCTCGCGCTCTTATGAGTTGACGATAGAGATAAGCAGAAACCATTGTCATTATTCCCAGCTTGCGGAATAAAGGTTTGCAGTGGGTTTGCCTGGAAGTGCCCTCGATTACACGGATGGCGTTCTTTTGGCTAACAAGTATGTTATCAGCGTGTGCAGATTCGCCCCAAATTTGAATTCCATAACACATACGGGAGTGAAATAAGGCGAAGTATGCCGTCCTGGCTGCTTCTTTGCTTATGACCTGTTTTATTCGGCGGATGGCGTACGTCGCCGAAGCAAGCTTGTTTAGCATTTCTTGTATATGGGTCCTCCAAGTCAATCGAGTGTCTAGAGTAATCCCTAGTAATTTAGCAGAGTCGGTACTGTTGTTGGTCAGGCTTCTTTTGGTTGTGAAGGAGATTTGTAATTTCTTTTCTTCATTTAATTGCAGCTTATTCGCACGAAACCATTCGCTGGCCAATTTGTTAGCTTCACTCATACTCACCAGCAGATCTTCGGTACTAGTATCTTTACAGCATATTGTAGCATCGTCAGCATACATGACAGTATGTGCTGTTAATTGTTTCGGGAGATCGTTAATGAAGATGATGAACAGGAGCGGTCCAATGAGGGAACCTTGTGCTATTCCATTGGAAACATCTTGTACCCTGCTAAGCTGACCATTGAAGTAAACAGCCTGTCTTCTGTTAGTAAAATAGGATGCAATTAATTTAAGAGCTGTACCTCTAATCCCGTAATGCTCCAGCTTCATGAGCAGTATTTCATGATGCATGCAGTCAAACGCCTTTGTTAAGTCGTATAGTATAGCTTCACACTCACAGCGATCTTCAAAAGCTTCCCAAACGTAGTTGAGCAAGGACAGTACGGCGGCTTCGGTATTTTTCCCTTCCGTAAAGCCAAATTGTGATTCATTTAGCATTTTATTCTTATTAAAGAATGCTCTTAGGCGGGTGTAGAATGCAGCTTCAAATACTTTGGAAGTTACTGGCAGTACGGATATGGGTCTGTAGTTGTTTGGCGAACAGCGATCTCCTTTCTTGAAAACAGGTGTGACTTTGGCGACCTTCATTCCATCAGGAACCGTACCTTCTTGAAAACAGGCATTAATTACATCAGCTAAAGGCTCGGATAAGAATTCCGAAGCATTCTTGAAGAGTGTTACACTTATTCCGTATATGTCAGTTGAGGGTTTTGGCTTTAATCTGCGTATAATTGACTTAATTTCTTGTCCAGTGACAGGTTGCAAGAAGCATGAGCGGCTGCAACCAGAGACCTTCTTTAAAAAAGACTCCGGTCCCTCACTACACGGTGGCATTTCTTTTAAAATGTTCTCGGCAATTCCACAGAAAAAATCATTCAACTCCCCTGCAGAGAGATTGTTTCCAATCTCTCTGAAACTGACAACGAGGTTTCTTGTTTTATGATGTCCCATAAAGTTTTTTGTTTACAATTGGAAAACTGAATTTTATGAAGATTATTTGCCTCCTTTCTTCTCTTGCATAGCCGAGGTAAAAATTTCTGTAGCTATCATGAATGGTCTTTAAATCATTTCCACCATATAGCTTGTAAGCATCCTCGATTAGGCCCAATGTAGACTTAACTTGTAACAGTTCTTCAGACGCAGCGTAGGGCTGGTGTCTTGTGGGTTGTCTTACGGAAATGATTGGGAGAGCAGTTTCTAGATATGCCGTTAGCGTTTGAAAAAAAGCTTCGTACTTGCTTGTTGCCATATCCGCCGCATATACGCCGTCCCATGATTCTTCTGAGAGCAAAGTAAGAAAAGTATCCAACTTTTCTTTGGTAATTACTCTTTTTCTGATACATTTATTATTTGATGTCGGAGTAACTACAAAATTAAAAAATAGTGCGCTGTGGTCAGACATACCTGCATCAACCACATAGCTGTTATGTTTTCTAACATTGGTGAATATGTTGTCGATACACGTTCTTGTGTTGACTGTTGAACGGGTATATACTTTCTACTACTGATTGTGAGATAAATCGAAGAATTCGTGGATGTTGAATATGCATGAACAAAACCGGAATTAAATTATAACAAAATTCACAGATGATGTTGGTCATGGAAGTCATAAAGTTACAGCGTGTTTCACTTGATTGCCACCCTGTCAAATGTAAGCAAAACTTTCTACCACTGAAATAAATCGAAGAATTCGTGGTTGTAGACTGTAGACGAAACCATCATCACCTTCGTTCAGAGTACACCTACAGAGAGGCATGTTTCACTTGATTAAATGGATGAAAGTTGCGCTTAATGGCTCAAACGTTAGACGCGTTACGTAATCTTAATTGCCCTCGTAATTGCATAAAACTAATTATCAACTTTTAAGAACGACGACGTAATTACCCGGCACGGTTGAAATTCCTCTGCGAGAAATGGCCTAGCACAACACCTACATGCTTCAGTTAGTGGTCACGACATTTATCTTCAAGACTTTCTTTCTTGATTCTCTGTTAAAAACAAGCAAGTTAAAAATCCAGTCGGAGGAATTGAAGATTTCACATTTTCGAATTTAAATACGATCGTGTGCACGTAAATTTATCAACGAAGCAAAAGATCTTGGATCTCTCTCTCCATCTCTCTCGAAAAGGAAGAGTAATTTTTTATTCTTCGCGCCGAAGGTTACTTGGTGTAGCTGCCGAGCAAGATCCGAAACAAACAAGGCCATCCATGTGTGTTTCTTGGTATTAGTAAGTCTTTAAAAATAAGCGATTTTCTACGTACAGATAAACGAATGTCACGAGTACTAGGCAAACATTAATTCTCAGGTAGATTACACAGTCGTCAAATTAAAAGCCAAATCTTAACTTATTTAACCGACAGGTAGATTACACAGGGTGTTGACGCAGAGTTGATATTGTTAAAGTCGTATTCACCCAATCCTTGAACTATTTGCAATCCCACGACCTACTAGATCCCGCCTATTTAAAGCAAATTTTGCCCGTTTTGGCGCTTAGTTACCCTAATTGAAGTTTATTTGGCACTTGCATTGCCATCTTAATACTAGTCCAGGCCTTTAGGCAGCAAATGTTTTCAGCTGTGACGTCACGGTAAAGGGGTAACTGTCAAGCACATAAATTTATTTCACTTAAAAATTTCAAGCTTATTTAATAAAAATGTAAGTTTTCTTTAATTTATATTACTTTTCTTAACACTACGCGTCTGTGGTTTACACATATCCTTGCGTTAATGTTAAGAAAATGTGTTTATATGAGTTTTAAAAATATGGTTAAGCGTTAAAAATTTCCGAGGAAAATCATTACAGATCTGTGTGATACTTTCCATCGGGCAAAAAACGCTTTATTGAAGCAATGATTCTGCTTTGTATTGGTATTAATTTGTCCAAATATAAACTCTTCTCATTATTTTCACGGAACCATTCCGTCATCTTAATGCTTGGCTCCAACTACTTAAACCAACGAGCTTTACGTTGTTTTGCTGATTTTCGCTTTAAAACGCTTTAACAATAAGTTTAGTGATGTTTTATAATATAATTTGAACAATATGAGACCGTATAAGACTTTAAAATTCAAATACCTGTCAATTCTGGTAGTGATTTTGAATTCGGTTAATTATTAATCTTCTACGACTTCGTTCTGTGGCAAAAACTATTAAATAGACTTACCCCATTCTTTACGGAACAATTTTATTTACTTTTTCTTTACAAACACTGATAAAAATGATAAAATAACGCATTTTGAGAAACGTCAAAACCCCTTTATCGTGACGTCACAATTTCTGCCTATAGGCCTAGACTAAATGTCAAGATGGCAATGGCACTTGATATGCAAATGTCAATTTATTTGCGTAGTATTTTGCGATTTAATCGAAACAAACTTGTAACCATTGGAAAATGATTTTTATTGAAAAGCGTTATTGAGCAAACAATTACAACTTTAAAACTTTTCATGGGCCAGGTTTAGATAAAGAGAAAGTGTGATATGAAAATTATCGGTTCGTGTTTTGAGCGATGTTTGTCAAACAAGGTCTTACTAATTTTTGAAGAATTAAAAGTTCCCCTTTGAGGTCGCCGCAAACAAAGAAGTCTGAAGACTCGATTGGAGTTAGGAATAGCAAGGCTTGTTTGCTAAAAGCGATAACTTTTAGGTAATTGTAGTTGTTGAACTGTCAAAATAAAAAAAACAAAATTTGAAGCTGTTTTCTGCATAAATTAAGATTCAAAGGAAATTAAATGATCCAGTTCTAGTAGAATCAGACCACATTGTAACATTGCATTTTTGTTCATTTTTGCTGGTCTTAGCTATTTACTAGTAGTATTATTAAGTCAAAAAGAAAAGGCGAAGGTAATCTACAAAATTTTATTCGTGACGAACACGACCGCGGTTTCGTCCAAATTAGGACATTATCAAGTGTAAAAGGAGTACAAATTGAAAGCCTAAAGTTAAGAACGTGCAGAAGCCATCTTAACGTGACAGTGGACGAAACTGCGGTCGTGTTTGTCGTGAATAAAATCTTGTAGATTGGCTTCGCCTTTTCTTTTCGACTTAACAATTTAATCTACAACAGCATGGAGTTCCTTACTAATCACTAGTAATATTATTAATAAAAATTAAATAACCAAAATGTCAAAAAATTAAATTAGACAAAATTCAAATGACACAAACAAGGAGAGCATAAATAGCGAAAGAGAAAAATTGCTAGAAAACTATAACTAAGCAACAAAATACAATTTTACTCGCTATATACGCAAAACTGTCAACTTGACATTGACATTTAATAGAAAATGACGTTTCGGATATGTATCCGTTATCGATTTTTTGGGGTAAGTGGCGCCAGCGGAGAATCACTTGAATTCGGTTAAGAGACGCTGTCTCGTAAAATCTAGTAGGTCGTATGTAATTCAAAGTTTCGGTAGCTAATTGTCTACTAGCCGTCTTCAGGGTGTTTTACTTCGCCAATTTATTTATAGTTTCGGAAAATGTCTCTTTTTTCGATTTTTTTAAATCGCTCCCTGTGGGATTTGAACCAAAGACCTGTGGTTTATCAGACAAGGCACTTTAACCACTAAGCTATTGAAGGGGCAAGTTTCTATAATTGGTATCTTCTATATAAGCTAGCTTTTCCTGATTCCTCTAATGTTGGATTAAGCAACTTTTAGATTTCTTTCTAACGGTTAGTGTGTAAACTATTTTTTCTTTAATTTTTCACTTATTGTTAGTCATTGTGGTGGAATTAAGACTTGTACATACTGTGGTGGAGCTTGGAGGTTCGATCACGAGGCTTATTTTAAGGTTAACGAATAAAATTTGCGGTATGTCAGAAAAGAAAAATCTGGCTACCACACTATAGATGATGTGCTGAAGAAATACGCCGGGCAATTGGACGAAAAAAATTCCAAAAAGCAAAGACTGTAATACAAAGAAGAAAGCCGAGCGAGTGTAAAATGGAAGATTTGAAGTGAGTGCAACGCCATCTCTAATTCGCAGTGGAAATGATTGAAAATCATTGGAAAAAAACGTTTATAAAAGAAAGTTGGTGGTGTTTCTTTGTAGAAGAAGCTTTTTTTTACAACATACATAGCCATTAATCTGTCAATGTATCAACATTACGAATATGTAATATTTGATAAATTAATTTAAAAGTAATGAAGTCATAAACTTTTAAGGACATGGAACACAAGGGCGCCCTAAGAAAGGTGAACGTTTACCGTTCTTACCAGGACGCCCTTATATCTCCAAACGTTTTGAAAAGCTTCATGCAAAGGGTCCTTAGCGCCATTTCGGGCAAAAACAAGATGACTGTGGATTTTAAGTTTTGTGCGTTGGTTTCAATTTTATGCAAAAATGGAACCTATCCAGACATTCTTCGGGCTAGAGAATGGCGTGTTAATTTTCGTTTCATGTGAGAAGGGGCCTCATTTCAAGACTAAGGTCCTTTTCTTCATGATCTCTTACCAAATGGGGTCTCGCTCTACTCCCGTTGTTGGATCTCGTTGACAGAAGAAAACTGCAGGCGACGTTTAAAAATATTTTTAAAAAATATATTAAAAGGCCTCCTCGTAGTTGGCCGTGAATTGTTAGTTGTGAACCAGCCTTGTTTGAAACTTAATAAATTGACGTATACTTTTCTTATTATTATTAGTCCTGTATAGAGTTCTGCCACTTGCCATCAATTTGACGGCAATTTCGAAAACAAAATTCGATCATAAAAGTTTTCTGCTCTTGCAAGAGAACCATTTCAGAACGTTTTATTAATTTAAAAGTGGGGTTATGCTATTTCATACGCCAGGTAGATTGAGGCTGGGTCACAAGTAACAATTCATGGCCAACTACGAGGAGAAATTTAAAAAAGGCACGTTATACAAGTAATTAAACTATGTGCAACGCCATCTTTGAATGGCCTCCTATATTAACTTGTGCGAGCTGCGGGGAAATATAAAATAATTTGTACAGGGCGATTGGTGGAAAACAAATTAACACAGGCGGCCGTTCAAAGATGGCGCTGTACATATTATGCTCATGCACATTGCTTCGAGGACAATTCGCAAGTTTCCTTTTTTTTAAATATTGAATGTCTCTGCTTTTTGCTGTTTTGTCAACTTTTTCTGGTTGATTTTAATTTGTTTCCGCCACAAATTACGTTGTATTCATTGATAAACGATGACTTAATTTGGGAGACTTCTCCATCGAAAAAACAAAATCTGTAGATGGGGCTTTAAATTAAAAAAAAAAATCTAGAAGTAAATTAATGCAGAGGGCTGTTCAGAGATGGCGCTAAATGTTTTTTTTTTACTTCTACACGTCGACTTGTCTTTTTACAGGTTCCATTTTTTTCGATATTTGGACGACGTCATCTACTTTCTATAGTTTGGCTGTTACCGGCCGATTTTCATTTATTTCCGCCACAAATTACGTTGACATATTTGAATCGCTTTATGCAGAAAGGACGTAAGTCATAAATTCTTGCGAACGACAGTATTATGTGAACGACAGTTTTTTGCAAAAATATGTCCTTTCTGCAGAAAACGCATAAAATCTTTAGTGAATATTAATACACCTGTAAACGAAACTAATGCTCTTTCTGCATAAAAAAAGGTGTAGTTTGATATATAAATACGATTTTCTGCGAAAACGCAATTTCAGCTAAAAGTGACTTAAGTCCTTTCTGCATAAAGCGATTCATTTATTTACAAACGATAATTTAGTTTAGGAGACATCATCACCGAAACAGAACGAAACATAATGCGTAGAAGGGGCCTCAAATTCTATGAGTAATACGATTGGTTGTTCAGAGATGGCGCTGTATGTTTTTTTTTTACTTCTCCACGACGATTTGCCCCTTTGTCTTCTTACAGGTTATGACGTGTCTTTTTTTTAAATTTCTCCTCGTAGATGGCCGCGAATTGTTAGTTGTGAACCAGCCTCACTCGACCTGACGTATGAAATAGCATAACCCCATTTTTTAACTAATAAAACTTTCCGAAATGGTTCTCTCGCAAGAGCATCAAACCTTTATGATCGAATCTTGTTTTCGAAATGGCCGTCAAATTGAAGGCGAGTAGCAGAACTCTATTCAGGACTAATATTAATTATAAGAAAGGTGAGGTTATGATATACGTCAATTTATTATGTTTCAAGTAAGGCTGGTTCACAACTAACAATTCACGGTCGTCTGCTTTCTATTGTTTTGCAAACTTTTTCCGGACGATTTTTATTTGTTTCCGCACACAAATTACATTGCATTCATTTATAAATGATGATTTAGTTTAGTAGTCATCGATGGACATAGATGGTCCTTTAATCTAAAATCCAAAAATTTCTACACTAGGCTTCAGAGATGGCGCTGAATGTTTTCTTTGTACTTCTCTATGTCGACGTGTCTCTTTGTCTTCTTACAGGTTTAGTTTAATTTCAGAAACATAAGCGTGTAGCATCGAGACAGAACATGTACATAGATGGAGCTTTAATCCAAAATCCAAAAAATTCTACGCAGTACTTCAGAGATGGCGATGAATGTTTTTTTTTCTAACTTCTTTGTCTTTTTAAATCTTTTGTTAACGTTTTCCTCGGACGATCGTCGTTAGACAATAAACAAAAGAGACCTGACGATCAACTGGAAATGGAAACAGAAAAGGAATTCTATTTTGAAAGTGAAATATTTAAAGACAGAAATTTTAAAATTACAAGAAACTAAGGAATGTGTGAAACAAAGCAAGAAAGTATCGAACGAGCTTAAACAACACCAAGAAGACTATGAAGTCTCCTTGCTTGAGTCTTCATAAGTAGAAAAGGAAGAAGTTTCTCAGCTACAAAAAGAAACAAGAAAAGAAACACGTATTCCGATGTTGATTGATGTAAATGGCGATGAGTGTGATGAAGAAGAGCCAACATTGAGTGTCACCGATCTGAAACACATTTAGAAGATTCAGTTCAGAAATTTAAGGAAAGAAACAAATACAAATCAATTTAATGAGAAACCCAAGCAACAGCAGACTATGAGTCTTTATAAGAAGAAAAGGGAGAAGACTATGAGTTCTTAGAAGAAGAAGAAGAGGGAGAAGACTATGAGTCTTTAGAAGAAGGAAAGAGAGAAGAAGTTCCTCAACTGCAAAGAGAGACAAAATAGAAAAACACGCATTCCGATGTTGATGATGTTAATGGCGACGAGTGTGACGAAAAGAAGAGTCAACTTTGGACGTCAGCGATCTTGAATCTCGGACACCTTTGGATGATTCAGTTTGAAATCAATTCACTTGAGTATAATCTTTGAATTTGAGTCGAATTTATGAAACATTCGAACTAAAATCCCCTGGATATTTTAATCAGATATTGTCAATGGGACCAGATAACGACTATAATCTTGGCAAATCAACGTGTGAGAGGATGTTATTGATATAAATTTTGCAAACACCCAAGTGTAGGAAGACTCACGTCAAAAGCAGCCACTCACAATCTCAGTCATCCGTCGCCAGCACTATTCAAAATATTATCAAGGTATACACGTTAATTAATAAATGACACAAAATCTAATCGAGTTTTATCAGACGAATTCGTTTTTTCTTCGAATTCCGTTTCGAGTAGGGGTTTATTTAATAATGAGAACATTTTGAAAAGTTTCGGCGAAAGGAACACGAGGCCCCTGACTATGTGTATGTAGGCACCATACAAGAGAGAGAGTAGTAACGAGAGGAGATAGGTTTTCAAGTCAAGTCTACAGACGGAGAGCCATTCACCGCAAGACCAAGCATCTGACCTCATTCTTGCGAATAGAAATGCATTTTTACCGCTGCTTAACCTTTCTCCGGTTGGCAGATCCGCGAACCTTCATGGGAACACCACATTCCGATCTGATGCGAGTTATTTACTCAAACGCGAAACGCTCTGCCGAAATTACTTTCCTCGTTAAGCTTTTACGAATACGAAACTCCGCCGGTTATAAATAGACCGTGGACGTTGGGATTTCAGAACCGACTGTTATTGATTTGTGGAATTTATGCCGTAAGAAATTTATTATCGAATAAATTATTAGAGACGATTTCCCCGAGGTCATCTCAAATCAATCTAAAAAATTTCAGAAACCATTTCTTTTGATATACCTTACTTATTGGACACCCCATTTAGCAAAGTATAATTTCTTAAATAGAATGAAATTCGAATTAGATTTAGTGAAAGCAAATTTAAAAGGTGACTCTTCCGAAAGTTCCCGTCGGAAATTAAGAGCAAATTAATATGCAGACGGCGTGATATTAATTTACAAGTTAAATAACACACAGTAACCAAAATGTCACTGGGTCACATACCCAGCCGCTTTTCGGTCCACATCGTAATCACTCACACACACTACGTAACGTGGAATCGTCGTAAAAATCGTAGCTCTTATCTAAAGCGTTTGATAACCCAACTGCCATTACATGCTTGATACATAAGTGTTGTTGCACAGGTTGCTTAATAAATACATAAATACGAAATAAAAAGTCGAGTTCGAAACGAAATACGAGATGTAATATTTCAAATGCAAGGCAATCGTTAAACAACGAGGCCGCGCTTATCACTATCAGCTATGTAGGGCTATGCTCTACATGTGTATTAGTTAAATATTTGCTTTTTTTTTATTTAACTTTGAACTCTACTTTTTTTTAATTTCAATCTAATGAACCGCTTTGTGCATTGTAATGGCACAAGTGAACTGTTCAATGAATATCATTACAATGTTACTTCCTGCATTTGTTTATTTACATATTAAGTGATATTAATTATGTTTACTCTTCGTATTTCTAAGTTCACGCTTGTGTACTCTCAAATTAAAATACTTTTTGCCTTTTTTTTGCTACTTCAAGACGTTTGATTACTTCATTAAAAGCGTTTAAGTTAGAAGAGTTTAGAAAAAATTATGACCGCCTACTTTTGGAACACACTGTACAGGCATGGTAACATTAAACTGCCAAGAAGAAATAAAATAGTACTTGGAACTTACAACAGATTTATGAATAACATTAAATGAGGGGTTTTCCCATAATTTGGATAACATTCGAGACCTGTTTGAACTTTAAGGGAAATCCCCCCAATTTATATCGTATCAAAATGAAGGAATTTTATTGCTTACGTTCCTAAAGGAATTGAAGACGTTCTTCTGAACATTTTCGATGTTGGTGCTTTCTTTTCTTTTTTAAATTTTTTCTATTTTCCAAATTACTTCTCTGTACATTCCTCATCGTAGACTTCTGACACTGTATCTTCTTTATTTTTATTTTTTTAAACTACGTTCTCTTTGGCCACATCATCGCCAAATTCATTGTTTACTTTTTTTATTATATTTATTCATGAGTCATATAGTTAGTCTCGTTTTCCTCTGTTGTCGTTTTTCTTTTACACGATTCGAGTTTTGTCCTCTTGCTTTAGTCTTCCGTCTTTAAAATCCGCTTTACTATCTATGTGGTCGTATCCTTTCTGACCTCATCGTTTTCACAATGTTCTCTTTCCCTAACGTATCATCTTTATCCGTAAGTCACACAGTCTATTTTTCCTCTATTGCCATTGGTCTTCTTTTCTCTTGCCTTAATCTTTCCTCTTTATAATCTTCTTTATCGCTGCATCCTCTTGATGATCGTATCCTTTCTGACCTCATCGTTTTCACAATGTTCTCTTTCCTAACACATTGCTATTGTATCATCTTTATTTGTAAGCCAAACAGTCTATTTTTCCTCTATTGCCATTGGTCTTTTCTTCTCTTGCTTTAATCTTTCCTCTTTATAATCTTCTTTATCGCTGCATCCTCTTGGTTACTACCTATGTGATCGTATCCTTTCTGACTTCATCGTTTTTACAATGTTCTCTTTCTCTAACACGTCGTCAAATTCGTTGGTGTTCTGTAATTTCCCTCGTTCGCTCGTTCATTTTTTTCTTACCGTCTGTATTCCTGAGTCACATGGTTTCTTTTTCCTCTGCTGCCGTCGTCCTTTACGCGCTTGGAGTTTCGAAGTTGCTTTTGTCTCTTTGCTTTAGTCTTCCTTTTTGATAATCTTCTTTCTGACTATCATTTTTGCAATGTTCTCCGTTTCGAAATCTATAAAAATACCAACGAAAAATAAACAATATGAAAGAAAACTGAAGATCGATAATGAATGGAAGCCAAAAGTAGATGGCGCTCGGGTGCTTCTGAAACAAAGCGAAGAAAGAGTCTCAAACTGAAGTTGCTAGGAAAAAGTAAGACAATTTTCTCTAAGAAATGTCGACGAGATATAAACAAGAGAACGAACAAAATTGAAAATGAAAGAAAAGAAGATCGAAAATAAACACATCACCGGATCCATTGGTCTTCTATACTGTTCCTCGTTTACTTTCTTTTGTTTACCGTCTTTGTTCATGAGCCACATGGTTTCTTTTGCCTCTGTTGTCGGCTTTTCATGCGCATTAAGTCTTGAAGTTGTTTTTGTCTTCTTGCTTTTCCTGCTCTCCAAAATAAGTAACTATAATAAATGGGACTTACATCAATCCAAATATAAGCAATCATATTTGGGGGGAGGGGTCCGCGCGAAACAATCAAAATTAGTTTCCACTTTGAGGTAGTGTTGGGATATTGCTTCGTTCAGATCGTTGCTGACCTCGTAACTCCAATTTGGCTTTTAAGAAGAAGTCCTTAATGACTTCTCGACTGGTAATTTCAAAGGCCAAGGAAGCTTTGGTTTGTTTCACAATTCTGAGGCTTTTGGAAACTCTTGGATGCTTTTCGTTTGGATGCGATCGAAAACTTTTCTAGCGCCCTCGGGTATTCCTCGAAAATCCTGAAAGTAACTTCCTTCCACTGCATGTTTCCCCATGGACCTGTCAAAATTTGGGGCGCCAAGAGTCCATTGGAAATCCATGTGCACGTACACCTATAAAAGTCCAACATTTTAACGTGCCAATAGACACTGTACATGTACAAATGGTGTTACTGGTCTGCACGAATTTGATTATTTCTCTGCTTTACCAGACCACACCAAGGGCTTTGTTTGTATTCCAAGTATTCTTTCTTCGTTCAGAATTCGACAGTTCTGACAAAAGTAGTTCCTTAGATGTCGACTCCATATCCAGATTGGGAATGACATGCATGTCGAGAAGACACCATCTTATCTAAACTACATAGAATCATGAAGTTTCCGGGCTTGTTTGTTGATGTTGAATTCTTTAAGATCATCCGATGAAGAATTAAATTTGCTTCATCATCATCACACATATTTTAAAACTAGGGATAATTCGCACCCATTCGTGACAATATAATGAACTTGTTGGTTTCCAGCTGTTTACATATCATTAATTTCTTTAATTTGACAGTTTCCTAAGCACGAGTAGTCTCTTCCTTTCCCCATTAATGTAAGACCTCCTTCTTCCTCAATTATCGTCGCAGATCGCACGCAACCTTCCTGTTCTCGTTTGCATGCATAAACACGCGACAATCGATTATGCATCGACCAGTTTACGTGCATAAAAATTCACACTTATTTTGAATAACTATTCCTCCTCCTGTCGAGCGCCAATCATATCTAAAGGAAGTGATTGCGAACGACTTGGCAACACACTATTTACTCGCGATTCCAATTTTGATAGGCGACGAATCTTAAGCGTTTTGGCGACTTTTTTATCGTCGCACATATAAGCGAGTCCGTGACCTTTCAAGATTAAAATTTGCATTCGACGTGCAATTAATTACATTCAACATTCGAAATTGAACAATATTAATCAATTAAAAAAAGAGGATTTTCTTTATTGGAGGTGCAACAATAAGCCACGGTTATTAATAAACAAAAACGACTCAATTACATCGATGGATGGTGGGAGATGTTAGCGTTGGTTTTTTTTTTTTTAGTAGGATACTTGGACGTCTCGGATTGGTCGTTCGGTTTTAAAGCGTGGAATGCTTATTGCATTATGCTGCTGCTGCTGCTGGCCTGCTGCTCTCGGAGTTGTTTTATTGAAATTCGCTTTTCTGTTTGCTTCAACCAGTTTTCGCTTCGGCCAAATCGATTAGCGGACGCTTATGGTTAAACAATAATTAACGATGTGTTAAAGGACGGAGCCACTTGCCAGCCACATGGTTCCATCAGTTTAGATACAATCGGACAGATTCTATTTTGCATCGCACCCTTAGAATTTTTAGATTATCGTAAAGTTCAAACTAGGACACCTGTACACTGCGAGCATTCCGTTACGTTACGATTCACAAGTGGTCATTAACAAGGACGTGATTTACATATGCATCCGCCCCTGTAGGTAGATTCAACGCACCTATTTACAGTTTCCTGAAAAAAAAGCCACGTTGTTTTATACTTTGCAAGAGTACGTCCCTGCATAAGTAAAACTAAATGTTTTGCATAATTTTACATAAACATATTAAAAAAAAAAATGGAAAATGTCGAAACGTCCGCGGCGTTAAGTAACTAACTGGCTGACATTTCCGCAGAAAAGGCAAAAACTTTAAAAAACAAAACAATCGACGACGAAGCAGACAAAGCGTGAAGAGGAATGTTTAGAATGTGCAATTCACACCTGAACCGATGTTGAAACGATAAACTGCAAGCAATCGCAAACTTATTTGAAATGTTTTCTTGCCACTAGGTCCTCCTCGAAGATGTCGCAACATTCCGGAGGCAGGATATCCTCTTATCTCATGTTATACTTCCACTTCCGGAACGTTTCGATTAGAACTTTCTAAGTGCCGTGCTCTCGATACCCGAAATGATACCTAAAAGCACGAAGCGGGCTTCAACAAATTGCACAATTTGCACTTTACTTCGTTTCGTTCAGAAGTAATAACGTACTTGAAGTGCGATTTATTATGCAAGCGATAAGGCAGGCATGTTAGGTTTATTGTCGCTGGTTTATTTGCAATTAAATACGATAAGTAGAGTTAATGCAATTAAGGTGTGTGGCAGAGGGACACGAAATTATCTTGAGGAGAAAAAAAAAACATCGATGGTTGCATGTGTTAGTTGAGAAAAGAAACCATTATTGATACTGACACGACGAGGATCAACAGAGTCGCGAAGAGAACCGACAGAGAAAAGACATCGTGCAGGCAACCGATGACCAAGAGGAAACAATGAAAATTATTACATCCCTTATGAAAGAATCCATTCAATTGGAAAGGTCTTTGAGGTGTAGAAATGATGGAGGACGAGGTGATTGAGATGAATAGGGCAAAGAATCCCTGTAGGAGGACGAAAGAGAAAAGGAACGTCAATCAACCGAAGGCCAGGAGGAGACGATGAAAATTGTAACATCCCGTATAAAAGAATTTTTCGTGACGATTCCATTCAATTCGAAAGGTCTCTGTGTGTGGAAGCGGCAGAGGACGAGCTGCTCGAAATGAATAGGGCGGTGAATCCCTATAGAAAGAGACAAGGTAGGTCAGGAGGAACCAATGAAAGTTGGTATTGGCCCTTGTATACAAATTTTTCGTGACAATTCCACCCAATTCGAAAGGTTGCTGTGGTGTGGAAGTGATGATCGAGACGAATTCCTGTAGGAAAACGAAAGAGAAAAAGAAGATGAATCGAAAGCCAGGAAGAACATTGTTAGATTCCTTATAAAAGAATTTTTCGTGACAGTTCCATCCAAGCCCAAAGCCTGGATCAATCAAAAAGATACTAGAAATCTTCAGCAAGCCATCTTGGTGGATAGAAATTTGACTTAGGAATAAGGACGCTTATGTTCTTCTGTGTATCCACAAGCGCCCCCAAGTAGCCTTTTCTAGCTAATTGTGTCTGCTCTAAATTCCACGTCACACTCAATCATGAACCAGACGATACAAGTCACTTATTGGATGTGCCAGAAAGATCTTTTGTTTTGTCTTCTTTTAACCATCGCCTAAGTTGTGTATAACTGAGGTCTTTGTTTCGAGATGGTTCTTTGTCGAACGAAATAATTCCATACATAGATTACCTCAAAATCTGATAATACATGCTTCATTATGGACTAGACTTAATAATCACAGATCACTAAAGATCTTCAGCAAGCCATCCTGGACCCAAAAGCACTGTGTCTGCTCTAAATTCCACGTCATTCCATGGTGTCATGAACCAGACGATACAAGTCACTTACTGGATGTACCAGACAGATCTTTTGTTTTTGTTTTTTTTTGTCTTCTTTTAACCAGCGCCTGGGATGTGTATAACTGAGGTGGTTCTTTGTCGAACGAAATAATTCCATAGGTAGGTTAGGACAAAATCTGATAATAGGTACATACTTCATTATGGACTGGACTTTCCAAATCCATTCTGGAACAATAATGGGTTCACTAATGCAAGTATCCTCGGACCCAAAGACAGCTTCACTATGTTTTTTCCTTGCCAGGACACTGAGTCGCACCAGCTTAGACAATATTAAACAAAATCAGACTCGGAAGAGCCTTCAATGCCATCCGGAGGTTTATTAAAATAACGATCGCGATTTGGTGTCTTACTTAATCTTTGCAAGCCACTTCCGGGAATTTTTAATTTGATAAAGAAGAGCGTTGACACGTTCGTAGAAAAAATAGATTCAAGTTAAGAAGAAAATCATTAATACATTCACGAACTGTCAGATCAGCCTAACGCCGCGTTAAGCTACGGTTTGTTAGGACAGTGCGCGGCGCAAAACTTACAGTAAGTCGAGCGCGACATGCGTGCCTGAAACCTAGGGCTTTCATTTAAATAAAAGTGGATTGTTAGAGCACGTTCAGTTGAGCGGAAACGTTCTGCTCAACTCACGCGCTGTGAGTTTGCGTCGAAACCTGAGTGCAACAGATTTCGACGCAAACGTTGGGCTCGACTCACGACAGATTGTCATTTATCTATACTCTTCATATGCAAATGCGTTCTGCTTAGCGTGTCTACTTTACGTTTGCGACATTTTCTAATAAAACATGCTGGCGCAAAACTCAAATGTACTCTGCTTGGCGCGTCTGCTTTACGTTTGCGTCGTGCGCCGCGCACTGTCCTAACAAACCGTAGCTTTAGCTTAAGCTACGGTTTGTTAGGACAGTGCGCGGCGCAAAACTTACAGTAAGTCGAGCGCGACATACGTGCGCTGAAACCTAGGGCTTTCATTTAAATAAAGGTGGATTGTTAGAGCACGTTCAGTTGACCGCAAATGTTCTGCTCAACTCACGCGCTGTGAGTTTGCGTCGCAAACGTCGAGCTGGACTCACGACAGATTGTCATTTATCTATACTCTTCAAATGCAAATGCGTTCTGCTTAGCGTGTCTACTTTACGTTTGCGACATTTTCTAACAAAACATGCTGGCGCAAAACTCAAATGTCTCTGCTTGGCGCGTCTGCTTTACGTTTGCGTCGTGCGCCGCGCACTGACCTAACAAACCGTAGCTTTAGCAACAGACATACTTTTTCTTTGCACCGCCGACTCTAATCTAATTTTGCCGTTGGGCCGCAGTACGTCAATTTTTTTCCACATCAAAATTAAGTTGGCCTATTTTAAGCGGTTTTCGAAGTTTTCTTAAAAACTCGAATGCAGCAGCCAAAACAGATCACGCCCCCAATTAGATACATCTCAGTAAAATTTTCCGGAATCACCCTGTATAGTGAAATATAACGAGTGTTATTATTGATAAGTCGAAAACTTTGATGAGTTGAATTGGTTTAAGATAAAGCAACTGTCTTTTTCGTGCGTGAATTTACAAGAATATTTGTTTTACTTTTCCAATAATTACTTTGAAGCCAATCAAGGCAGCGTTGTCCTAGAAACACATTATGAAGAGCTTAACGTCGCTTTTTAACTTTTTATTTTCAATTTAAATTTTCTTTTTTATTTAATTTTCTTTCCATATAATTTGTTCTTTTGTCCTCCAATTACTTTATACTATTGGGTACAAGGGTATGTACAACGTCAATTATGTAGACATTGCACAGCAATACATAATTGATTTAATTATAATTTCTTCTTCTCTAAAGAAATTACTTTTTTTGCTTCGTATAATCTCCCCGACTTCTATTCGATTTACTTATTTTTGTATTAATTGTGTCGTTTTTTTAAAGCGTATTTTAAATTGCCACAAAATCAAATCAAAACTGTTTACTTCGTCACAGTAGATTTTTTCTAATATAAAAAAAGATAAAATAATTCAATTCTTTTCAGTCCTTAATAAATGCTCTTATCTTTACTGTAATATTAATAGTGTACAGTCGCCAGCACAGTAAACGGAACACTTTTTTATAGCATCAAGCTTTTAACGCCATTACTAAAGATTGTACCATCGCCGGCACTAAAAACGAAACTAAAAACTACAGACTCGTTCAAACATGAACCTTAGACATGCTATTTATGGCTATGGCCATCTTACAGCTTATGTTAATATGTTAATATCATAATAATATCGAAACGTACGACCATAGTACTACATTGTGGGCATTTTAGCTTCTAGACATGGCCCGTTTTCTATGCCGGCGACTGTACATAAATATTTCAAAACTTATTTTTTCTAAAACCTATTTTTAAAAATTCCATTAAATTAAATAAACATTATTATATCTACGTGCACGTTGTTGCCATCACTAACGTAAATAATTTTGATAAGGAGGTTTTTTTTTTTTTAATGTACTCGTCCATTGTTCGCGTGCCAAAAATAGAAAAAACTTGCGTGTTATTTTTATGACAAACCTCCCCGAGTTTTTGTTACAAATATTTGAAAAGTGTTTACAGGACGTGCGATGGCCCTGATTTTTGTTTGGATTGGTGTTACGTAAACACGTAACGTTTCGACTCCGTCATGTCACTTTTTCGTTCGTAAATGAACCAATCAAATCGTTTCTGCACGAAATCTCGTGAAATTCTAATTGCCCCCAGCTATTAGCTCTGTTCCAACCACGCTTTCTGACCGTTTAAGAAACCGTCACAATCAGTTGCCCACCGAAATAATGATCGATGTTGACAACTTTGTCGAGTTTAAAACTTTGATGAGTGTATGCTTGTGACGGTTTCGAAACGGTCACAAAGCGTGGTTGGAACAGACCTATTATCTGATAATGGCTTGTTTTTCTGTGAATTAGTCCAAATGATACCTGGTCTCTTTGTTTATTTTTTGTTGGACGTGCGTCAAACTACTGGTCTCTAAACGTATGAAGAAAAATTCTGTGACGTCGTCAAAATGTATTGTTTGGAAGCTTTTTTTTTTAATTGATTGACGTATGGCACGTTTATTATTAGATACTGAAGAAAGTGACATAAAAAAAAACTTTCTCTTTCTACGCCCCCAAGTAAACCAAAGCCAAACGTCAAACGTACGTAAGGGAAATCCAAATGTTTCATTAATCTAATTTTTTTTATTGATTCAATTCAAGTAGTCAACAGAATTTTTTTTATTTACTGTATATTTTCCAAAATTTTGAATATGTACATACATACTTTGAAAACCATTTAGTTAGAATCGAATAGGTTTCGATTTTGATGCGTTCGCGGAGAAAAAATACGAAAGCTCTTCTTGGCGAGGCTATGATGTGTAATCGTAAAACTATTTTTAGCCGCACATGTAGCCAGCGATTTACTAACTTACTCATTGTTCAGAAATTCTATTATTTGCAGGCCCCGAGTTTCTTTCTCGGTCGAGTTTCTCTTGCAATCCATGAAATGCAACGGCCATTATTCATTTCGAATTTCTCCGACCGCCGGCGCTAATTAACTAACGTCTTATAATTTACACTGCTTTCCATTATTCTATTCAACGACACGACGTGGTCTTTGTTTGTTAAACGGCGTTTATTAAATATAAATACCGAATGCCACATTGTAGACGATAGAAAAGAACGGCGATTCTATTGTGATTCTATTTGTGCCTCCCTCATGTCCCTTACTTTAATAAATCATTTTCTCACACTAGTTCCAATCGAATTATTTTATCATTAGAATATCACTTATGTTTCCTATTATTATATAATTAATAATCATAGAAAATTTTTTTTTAATTAGGTATACAGGCTCTCCCGAAATAAAATGCAACGGGTTCTTCAAATGACTTACTCCGCTTTAGTTCTTCCTCACGCCTCTTTGAAAGCCTCAAAACTAATCCCAATTAAATCATGTGGTCACTTCACAATTTTACGATAGCCTTTCACTACAGGACACCCTGTATTATTATTTTTTAATTAAAAGTTGCAAACTAAATGCAATTTAATATGTGGTTTTAACGCTTCTACAAGCTTGTTAAAACCTTCCTTTATATTCATAACTGCGTGAGAGAAAGAAAAAAACGCTGAAGTGAATTTACGAGGTCGAAACGTTCTGGAACAATATACAATTACCATTTTAATTATTTAACGCGTTTCATGTGAAGGTAACCGCTACCTTAAGCGCATTTTCAATAAAATGCGAAAATTTCCGGGGAATTTAAAACCAGTACTTGGATAAACACGTGATGACGAGAGTTGACATAAAAATGTAATTACGCCGATTTGAAGACCTTCCAAATCGCCATTGCAAGCTTCACTATCATTAAATGTACATAAGCCTAACCGACATCATGGATTACAAACAATAATAATCTTCTTGTACTTAGTCGATATTAACGACCCAGTACGTCTTTAATTTGCATTGAAGAAAGTTTCAAATCCATTTCACTTATTTACTTAGAGTTAATTAAAAAAAGATGTAGCTTATTTAACTAGTTCAATAACTAAAAGAAATTTGCTGCTAGAACAAAAGCAATCGTTAATAAAATAAATGTATAACGCTACTTGTACAATAATGAAGGGATTATGTCATTCCAAGCGTATAAGAAAACGAAACGAAAAGTCGTTTTCTGCATTACCTTTATAAATAAATAAGTAAGAAGCTTCATTGATATATCGACCGGCAATAATTCGTAGATAAAATATTATTGCTGTAAAGATAAGTGAACGATTCTTCTACTTTGTATTTTAAGCTCATCGAATAATAGATATCAATAGCCAACAATATAAAACAAACACGACCGGAATTAAGTGCTGATAAAATTAAGTTACATAATCGTGTCTGCGGTTTTTATACTACCTGAGTACATAATTTATAACTTTCGGAAAGAAAACGTTTAATTTTTAGACGTAACATTCACTTTCGAGTGAATGCTATTACATTGTTTACAGTTGGTTCTTGTCCGATGAAATTTGTATCACAAAATCTTTTAAGCGGACACTAAATCGCGCACTATACACTTAACGTTTCGCAGTCGTTCGACAGCTGTCCGCTTAAAAGATTTTGTGATGCTATTACATTGATTCGAAATGAGAAGTTTGCTAAAAGATTGGAAAGAAAAACTTTGATCTGTAACACAACAATTTGATCAATTAACACAGCGCAGCGTGTCCACCATAAACAGCAGTGAAAGAAGAAGAGCATTTGATAGAAAAGTAGTGAAAACCATATATGGTACAAAGAAATAAAAATTAAATAGATGAGACAGGAGTGTTCGACAGACCAAAGATTAAAGTTACAACCAGCAGGAGCACGAACTGGAAGGGAGTGTCTTGAAAAGACAAATGTGGCATAAAAAGGGGAAAAGAGAAATAAGACAGATCAAAAGCAAGACGATGGGGCCACTAGAAGTAAGCCACAGGAGGCATAAACTGGAAGAGAAGCCGAGTGTAGGAATCGAAATCGGAAGATGAATTTTTAGATTTTCCGTCAGTAGGATCACCATAACAACCACGGGAATAATTTGGTTGTTGATAGTTGCTTTTTTGGAAAAACACTGGGCGCGTTTTATTGGCACTATTCAGATTCCGGAATGCTCATTCTATGCGTTTTATTGTGAAATTCTGCACCCTTCACTCCAGATTTCCACTCCATCCCTAATGGTGGAATGAAAAGTAGAGTGAAAAAATATTTGGTTAGGTTCAGTCATAAAAGTGACAAATACCGATGAAATGAAAAGTGTTTCTTAATATTGTCATCAATTGGTACCAGCTCCTCCCCATCATCCAAGATATATCTTCTAGTACTCATCGTCACAAAAAATTTGTTAAAGGTTGGCACGGGCAGGGGTATTTTTTCTGTCCTTTTGCAAAATTAAATTTCAGCGCCAACTTGTCTTGTCATATCCACTCTTATCCAGCAAAACGTTTTATTGATTAAACGATTCTACTTGTTCTAGATCGAGTAAGACATTTGCAATAAAACACGCCCACTAAAAAGACTGAGTACGTTTACACGAAAAAATAAGTCAGGTTTAGTAACAACGGTTGTTACTACCTCTACTTTATGTTGTATGTTTACACTACCTAAAGCCAAAGGTGTTACAGAGATTATTTTTCAAAGTCAATTTATTTGTGTAACGTTAACAACCGAATGAATGTAGGCTGTATTTGAAATCCAACATTACCAGAAGAAAAGTCACTGCTTGAAAATTTGGCGTTCGCCTACTATACGAAAAAACAACGTGTTTCCTCCACTTCCCAAAGGTGCAGCCTTTGAGATTATGAGAATACATTAAAAATAATTTTCTGTATAGCAGCGTTATACGTTTATGAGCCAATTACTCAAACATCGTTCAACTCTGAACTTGGTTCTACCATTACGGTAACATATGCCTTTACAAATGTTGTCATGGTAATAGAACCAAGTTCAGAGCTGAACCATAGTTCAAATGTTCGAACAACTGGCCCTATGTTGTACATTGGAGGTTCAGTTTAAAGATGATTTACAGGAATTTGGTTAGTGGTTGGTTATTCTGCGTGGTAAATCGAGTTTATAACTACGGACTGTTTACACGTCTTTTAGAGGTTTTCTAAAGTAGGTTTGATAACGTCACGCCTCTTTTTGAACGTCCGTAGTTTTAGTAAACGAAAACGGGTGTTACGTCTCATTTACACGACCGTTTACATCGGTTGTTGTAACGTTGGTTGTAATAAAACCTACTTTAGACGTTCGTGTAAACGTACTCATTGTAAAAAAATTGTATTCTAAAGAATAGATAATTGTTTTGAAAGTGTTAGGATTTATATATTACTTCGTTTTTCCACAATTTTGGGGGCTCAGCCGGGATGGATGTGCGCTGCATTAAGGAATGGCAAAAAAAGTGAAATCAACCGAGGAATCTTTAAATGAAAATGAGGAGAAGAGAGAGAGAGAGATGAGAGGGTTAGAATTTATGGGGGCGGGTTCGAAAACTCAGAGCGTTACTCTTGGGTAATATTCTTTTCTCTCTCATATAAATCATTTTGTATATTTTGCTTTTCACTTTATTCACTCTGTTGGGATAACTCTTATACTTACTCCCTGTGTTTTCGAACACTCCCTAGGAGTACAAACTGGAAGAGGACAACCTAGTAGAGATAAAATGGCGGAAAAAATGTACACGTGACTCTTTAAATGTAAAGGAATAAGACAAATAACATAGTGTACGATAGACTAAAGGCAAGACGAAGAAAGTCTTAGAAGTATATGGTGAAAAAAAAAATGAAAATGCGCGAGTCTTTAACTGAAATAGAGTAAGAGAGATAGTAAAGTGCACAACAGACCAAAGAGAAAATAGGGTCACGAATAAAACATAGGACTACGAACCGAAAGGAGAAAATCGAGAAGACAACAGTACAGAGAAGAAAATGAAAGCACACAAGTGTGGAATAAAAGAGCGGAAAAGAGAGATCTGGAAGAGAACCATCCAAACACCATAAGAGTATAAACTGGAAGAGAATGGGAAAGGATGTGTTAGTCTTTAACTGTAAAAGAAGCAAAAGACCAAAGAGAGAACCAGAAGATAGCCTTTTGGAAGAAGGCAAAAGGCACTAGAACTGAAAAGGACTAGGAGACATAATAGAGTGCAGATGGATCTTAGACGAGAAGAAGATCAATCTAAAAACCATAGGAATACCAATTGGAAGAAAAGAATAAGAATAACACTTTTTAGTTTGCTTAACCTGGCAATATTGGACCGTTGGCAACAGTGACTGTCAGTGAAGCTTAAAAAGCTGGGTCAGATGAATACAAGCAAACCATTTTGTTCTTTATGGACAAGAAAACAAAAAGTATTTTTAATGATAAGCACACGGAATGGAATAAGAGAGCGGAAAAGAGAGACCTGGAAGAGAATCATCTGAACACCAAAAGAGTACAAACTGGAAGAGAATGGGAAAGAAAAATGTGTTAAAGTCATTCGATCTAAAAAGGACTAGCGGCCAGTATTACCAACGTTTTAAGGAGACCTTAAATTTAATTCGTGTTTAGAATGTGATTAATGTTGTACAAACCAAGCAGAAATGTCACAATCTAAACACGACTTAAATTTAAGGTCTCCTTAAAACGTTGGTAATACCGGCCGTAAGAGACATAATAGGGTGCAGATGGATCTTAGTCGAGAAGGAGAACAATATAAAAACCATAGGAATACGAATTGGAAGAAAAGAATAACGAAAAGCGAGAAAAAGTCAAAACACACCAGAATCTTAAACTAAGAAGAAATAAGAGAGAAAACATAGTACACACAGTAGTTCTGTATTGATTTAGTTTGTTAGTGCATTTTTCATCAAATTTTTAGCACCTTTTAGCTTACTTAACCTGGAAATACTGGATTGTTGGCAACATTGACTGTCGTGGCACAGTATAAGAATAACACAGTAGCGTCACTGGAGTATATAACTGTCACATTTGCCATTTTGTTTGATACCTACCGATTTGCAAATTACATTACATTTCCATAAGGGTATCAAACAGTATGGCGGCCTTTTTTGACACTGACGTTTAAGTGATGCTACTGGGTAATTACTTACAGTCTTTTTCTTTTGGTTTTCCCCTTTTGTCAATTATGTTTTCGAATTTGTCAAATGACTTTCCAATCCGCAGGCCCACTATACTTTGAACAGATTGGAAAGTCATTTGACAAATTCGGAAACACATTTGACAAAAGGGGAAAACCAAAAGAAAAAGACTGTATACTGTGGTCGTGGGCTTAAAAAGCTGTGCCAGATGAATACAAGCAAAAGAAGAGTAAAAAAAAAGAGTAAAATAAGAAGAGAAATCTAAAAAATAGTTCTTTTTTTGTTTAATGAAGGAAGGCGTAATTTCTGTTTCTGATTTTAAACCGAGATAAAATAATAACAACAATAAATAATATTTCAAGTAATTTCGCCTCCGAGTAAACAAACAAGTGAATAAACAAAGCTCTCCAGGTAGGACATAATACAGTGCCATTCATAAAGTTTGACATTTGTCGAAATGTCCTTCGTATTTTTTTAAAGCTGAAAATAGAAATAATAAATAGACAGATATGGAATAAAAAGAAACAAGTTATAAATAAATAAACGATTTGCTCCTAAATTTTATAAGAAAACGCCTGCAAGGTCTCGTTTCATAAACTTCAATCGATCATCCAAGTTTCAAACCAAATTTTAAATGACCAAGAGAATGCGATTATGTTATTTTTATTTTGCTTTGATTGACACATGACCCGGCTCCAGTAAAATCTTTTCCCAAAAGTCAAATTTTATCATTAATTTTACAAAAAAAATGCCGTTTTATTGTATCCATATTTCGAACCAAATTTTAAAAGACCAGAAGATATTATTTTTGCTTTTGTTTTGATTGACACATGAGCTGGCTCTAGTAAAATCTTTTCCCAAAAATCAGATTAAGGTTTCGTTTTGAAAATTTCGATTTTTCAAGTTCCGAACCAAATTCAAAATAACCAAAGGAAAACGTGATTACGTCGTTTTTTCTTTTCTTTCTTGAGTGATACAGTAAAATCTTTTTCTTAAAGTTAGATTTTCTCATCAATTTTACAAGAAAATACCTGCAAGGTTTCGTTTTGAAAAAAAAAGAAATAGATTATCCAAGTTTCGAACCAAATTTTAAAAGACCAGGGAATTGTATTTATGTTGTTTTCTCTTTCGTTTGGACCGATACATGAACCGACTTTAGTAAAATCTTTTCCAAAAATTCAAATTAAGGTTTCGTTTTAGAAAATTTTCGATTTTTCAAGTTCCGAACCAAATTCAAAGTAACCAAAGGAAAACATGATTACGTCGTTTTTTCTTTTGAAGTGATGCACGAACTGGCTGCAGTAAAACCTTTTTTTAAAAGTTAGATTTTCTCATAAATTTTACAAGAAAACACCTGCAAGATTTCGTTTTGAGAAAAATTATCCAAGTTTCGAACCAAATTTTAAAAGAACATGGAATTGTGTTTTAAGTAGTTTTTTCTTGTCTTTTGACTGAAACATGAACTGGCTCTAGTAAAATCTTTTCCCAAAAATCAGATTAAGGTTTCGTTTCAGAAAATTTCGATTTCCCAAGTTCCGAACCAAATCAGAAAATACGATTACGTCGTTTTTTCTTTTATCTTGAATGATACATGAACTGGCTCTAGTGAAATATTTTCCCAAAAGTCCGATTGAAGTTTCGTTTTAGATGATTTCGATTTTCCGAGTTCCGAACCAAATTCAAAATAACCAAACGAAAATGTGATTACTGGCCGATTTCTTCACCGCCTTATGTTAAGGTTAAATTTATCTGTCACTTAGAATGTGACATACAAATGGCTCTATACATATCTCTGTCATAATCTAACTAACAGATAAATTTAACCTTAAGATAAGGCGGTGAAGAAATCGACCATTAGTCGTTTTTTCTTTTGTTTTCAATGATACACGAACTGTCTCCGGTAAAATCTTTTTCTAAAAGTCAGACTTTCTCAACAATTTTACAAAAAAAAAAACGTCTGCAAGGTTTCGTTTTGAAAAATTCGATTATCCAAGTTTCGAACCAAATTTTAAAAGACCAGGGAATTGTGTTTATGTTGTTTCCTCTTTTGTTTTGACTGACACATGAGCTGGCTCTAGTAAAATCTTTTCGCAAAAATCAGTTTTCTCATCAATTTTAAAAGTAAACGCCTGCAGGGTTTCGTTTTAGAAAATTTCGATTATCCAAGTTTCGAACCAAATTTTAAAAGACCAAAAATATGTGATTAGGTACGTGGTTTTTTCTTTCGTTTTGATTGATACATGAACTTGCTCCAGTAAAATCTCTTCGCAAAAATCAATAATAAAAGATTTTCGTATCAATTTTACAAGAAAACGCCTGCAAGGTTTCGCTTTAGAAAATTTCGATTTTCCAAGTTTCGCACCAAATTTTAAATGACTTTCTTCTTTTATTTTGATCGATACATGAACCGGCTTCAGTAAAATCTTCTCGAAAAAATCAATAATAAAAAGCGTTCCCATATGTTACGAAGTTTTTAAATGATATTGACCATATCGTCTTGGTTGCTAAATATGGTTTGTTTGTTTGCGTAACAGCGTGCGATATATTTAATTTTCTCAAACAGGTCAGATACAGACCACTTTCGTAAACAATTATTTACTAACTAGATAGAACATCATTCCTTATTATTTGTTTGATTTTATTGTTTATTTAAAAGAAAAAAGAAAGAAACAGAGCCGTATTTGCAATTATCTTCATGGGGCCTTAAACCATCGTGAAAGTATGCCGCATTAAAAATTCTTTAATGAAATGTGCTCGCTTACCGGATCCAGGTCCGCATCAAACAGTTCCTTGAGGTCATCGGCGGACCCGATGTCGTAAAAAGATTTATCCACAGCGAATGTCTCCATTGTGCCGGCCGGTCGTCTCCGGAAAATCCTGCGGTCTGCTTCGAAAAAAGAGATAATGACTTGACCGAGCAGTTCTTAGCAAACTGGAAAAGCCAAGCGGTGACACAGAATTCGAACACTGTCCCGATTACGCCTATCAACGCGCCCGCTTAAGTTATAATTTAATTCTAAATAAATGGTATTTCCATATGGACGGATGGATGCGATCACAAAACACATACGCTCGCGGAGAATCCAGGGGATCGCACACAGAAGGCAACGTCGGCGTACGTCTGTGATAAACTCGCACTTTATTAAGGCAGCACTTCGATCCGGCTCGGTTTATGGTGGTACTTTCCGAAGGGTTTCTGCACGACGCCCTTTTCTTTGCGCGCGGAGGTACTTGGGGGTGTGTGCGTGGGAACGACCGCACTTTTAATTTATTATTGAGGACACCTTGACTAGTTTCAGAGGCTTGGGAGCGTATGGTATGCGCTTTAGGAACTATTTACAACAACAGCAGCAACAACGTCCAACCTGTTGCTTCCACAACGCGCGAGCGAATGCGAATGCGGCGAAACCGGTGAATGTTGGAACGGGAATGGAAAGAGGGGCGCATGAGATATGCCCGGTGCACAGGCGCATTTCTCAGATTTTTCCATACATACATACATACAATTATACAACCAGGCTAATTATGTTTAGCTATAACAATTCTTGGGCTTGTTTTCGTTTATTGTTCGCGGAATTCATTGTGAACGATTTCAAGAAAGTTTCGGACGAGACTATACGCCAAAAAACCTTCAATTTAAATAATGATTGTACTTAGAAAACGTTTTAATTATTTGACAAATTCAAAATTATCCTGAAATACCTGTTGATAAATTCAAAATACAGAAGTCACCAAAATTTCATTCACTTTAACTAATAAATAAATAAACGAATAATAAGGAATGATTTAGATAACTTTTAGAAGAATTCTTGCCCAGGTACAGGGTGTCAACGCGAGAATTCCCACGCCCCTTAACTTTTTTTATTTCTGAATTTAAAAAGAAACAGTGTTGCCAGAAGAAACCTAAACTTGACGCAATAGGTGGACTCTACTTTGGAAACAGATTTTCATTTTATACTAGTAGATGTCGCTATCACAATCATGATTACAACCATCGCATTGTATATATGTATACTTGCATACTGGTGCTTATAAGTATTTGAACGACCGGCTTGTTTTACCACAAGGGTCAAATTCGAACTATTTTATTGCTTTAC